>JAMFNW010000028.1:118114-441586 GCA_025768815.1 Aspergillus sp. PM3604 | reverse complement strand
TGGTAGTAGCACCGAGTAAAGTCTCTTATTAGTGTATTTATATTGGCAAGCAGGCATAATGTTGCGAACGGCGATGCGGCCAGGGCAGCGAGGAGTTCGGGGCTGGGCGATTCGGTCATCAGCTGTTGGGTAGCTATCGAAAGCGAGGCCGTTGCAATCCGGCGGGGACTGTATATGTAGTCCTCTGACAGTGTCCCAAAATGCTGAGCCACTCTTTGGAGCCATACCTGGGAATCCTGAGCCTCCCACAGGTCGCTTGGGAAGGGAAGTTCCCACGCAAACTCCATTGGCGACAGTAAGGGCCGTGTATTGGACGGTAGAAGGATATAGGAGTCCACGAGTACTAGAGCATACAGTGAGACTTTGAGGGACTCGGTGTTGATATAGGAAGCCCACCGCATGTAAGGCGTTTGTGAGTCAACTTGAACCAGGTCGTTTGTCGAGGATAGAAAGTCTGGCACTGCAATACCCTGTATCAGTAGCCCTAGCTCCCGTGTGGCCTAGACAAACATTAGAACTGGTTATACAGTGAGAACAAGACCTACGTCAACAATAGTCCGCAGCAGGAGTTTCGCTTCGTCAAAATCAGCGGAGTCCTTCGAGTACGCCCCGTAGATAATATGGAGGATTCCGGCTTGCAAAAGCCAGACCTTTCGAACTTCGCTGCCATCAGCGGCGACCTGTAATACATCAGAGCTGTCAAACGGTGTCATTGGATTTTGTTGAGTCACCATCTCATGAAGCTGCCTGCTTCCTCGCTTCCAAGTATCTTGACGCCATTGACATGCTTCCAGGTCACTTGAATTGGATGAAGTTGAGTACAAACTTCCAATAACTGCAACGATATTGATCAGGAGCGCAGTTGATGAGGAGAAGGAAAAGGTCGGCCGGTGGAGTAAAGGAAAGGCTGGATGGAAATTCTCAAAATAAGCCTTGATATACGATGCAGTATCCCCGTGGGCTCTAGGATTGGCACCCGCCAGTCAGTTCACGATCAAGCCTGCAAGACAAGACAACATACACAGATGGCGGAGACACAGGTTGGGCTTGTGAAGCTATATCGTCAAGGGGGCCATGTTCTGGGTTCAACAAGGCATCAGGGACTAGACAGGCGATGGTCTCTGCTATTTCTGACGGACTAGAATCTCCTCGAGTTGCCAGCCCGAATTGATCCCGGACTCCGCAACGAATACGGTGCCTTTTATATACATCACTGCAGGCGATTTAGCAACTGCAAACCTACAGAGTCCCTGGCAACGTACCTCCGTGAAAATCTGGCATGACACCCGGCGCACTCGAAGGCTTTTCGCGAAGCACCACCGTGTCCTTGGATAATGCGGTAAGTTGCTGGAATATTTAAGAGCAGTTTCCCAAGGCTTACTGGCAATCTTGTGGCGTTTGAGATTCTCCTGTCATGATCAGCAGGAAGCGCCGGGCTCTATCCAGGGTACTTACACTCCGCGTAAAGGACTTTGGGCAGTCACTACATGGAAACGGACGAGCAGCGTCAGGGCTATCGGCGCGGTCCGCCATGATACAAGTATAAACAGGATATTTAAATGATACGATGCAGTTCCTCGAAGGAAGAGAGGCGGTCCTCACGTGCAGCTACTCCGCACTGCTCCAACTCTCCAACTCGCCAACTCGCCAATGGATTCAGTCGCCGTAATCAACACGTCTCAGAGCCAGCTCCATACACGCCATATCACTTCCTATGGGCTGTTTAATTGCCTTTATCTCCAGCCTATTGTCTACTTGCTGGAATATCTCTTTCCAATCCTCCGCCGCACGCTCCTGGGCATTGAAGCTCTGCATCATAGTCAGATCCTGTGCGCGTAGCACCCTTTCTCGCTGCAGCGGCACAGCTCCAGGGTCTGGCATCACAGAATCAATTATTATAATCCGAGAATCTTTTCCTAGGACCGCGACAAGTTGGGAGAGGATCTTGACTGCATCATCGGTCGGCCAGTCATGCAGGATCATGCGGAGGAAGTATACAGCAGACCCTCGGACTGGCTGAGGATCAAAGAAGCTGTGAGGGAGGAATTTGATCCGCGATTCAAGGGCAGCGCCGTCAGGAAGGGAGAGCAGACCAGATTGGGCATTCGCAACGACGTCAGGAAGGTCTTGGACGACGAATCTCAAAGAGGGAAACTTCCGGGCCAGGGCAATAGAGACGTGTCCTGTTGACCCGCCGACCTGATATCACAATTAGTAAACATAGTAGAAAGGATACAAGGATATACATCAACGACAGTGGCTTCACCCAGACCAGCCCAGTCAAAGCCCGCAATGGTGTGCTCGTTGCTGAGGTGCCGCGCAGACCCTGCGGCCTTCATAAGGTTCTCAAAGTGCGCTTTGCGCTCGGGGTGTTGAGCTAGATGTTCGAAGAATGGAAGATCGGTGTCGTTCGCGATATTATACGCCGTCTGCGTTCTACTCAGACTCTGCGGCCACTTGGAATGGGCAGGTACCATGGCTGCTGAAGTTGGCGCAGAGACGGCGCAGAACCATGCAGCACGCGTCCGCTCGTGCTGATTATTCCGGATATAGATAGACGGCGCAGAATGCCCTACTCTCTGTGGCTCAGTCTCTTCGAAAATCCCACTGGTCATGGCCATGCGGATGATGCTCTTTGCATGGACAACAGCGACGTTGGCTTTGGCGGCGAGCTCTGTATATGTAATAGTCCCCTCAGACGGGACGAGGTCGAATATTTGAAAGTGGACGAGCCATTGGATAACTGCCGTTTCGTTGAACTACTCTTGTCAGTTGGAGTTCCGTACCGCGGTCCATAGCTTACTCCTGTTCGGAAATTGCTAATATACTCGCTGGGTCCAGCGGCAAGACGGAGCAGACGCAGAGAAGCGTCCATGATCTGCTGTCGCGCCTCCTGAACCTCTAAGGGTGCATCTTGAGGAAGCATAACTGCTGGAGTGTCTCTATCAAACGATGGACGCGGTAGTCCACATGCATCAAGATAGGCATTGAGGGTTTTGATATTCTGTCCAAGGCTTAGACTTAGCTCCTCCATTGCAGCGGTTGATAGTGTCGAGTGGATATACGCGTAGCTGCGGGGCATGTCAGAAATCGAGAATCCAAACGGCGATGTCGGGGGCTTCATGCAGGTGAGATGCATCAGCATCATTCGGTTCTTGGCTGCATATGTGTGACGGATGTCGAAGGTGCTGCTAGCCATTGCAGATATAACATGACAAAACCAGCTGGCCGTCTTACACGTATACAGGGTCTCCACCATTCCACAAAATAAATATTTTGTATCTGACATGACAAGAGAAATTCTAACCCATAACTACGGTTATGATAGTACAAGACTCATCAAGGCTCAACCCATGCAACAAACCGCCCCAGACTCTCGCAAAGCCGATCAAGAACCCACTCTGGCTCTGTCTTCTCGGCCAACAGAGGACTATGTTGTCCGATCCAGTCCCAGTTCAGCAGACCGTACTCGTCCTCGTCGATGCGAATGCTTTCATCTCCTTCCCCGTCACCGCCACCTTTAACCTGCGTGGACTGGATCAATCGGCTAAACTCAACCCATTCCTCATAGCTATATCTCTTTCTCTGGCCGGATACGGCGTCTTTTATTGTTTTCTGGATTGCAAGGACGAGTTCCTGGCCTAGTCTATGGGTCGTGGGTCTTGATGATCGAGCAAGAGATTCTAGCGACAGAGAGCTGGACTGTCGAGCGTGGGATGAAGGTTCTGTCTGCTCCTCTTGACCCCTTTCAAGTTGAGACTGGCTGTAACCAGATGGTGCCGACCCACATATCCCCTTCATCGCCCCAGAGAATCGTGATATCACAGCCCTGTAATGACCTGACTGCGGCAGCACAGTCCAATCGGCGACAATATTCGTACATTTTTGATACCCATCCACAAGCGTATCACTCATCTTCGAGATAAGCGAGGTCATCGTCGGTACAGCCAGTAAAGACCAGACAACAAAGAACTGCCTAGACGCATTAGTAGTCGGCGTGATATCTCCATACCCTATCGTCAGAAGAGAAGTGAAGCCAAAATACAGCGCCTGGAAGTACGTCAGATCGTCCTCCAGCGCCCAGAATATAACTGCACCAACTGCCCACATAATCCCGAATGCTATAATACTGATAGCGAGATTCATCCACCGTCGATACCGCACGGTTTCAGTTTGGATGGCGCGCATAGCGTCGAATCGGTCCCGCTCTTCTCTCATCTGCGTGAGCTTGGAGAGGCTACTTCCCGGCCTTATCCAGCTAAACGCATGGATCATGCTGATTACTGGCGTCCGCCGTGTATGTCGCTGCTGGTACTCGATCTCAGCGTATGGTTCCGGCTCATCGGAGCGTCGTATAATGGCTCTCCTCTTGCGCTCGGCATGCTGAGCCAAGACATCCTGGCGCTCAATCTGCTGTACAAACCGATGAATACTCGAAATGACCAAACCAAGCATGACGATTCCAATGACAGCGTATGGGAAGACCAGCCCGCGGCCCAGCGCAGTTGTAGGTGTGATATCGCCGAACCCGACTGTAAGGACTGTAATGTCGGAAAAGTACACTGCGTTTGCGTAGGATATGTCGATTACATGGCAGAATATGACACCTCCAACCGCGAGCCAGACTACAAAGGATGTTGTTTGAAGGATCAAGGTTCGTTGATCGCTGGTTAGGACGAAGTTCTGGGGGTAGTGGCCGAGGAAGTAGCCCAGCATGTTTACCATGAGGATCACGGAGAGGAGGAAATAGATCACGGCGGAGATGACGGCGCTCCAGTAGCCCTGGGAGAATGTCTGGTTTGGGGGGATGGGACTGTGATACACGTCCATGGACACCGTCAACCCGATCATCTATACAACGTCAGTCGTTAACTACGACGGTGTCTGGCAATACCCACTATGACCGTCGACGACATCCACAGAATGATAGACAGAGGAAGCGCAATGATATACCGCACCAGACGGGTGAAATTGCACAGCAGGAAGAAGTTCCCCAGTATACCAAAGGCGACGGATGTCGCATTGAGGGCGACACACCTAGCACGTCAGTTCGCTTCATATCATGATAGGAATATGACTACCATCGAGGATCGCCAATGCCGACTTGCACCGGCGTACCATCTACACTTTCCTGGTCGTAGAAAATATTGCTTATCCAGGGGTTAACCAGCGCAACTATGGACATGAGACTGGCGAGCGGACCCGTAGTCGCTGCAGCGAGGGGAATTGCAGTGGATGCGAACCACCAGTCTTGAGGCTCGTCGTCGTCTGGTGGTCTCATGTGGAAATTACTGCGGAATTCAGACCATACTGAGCTGGTCTTTCCGGTCCACTTGCCATGCTTTAAGGCTGTCGTTTGGGACATTGCACTGTCGCGCGCATTCCCACTGTTTAGCGGGCTTTTACATGAAGAGTTAATTGATCTACAGTGCATAAGGTTGTGGGGATGAGATTGTGCCATGACGCAGTTGAGTCCCGCCATCCATGGGTCGATCCACACATTGACATTTGACCCAGAAGCACGCAGCTGTACCAAAACCAGTGTATTTATTAATTACAGAATATTCAACAAGATATCTAAACACGCTCAGAGTTTAGTGGAGACCTTTTCGACGTCTCCAAACTGGCCAACCCCCCAGAGCTTGTCTGGCAGAGGCGGCGGCGTCTTGAGCTGCTCTTGAATCCGCTGTGATATCTCCAGGAAGCGAGTACGCACTTCATCCCAGCGCCGAGCTAGATTCACCAGCTTGAAATTGCGCTTCTTCCATTCCCCGTCGACAATCACATGCTCGATATCTCCAGGGTTTGCATGGAGAACCACGGCCGCGATAGGATCGCTCCATCCAAGCATGTTGGGACTGTCTCCGTTAACAACCACCACATCTGCCTTCGCCCCGACTGCGATGACGCCAACGTCGTCTCTCCACAAGGCACGCCCTCCCTGGCGGGTCGCGAGAAGGAACGCTTCTTCCACCGCCATTGGGTTCGCATTCGGTAGTAGACCCGTGTCTAGAGTCTTGGTGTAGTTTCTCAGCCGGGCTAACTGGAGCCAAAGGCGTGCCTGGCTAAGGATATCTCCAGAAAACGTCCATGTCGTGTCAACCCCGAGACAGGCCTGGTCGGAGATCTCATGACCCGTAGCCTGTCCGTGGCCATAGTGGCATTCAGACTCCGGCGTTATGGCTACGAAGACATTATCACGCCGCATTGTTTCCATATCCGATTTGGACAGGAAGGGGGCGTGCGAGACAATAATCGGCAAATCAACCTCGTTCAACTCGTTCAGATCGCACAGCGCAGTGGGGGATGTATTTCCCTCTGTAAGGGATGAGTTGAGGATACCAAGCTGATCAGGGAGAAACGTACGTGGCCAGGGCCCTCCAAGATGATGAACAGTAAGGGCTTGGAGGCCCAATACCTCCTTCTCGCGAAGGATCGACCTGGCAGCGCCATCGCCATTGAGAATGGTAAACCCCTGGCCGTCTAGTGACAGACCCGGGAGAACCAGGGGGAAGTCATACTTGGCAAGGTCTCCAAAGGCAGCCCATTGCTGGGCAATCGGAAACCGATCATGGTCGATGACATCGTAGCACCACCAGATCCTGGCACCGCTGTGCACGGCTGCGCGGTGGCCAGCCCTCATCACCTCGGGGGACCAGTTGTTGTGCGCGTGCTCGACATACGAAGTAACGCCTCCATTGAGTCCTTCTAAATAACCCTCCAAGGAACTGAAGTAGATATCGTCTCCCCGGAACGCCGCCTGTGCGCCCGGAGAGCTCTGGCTCACCCAGTCGAAATACTGAGACAGCGTCACATTAGGGCCCAATGTGCGATACGCCGACTGCCACATGTGGACATGGGCATTGACAAAACCTGGTGAAACAATCTTGCCCGAGACATCGATGATCTGAGTTCCCTCTGGGATGGTGATGGCGTCACTGTCTTCCTCGACTGCAGCGATGCGATCGTCCACGATCAGCACTGAGCCTCGTCGGAGCACCCGGATGGACTTAGTGTTGGTATCGAGCGAGATCACTGTCCCGTCCTTTAATAGTTTCGGCGCCATTTTATCGCAAATATGAATGACTGCGCAGCGGAATGAGAGTAAGAAAACGTGGCTTGCCTACTTACCTCTGGGCGGGGGAGGCGTCCATTAATAATCGGAACGAATCCCCGGCCGGTGTACAGAAATAAAGCGATTGGTGAGATTCTTTTTCTCCGTTGCAACATGCCATTGATGTTATTCTTTCGTTCGTGCGTCTTATTGGGCAGGAATCGCTGCGATTCTTGGTGTGCGAGGCCCAAACACCCTCGGTCTCCAACTTCTCCAACTCCGGTCAGACAACACCATAACACAACATGACCTCCTTATATCCCGGCGAATCCCTTGCCAATGTCGCTGGATTTCCCACGTTATACCACTTCCAGCCTGCTAGCGCCGAAAATGCCCGTAAAGGGAACCCACTCATCGTCTGCGTGACGGGCGCCTTACATCTCGCCCGCATCTTCTATGGCGGCCACTCTGGCTCGAAAAGCAGCGACTTCGTAAGCCACTGGCTATCGGAGAATGGATATGGAGTGTTATCTCTGTCTTATCCACTGGAAACGGAGCCCGAAATCATACCACCCACTGCTGCGAGATTCAGGATTCGCGACTGGGGCAGGCAAGCGGCGGCGACAACCAGGAAGATCATCGATGAAAAGGATCTCAGCGACCCGTCGATAGTTCTGATCTCGTGGAGTATGGGAGGTCGCATTGTCGTGCCATTTAACATCGCAGCGAAAGAATTGGGTCTCGATGTCCAGCAGTACATCAGCTTCGCCGCGACCCCGGGGTTTTCCACCATCCGACCACCTATGCCGGGGCTGACCTGTACGGACTCGGGCTACTTCCAGGTCCCTCCTCGGCTGGACAATTTTGAACGTCAAGTGACCGAGATGGAGGAGCTGAACGGTCACACTATCATCCCTCGCGACATCTACCGCCGGGAGTACGTCGGCGCCACTCCTGTCAATTTAATCGGACTCGGACTGAAGTACGATGGGAGCGGGTTTGTTCGCGATGAGATTCCCCATGAAGAGGACTCGCAGGTTCTCAACATTGCCAATCTTCCATTCATAACGGCTCTCTATCCAACTAGTACTCTCGATGCCAGTCATGCGATGACGGACCGGGCAAGTTGGGGATTCCTCATGACTTACAGTCTAGAGTCATTTATAGGGAAGCAGGGACTGCGAAACGCAAATGAGTCTTCAAGTTGGCAATCATTGCTAGAGCTTGTCCACTCTGCACCGACAGAGCTGTGTCTGCCTGTTCCTGGGAATCATTTCTTCTTCATCGGGGAGCAGTCGGCGCGAAACACTGCAGAGATGGTTGATAAACTCATTGCGCGAGCATATAACTTCCAGGCTCATCTATTTCAGCTCATAGCATAGATTATAGATATAGAATATATTCGTCGACCCATGTCGCAAGAGAGGAGTGGGTATATTATACATTTCCCTGCCTTTCCACCGATAACGCCTGTAACTCCAGATATCGTAAAAATTCATTGTCCTATTCCCCTTTCTCTGCACGTTCTTGCCTAACTTGATCCTTGCCGGTATTCTCGTTCCCCTTCGGTTTATCCAACGCAATCATCTCATCAGCCCCGATCATTCGCTTCTCGAGAATATTCGACGTTCCGGCGACTCTGGCAATAATGCCCCCAGCAACGATCGCCCCGACCGGTATAGCGCGCATCGAGCCCGGGAGGCCATTCTGAAGACTCGAAAGTTTGACAAGTTTAGCGGCGTCTTTCGCTAGAGTAGAGAGGTTGTTTTGAGACATGGAGGGTTTTCTTATATATGAACAGAACGTTTATTTTATCTGGTTGTGACAAAGGTCAGACCCAGCGCAGCTGGAGAGGGGACGGACTCGGGCCTTTCTGAGTCATACCTTAGTTTCAGCTGTAAAACTTGGCTTGAATCCGGAGTGGTGGTACGTAGTGCTTACTTCAGGCTGTGTTGATCGATCGCATTGTCGGCGTTTGTGGCTCCGACTTGGAGATCGAGATCGACTTGCGCGGGATTTCGTTGACAAGATGGTTAGTCGGATCAAGCAACGCATATTATGCTTGTACAATCCATGGAATGATGGCAATGGTTTATTTATTATGGATATAATTACTGTAGTTGGCTTAACTTTGTTACTTTGGTTTCTTTAACTGAGTGGGTAAATATATATAACCAATGTAATAGACTAATGAATTTGGAGTGAAGTCACGTCATTAACTATAAAGTCTATATAAGAGTCTTCTCTAGGAGGTAATCAATATACATGGAGATGAGAGTAAGGGGAGAATGCGGATACCGCTTAAGCCTGAGATTTCTCCTTGGATGCGGAATTTTTATCGGTTGCCTCCTGTCGGCCAGCTTCAAGGTCGTGTTCCGTCTCAGACTCACTGCCTTTCTCGCCAGTAGATTTGTTTTCTGATCCGTTCTGATTCACGGTCTTGATATTAACCCACTCAATAGCGACAGCACCCAGGATGGCAGCGGCGCCAAGACCTGCAGCGACAATGAAAATCTGTGACAGCGTATAGTTATACGCGTTGACAACTGTGCTGAGTTGGTCTGCAGGGACGCTCTTCCTGAGATCGGTCGCGCCGGTGTTCACAATAGCGTGAGCGTCGAGTCCTGCGACATTGGAAAGACGCTGCACGAGTTTCGTAGATAGAAGGTTCTGATCCACGGCCAGGAAGACGGCACCGCCGAGTTGCTGCATGAAGAACATCAGTGCCATGCCGATTGGAACGTCCGCTTTTGAAAGCACAGTCTGCGCGGACAAGTTGGACGTCTGGAAGCCACAGCCATTTCCCAGGCCATAGAGCACCTGGTAGCCCATCCAGTAACTGTGGTTGGAGCTCGGGGTCAGGGTCGAGAGTAGGCCGGCGCCGACGGAAGCGAGAACTGGTGCCACCAGCATGGCCGGGACGTAGTACCCAATACGCTGCGTCACAGCAGCTGATATAATTCCCATGATGACCAAGGCTAGGACCAGTGGAATGGTGCTAAGTCCTGCCTGGGTGGCCGAGTCTCCCTTGACGACTTGAAACCAGATGTTCAAGTAGTATACAATGGACATCATTGCCCCGGTAAACAGAAAGATAAATAGCATGCTACCAGCTATCGAGCGGTTCAGGACGATTCGCATTGGTATCATCGCCGTTTCAGGCGTCAAGACCTGCAGTATAATAAATGCCACGAAGAGGACGGCAAACGTGACGAAGAGACCGATCATAGTGGGTGCTGACCAGGCGTAGGTAGTACCGCCCCATTCAAGAGCGAGGATGAGACTAATGATCGAGGGAACGAAGAGGCAAACACCCAGGGGGTCAAGTCGCTTAACCTGAGCCTTGATACCTTTCTGGGGAGCCGGGGGAGGCTGGGAGTGGAACAAGAGTAGCACTGCGACTAGCGTGAACCCTCCGATGGGGAGGTTGATATAGAAACACCATCTCCAGGTTCTGAATACCGTCAGATCGGAAATTCCATGTTTAGTAGTATGGGTGACCTACACATTGTCCGTAAAAGCGCCGCCAATGATTGGGGCTACCACAGATGATACCGCGAAGATCATACCAGAAATCGAGATGAGCATAGGACGCTTGCGGAGAGGCACAAGCGAGACGATGATCATCATGGCTCCAGTGAAGATGCCGGCCGAACCTACTCCAGCAATTGCACGGCCGATTATGAATGCCGTGGATGTCGGCGCCGCTCCACAAATAACTGAACCGACCTCGAATACGACAATGCAGGAGATAAAAGTCCATTTGGTTGAATAAAGCTGGTAGACCCGGCCAAAGAGAGGGTTAAAGGAGGCAGCCGTCAACATGTAAGCACTTCCATACCAGCCGATATCATTGATTGCGTGGAACTCGTCGGTGATAGCCGGGATTGCAGTAGCGATGATTGTCCGGTCCTAGAGTATGGTATCAGCCGAGGGCCATGAATGGCAAGTTGCGGAAAGACCTCTTACCAATGCAACTAAAAACATTGATAGATAAACGCCCAGCATAATCAGCCAGAATTGAGGTGATAAGGGTTGGAAATCCTTTTCAGCATCGGCAGAATCGCCTGGCTGGGCTGGCTTGGTCTCATCAGCAGAAGACATGGTGCTGATGCGACTCGGGGCGAGGAAATGCTTGTATTGGTTGTATTTGATCCATGACTGGGATATTGCCTAATATTTATATCCATTTTGACGATTCAGCTTCTATTCCGAATCCGGGGTCCCTTCGGGGGTTTGAAATGTTGTTGTTTGGGTTGTGTTAAGTCGACGCTCCCTCTCGGACGCTTCTACTGTCCGAGAGTCCTGCTGAGTCATCCCAACCGGGCACTTCCAATCCCCGCTGGCCGTCTTTCTTCGTTCTTTTCCATCGCCCGTCGCTCGTTTATTTATACTCCATAGTACATTGTTTTAATTTTCATTTTCTCGGTGTATTCAATTTCCTCCTTCCGTTGTGCTCATCTACTCTCTCCTTAGAACACCCCGGACGGTGTGCATTATGTCCGACTCTCACCCCGACAAGTCTACCCGAGTGTTGTCGTGTGTGCTTTGCCAGCAACGGAAGATTAAATGTGATCGCACCTTTCCTTGCACAAATTGCATCAAGTCCCAATCTCAGTGCGTTCCTGCTGGCCTTCTTCCGCGTCATCGGAAACGTAGGTTCCCGGAACGTGAACTGCTGAACAGAGTGCGCCATTACGAAACTCTCCTCAAGCGGCATGATATCGAATTCAACCCGCTCCACAGTGAACCGCCTAAGGAGGGCGATGAATGTCAAAAGAGACGGAGTGTTGAACCCGAGGATTGGCTGCCTTCGTCCTCTGCATCACCCCGACCAAAGCTGTCAAAGGAGTCATATGATGCCAAGTATAAGCTCTTCTCCAGGTTCTCTCGCAAACTGCTAATCTTTGACAGGGATTTCTGGAATGCGATGAACCAAACGGTATGCTTGGATTGGACCCAAAGGACCTCCATCACAGATATTGACAACTGAAACAGTGCCCTCAATCTGACGAGGCCGATTCGCCCCCACCTACGATGACCGAAGAGGTGGTCAAAAAAGCATGGGACCAGGGATCTGGGCTTTCTGACCCTCTATTTGGCGGCAGGGCCGACCGGATCGATGTTTCATCACATCACCCGGAGGCATCGCAGATTTTCCGCCTTTGGCAGGTATACCTTGACAACGTCGACCCTCTACTGAAGATCACACATACGCCAACCCTACAAGCGCGCATCATCGAAGCTATTACCAACTTGAAGCAAGTCAGCCCTCAGCTGGAGGTTTTAATGTTCGGAATATATTGCATTGCAATTGGAAGCCTAATGAGTGATGAGTGCCAGGAGCTCCTTGGTGCTCCGAGAGAAGAACTTCTCTTTCAATACCAGCGTAGCTGCCGGGAGGCCTTGGTACGCTGTGAATTTTTACGGTCCGACAAGCTCGAGTGTTTGACCGGCCTATACTTCTACTTGGTGCGTTTACTGGGATCGATGCTGTTGTTATACGCTGACAATACTAGGTGTCCTTGCGACCTGTACTTGGAGACCCTCGCACATTGTCCTCAATGCTTGGCATCGCAGTTCGCTCAGCCCAACGTATGGGTCTGCATAGCGAGTCCGCCTGTTGTAGATATCCTCCATTGGAAGCGGAATTGCGTCGAAGGCTCTGGTGGGCCCTGGTTCTGTTTGATACGCGAGTTGCAGAGATGGCGGCCTACAGAACTACCAGCCTCACCCCCCTTTGGGACTGCAAGATTCCCAGCAACGTGAACGATTTTGATTTACAACCAGAGATGAAGGAGGCGCCTGAGCCCCAGGGCCAGTCGTCAGAGGCTGTTTTCGTCGTCGTTCGGTCCGTTATGGGCGACTTTTTGCGGAACTCTTCGTTTCACCTAGACTTTACGTGTCCGCCCCTCAAGGCTATCGCGAGGGATGTTCGCGACAAATCTAACCCAGAGGCTAGTGAGCTGGATACACTCGAAAACCTGCTAGTGCAGAGATACCTTCGATATCTGAACCCCGATAACCCGCTGCATTTTATAACCCTCTGGATGACGCGTGGTATGTTGGCGAAATGTCGTCTGTTTGACTATTATTCCAAATATGCTGCTGGGAGCTATACCAAGGACCAGCGCGACACGGCCATTTCATTTGCGCTCGAAACCATCGATTGCGATACCAAAATACTCCTAAACCCATCAGCCAGTCGGTATCTTTGGCTGGTCCACTTCCACTTCCCTTTCCCGGCTTATATTCATATTCTACAAGACTTGCGGAGACGGCCTCTCAGCCAACACTCAGAGAAATGTTGGGCCTCCATGAGTGACAACTTTGAAGGTCGTTCGGTCTTGCTCCATCGCATGTCCCCACGGCTACTTGTCACCGCATTGACTGCTGCCCTTTTCCAGGCTTGGGAGGCAACCGAGTCGGCCTTGAGGCAGTCTGGACAGGAACCAGTCACACCAAAGATTATAACTATAGGGAGAGAGTTGATGGCTCTAAATCAGGCAAACCAGGCCGCAGAGAAGTCGTCGAGCGGTGGCTCCGCTGTCTGGCCGACTTCGATGAACCCCGATCCGCTATCGCTAATGGGCATGGGGGGCCAATACGGTGGATCTGAGATGTGGATGCCTTTTGACTTACCGGCACCGATGTCTGGAACTAATATCCTCAGTCCGTCTGACTGGTCACTAATAAACTGGGGGATGTAGTCTATCCGTCCAAGACCGTTGAAGCGCTGCCAGTCGCGACGGCTGGGACGGTGGAATTCTCAGCTACGAATATCACAAGCCATCAGAATTAGCGTAAGTCTGGAATTATTCTCATTTCTCATTTCTTGAAGATTGGGATTACGTTTGCGCTCAACCCTGCCTTGCAGGATCCTGAGCTGGCTTGTTCTGGAGGTATTCGTCCAGCTCCCCCATGACCTCCGGCGTCAATTTCGGCAGTAATTCAAGGCTCTTGACATTATCGACCACCTGTTCTGCCCGCGACGCTCCAGTAATTACGGACGACACATTCTCGTTTTTCAGACACCAGGCCAGTGCAAGCTGCGACAGCTTAACCCCGAGCTTGTCCGCCAATGACTGCCAAGTGTTAGTGAAATGATAGGGTCGTATGGACTGTCAGAACGTACCTGTATGCCGGCAATTTTCTTGACATTGCCCGCCCACTGGTCACTTTCCCAGGTATCCCGTGCCCCGCGGGCGAAGTTATCCTTGCTCTCCGCGAACCGTGAGCCGGGAGGAGGCGCGGAAGCGTTGTTATACTTCCCACTGAGTAGACCCATCTTCAACGGTGAGAACGTTGTGAGACCAATCCCGAATCTTGAATACAGCCGCTGGTACTGGCCTTCGACCTTCTCGCGGTCCAACATGTTGTATAATGGTTGCTCTACAATCGGTGCAATCAGACCAAGTGACTTAGCAATACCACAAGCTTCTGCGATTTCGTCCGCCGACCACTCCGATGTTCCCCAATAAAAGGCCCATCCCTTCTCAATCACAAAGTTGAATGCCCGTACCGTCTCCTCCATCGGGGTTAATCGATCGGGGCGGTGGGCGTAGATGATGTCGACATAGTCGAGTTGAAGTCGCTCAAGCGACGCTTTGGTACCCTCGATGATATGTTTGCGCGATAGTCCGTGGTTGTTGATCAGGATTTCACCGTTGGCCAGCCCCCAGTTCAACTGATGTTGTGTTATTTTACACCCAACTTGTTTCCTGATCCTCAGAACTCACCTTGGTGCTAATAACTATGTCGCTCCGCTTCCACTCAAATCTTTTGATTGCCTGTCCCATAACGATCTCGGATTGGCCTCCAGCGTAACTTCGGTCGTCAGTCTCCGTACACTTTAAGGAAACTGGTCGGTCTACCTTTCGGCGGTGTCAAAGAAGTTGATCCCGCAGTCATATGCCTGTTTCATACATTGGAATGTGATCTCTGGAGTCGCTCCGTTAGCTTTGTTGCTCTTCCGGGTTGAAAATATGAGAAAGTGTACCGTTGTCGACATGACCACCGAAGCTACGTAAAACTGCAGTTAGACCAGTCCTGCAATGAATCACGAACAGCAGCTCACGTTAGCCATCCTCCCAGGCCCAGCGCAGAAACATGCAATCCGGAGTTGCCAACACGGCGGTATAGCATATGCTTGTTCTTGTTGGGCCACGCCATCTTAGTCGGAATCGCGGGTATGGTCGAGAATCAAATAATTTGGGCTCAATTGCCTTCCACTGTGGACGCTCGCCCTATTTAACGCCATGCCTGTTGAATTTGGTCTAACTGATACGGTGTAGATTAATGGGCCTCGGAGAAAAATTCGGAGGGGCTGAGCTGGTCGCGACGAGGGGCATCGTTCTCCGTGCGGGCCAGCTCCAGAGCTTCCTCTACTACGGGAGTACCTCGGTGAGTCGCGACTGACGATCAACTGGCGAGACCCTGGACAGCCAACCACATTCAGAGCAGTTGCATGACAGCCCAGGCACTGCATGAGTCAGGAAATGGCATTGTATGCGGGGTGGGCCCGGAAGGCAATGGCGTATTGAGTGGGGGGAAAGACGCCATCGTTACCTCCATGCAGAATCCCAGACACGTCCAATCACCGCGCGAGCCGGCAGTTCGCTCTGTCACTGCAATGTTTGAGAGGGCGATTGTCTCCAAACTCCGCAAGTCCTCCATTTCATCTGCGTAAATTCCTCTCGCGATGATCCGAAGAGACACAACGAATCCTTCCAGGGCCTCCCTGACCAGGCAAGCTTGCGATGGTTGCAAGGTGCGCAAGGTTCGGTGTGGTGGAGGGAATCCATGCAAGCCGTGTCTGAATGCGCGCATCCAGTGTTCCTACAATCGCACCCAACAAACTCGAGGGCCGCAGAAACTGCGCGCCGCAACGAGGCATCTTATCGAGCAAAGCCAGCGGAATGACCGCCGTAGACGTCCTACGTCTCCGGAACACAATGAAGGAACCTCTGAAAGGTTTGTCCAGTTTTATGCGCTGGCGATCTTCCATTCAATTCTAACTTTAGTTCAGCGCAAGGTTACCAGCGAACGCCCTGGTATCACTGCTGTATATCTACCATGTTCGCATGTACCCTGTCTGGCCGATTGTCCATGTCGAGAGTTTGATCACCGCCCTTCAAGGAGACCCCGAAGGTCAGGACTATGAAACAAGAGCACTCGCCACGGGATTGGCGGCTGCGACAGTTGCGCAATTGCGGCTTGGTGAGAACTTTATGTCGGATCAATCAATTACAGCGAATGCGCTCGCCGCCGAATGCCTGGAAACTCGCAGAGCCTTTGACTATCGCTCACGAGTCAACTTGAACAACATCCGCACTGCGTTTTTCCTCCACGTGTACTACGAGAACCAACAGCCCGGGGGCAGCGAATCCATATTATATCTGAGGGAGGCGATCACCATGGCGCAATTGATGTATCTACATCGAGAGGCGTCATACATTGGCCTATCGGATGAGGAGCAACAAATTCGTCGTCGAGTGTTGTGGTTATTATTTGTCACCGAACGGTAAAGGGAATCTACCCATCTGTTCTCACATTGCTTCTAATAATCTGTCTTCAGTGGCGTCTGCATCCTCCACAAGCTCCCAGTAGTTCTCAAAACGGATACAGCAATGCCAGAGATCGATGCGAATGACGAACCGCAGGTTTTGCCAGCTTTTCTGAAGCTCCTGGCATTGTTTAGGCTTTTCGAACAAACACGAATGTTTAACATCGTTGAAGACTACCATCTCGGATTGAAGCCGTCTATTAGCCCCGTCAAAACTCCGGACACTACATTCGACGAAATACTCCAAGACAGATTTCGTGATGGCGCTGGCGCTTTGGATCTGGCCTCTGATGTACAAAGGGCGGACCTCTGCGTCACAAGGCACTGGATGCGTATTTTGACATGGAAGGCCCTATCAACCAACTCTAGTAGCAGCTCGTATGTGGGCGAACTCCATCACTCGCCCACCTTTCCGTTGCTGGTCGCGAAGGATCTTGTCAGCGTAGTCTGTCGACTACCACGAACGGCGCTCCAAGCTCATGGACTAGGCATGGTAAGACCCGTTCACCGATCACAAGCTCAATTCCCCGGCTGACACTCTGTGCAGCAAATGAAGTTGCACGAAATTGCCAACTCGCTTGTGGATGCCGTTACCACAATGCCCATACTTACGCAGACATCGAAATGGGACCAGGAATCACGGCCAAGTAGCCTCCTTTCTCATCTCCACTCCCTTTTGTCAGCCTTCACAGATGAGGGAAACAATGCCCTAGTGGATATGCTGTATCGCAAAATGGCCCATGCGCATTCTGTGGTTTCTTCAACTATTCCGCCGTTGCTTACTTGTATTCGTCCCGTTCAGAATCGCAATTGTGAGAGCCAGAGCACTAGCCGGGTTCATGGTACCGTGCCAACTACCTGGGAGGGTGGCTCTTCTTCTAATGACGCCGCTGATACTAATGCAGCCGACTGGCTACGTGACGAAGAAGGGACTCCTGGTGGATCCGGGCATGAAGTTAATAAGACCAGTCCGCGGGCCCCTGACGGGACCACTGATGCGGCCACGGCTTCCGTACCATTGGATTTTACTGACCAGCAGTTCGGCGATCCATGGAGTTACCTTCAGTCGAGCTACGACCCTTTAATGTACCCCCCTCCGCAAGATTTCGGTACAAATGCAAGCGGGCTTAGTGTTCCGGCAATTTCGGGTTCATTAGATATTCGCTCATTCGATACAGTCTTAAATAACGTCATCTTCGATACATCTCACAACCAGTTGCCGCTTGGTCCCTATTTCCCCATTGCCAATGTTCCTGGAGATGGACATCCCCCAGTTAATATTTGAAGCGGAAATCCAGTCGCTCGTTGCCCTCCTTCTCGCGCTCAGCCAAGTCCGTCTGGTATTCAACGCGCTCTGTTGGTGACATGGCGTCCCATTTTCGCTCTTTCTGGCGGTTCAAATGCCTAAGGAACTCACGCTGGGCCACGAATACCACCAGTGACAAGGCACAGATGGCAATCAATACTTTGTTTCCCGTGTAGTAGTACGGGGAATCCCAACTCCGGTATATTTCTGCTTCCAGTCAGTCTTTGTCTTCTGTCAAGGGATGCTGGGACCTACGTGAAGATATCACCGACCCGACCTGGACAATCACGTTATACGTCGCAGCGGTTATAGCCCGCTTTTTGACGTCAAATGTATTCCCCGAAATCCAGGCCGAGACAATCGGATGGAAATATGGGTATCCTGAGATCATTGTTGTGATGGTAAATCGCCCCCAGTTGTATCCATGGTCAGGAAGACCAAGCAGGGTCGCCAGCAGCGGCAGGGACCAGAACTCGCCAAACACGCAATGGAACGTGCGCTCTCCGAAGTATTCGCTACTCTTGGACAGGATGAGCATGAGGATGATCTGGAGTGCGGCGGATGGTATTGTCAACATGTTCGACTCGAAGGTGGTAAAACCGAGTCTCTTGAGCGTCAGGGACAGATAACCCTGGACGGGGCCCTGGGGGATATACGACACGAGGCCGATCAAATACAGCCCCCACATAGACTTATCCTTCCATGCGTTGAGGACATCGCGTAGGGTGGCCCGCTCATGGAGTTCAGTCAGGCCCTTTGACGGGTCATCGCGGAGTAGGCGCTGGACGGCGTCAGTACCTATAAATTGGAATTTGATGGGTATCATACGTTGATCATAATCACTTCCTCACGCTCCGAGTACCATGGCCTCGGGTACAAGACACTTTTTGTTCTCGTTGGCGAACTGGGGAGGTAGAACATGGCAAAGAGCCCAATAACAAACGTTATGAGACCGTCAATCAGGAACAGCCAAAACCAGCCGGGCTTTCCCTTTGCTCCTCTCATCTCGAGGATTCCCGCGGCGAGCAAGGATGAAATGATACGCGCAACCTGATGGCTATGTTAATTACGTCGTGCAGTTAGGGCAAGGCAAACATACGTTCAACGTCGACCAGAAGAAAGCCAGTCGGACAGAGAGCTCCTTCGTCTTGTAGAAGTAAGTTGCGAACAGGATTGTGCCGGGGATAAACCCTCCCTCGAATGCTCCTATAAGCGCTCTTGTCGCGTAGAAAGAGGGCCTGTCCGTCATCCACGACTGCGTCCAGGAGACCAAACTCCAGAGGAGCATCAGCGTGGGCAAGACTCGTCGGAAGCCGAAGCGCTTGATCAGCAGCTGTACGGGGAATTCTGCTGCCAGGAAGCACATAAGCTGGATCGTATTTCCCTATAGCTCCCAGTTAGCCTAGCTTGGGTCTGCCTCGAGCTCTCACATACATTGTTGTAGTCGTCAGTGGTCATATTCAGATCATCCAGGAACCTGTCGGTCAACGCATTGGACAGATTGCCCCTGTCCAGTTGGAGGCCAAAGAACTATTCACGTCAGCCACATTCATCACTGTGGTATTCATAGTCTTACCATCAGACACAGCCAGGTCATGAGCATCAAGTCTGTCTTCATAACAACCTTCTTCTCCTCTTTCTCCGACCACGACGCAGTGGGATCGAACCGGTGATGACCCTCGTACGACTCATGCGGAGGAGTCACCCCAGCGAGGTTCTGCTGCCCAACAGCAGCCGACGCCTTTGGCAACTTATCATCCTCGTGAGCATGGGCAGTCAGGGAGCTTTTCGCGCTCTGTTCAATGTCAGCCATGGCTGCAGGCAGGTCTTGTTGACAGTGGAAACTCAGGCAAGAGGAGTGCGAGAGGAAACAACGCGCGATGTGCACGTCCTTATATATACATACCCTTTTGTAGATACAGCCGACTGGGTCGACTGGCAAAGGATGAGCATTTCTCCCTGTAGTTATTCGCAATCAAGGCCTTGCGACCGTTAGGCGAAGCAGCCAGGCCCTAAACAGCACTAGGACCATTACACCACTGCAAGGCCCGAGCACATCATCGCGGAGTGGCGCTGTTCTCCACGGGAGAGTTCTTTTTTGTCGCGGCGATCGCACTCCTTATAAAAGTTTATATGGTTGTTTTTTCGGCTGTCTGTTGTGAGAAATTCTGTTCTACCAGGCCAGTGTTGGAGGGATATACGGCACTGCAAGGGTTGTCACCACCGCAGAACACCATCAACACCAAACCCCAGTCCCGAGACTCTTGGGCACGATCTAAACCAGCTTGGGAAACACGGCCGGTCCATTCAAGCGGCTCTCCGAGAATTTCGCCGACGCCCCGCCGACAGCGCTACGAGCCTGGGCCATGTGCACCACTCTTGCTGGATCCTGCATGCCGGCAATATGGGGAACCCATCGATGCCAGAGAACCGTATGACAGACGCTGCTAGTGGGGAAATTGTATATGAATGTCGCCATCGCGGACTCTTATTCCCACCTCATCGTTCAAGAACCAACCTCCCTGTTAGACCACCATGCCCACCGTCATCGAGCAAAGCAGTCCAGCCCTCTTTGGAGGAAATCCCGGCGCTCGTCCTCGAGTCTCGTCGCCCCTTGAGGACTCTGGGAGTCTGGATGCTTACCAGTCTCTAGACCTGACTCCTGTCATTGGCAGAGAGTACCATGGTCTCCAAGTCGCCGAAATCCTGCAATCTGCCAAGCGCGACCAACTGATTCAGGACCTCGCTTTCACCAGTACGTTACATCTTTTTTTCTGTCATGTTATCTAGCTGATTCGAATAGTCTCTTCACGCGGCGTGGTGTTCCTTCGAGACCAGGATGTGACACCGCAGCAGATGCGGGAGTTCATGGAGGACTTGACCCGGCTAGCAGGCTGCGTCAGTTAACATTCCTCATTTACCTACTACCCATCTAACACTAGGCTAGCCGGAATCATCAGGCCTCCATGTCCATCCCCTCACAGAGGAAGGCAGCGAGCTCGGCGACCAGATCAGTGTGATTAGCAGCGAGAAGCAAAAGAAGGGCGGCGGCCTTACACACCAGCTCAGCGACGTGAGTAGATTCGCGTCCGCAGGCTGGCACACAGACATCAGTTTCGAGCGCGTCCCGTCCGACTATGCCATGCTCAAGATCCACACTCTCCCTGAAACGGGAGGGGACACGCTATGGGCGTCCGGCTACGAGATCTACGACCGTCTATCGCCCGAGATGGCGTCCTTCCTAGAGCGCCTGACGGCGACCCATGATGCTACTTTCTTCCATGAGGAAGCGCGACAACTGGGAAATCCGCTGCGAAAGGGGATCCGGGGGTCACCGCTGAATCATGGGGACGAGCTCACATCTATCCATCCTGTCATTCGAACAAACCGTACGTTTTAGCGAATCCTGCATTGCAGAACGGTACTGACAAACGTAGCGGTCACCGGGTGGAAATCGGTATACGTGAACAAAGGCTTTACCAAGCGCATCAACGGAGTAACCAAAGACGAGTCGGATGTGCTTCTGCAGTATCTCTTCAATGTATGTCCATCGGATTTCCTTACCGTTCAAGACTAATATGTTCACAGCTTCTCACACAAAACCATGACGCTCAAATCCGCTTCAAATGGAGGAAGAATGATATGGCTATTTGGGACAACCGGTCAACCTGGCATTGTGCGACGTACGACTACGCAGAGGCTCGCAGTGGCGATAGAGTGTGTAGTTTGGGGGAAGCGCCATACCTGGACCCTGCTTCCCAATCGCGAAGTCAGTCGTTGCGAGAGAGACAGTAGTCCATACTAGATACTGTCATGCCGAATTAGGCAATGTCAACCCTTCGCACCTTCTTTGGGAGTGCGGCATTGGATATCAATGATGAATTATGAATTAGAAGAAGGTCCTCCCACTCGCTCCTGCCTCATTTATGCTCAAATACTCGTCGATATCAAACAGGTTTCGAGCCTAATATGAGCTCCTCATTTTACCAATTTCACCGTATTAATATAGCACTATATAGCCACTCTTAACCATTATGTCTTCCGGCCACCAATTATCGGATACTGTTATTTTTCGCCCCAAAGCTCCACCTCCTCCTACACCGCAGATTGAAGACATTCGCTCACACAAGCACGATGCGAACCTACGCAAGGCCCTGTTGGAAGCTCTCAGTAAGATTCCCAATGAACTAGACGCCGTATTGCCGGATCTCGTGCTATGGGACGAACAAGGCCTGAAGCTCTTCGAGGATGTTACACACTGCTCTTCCTACTACCTAACAAGGGATGAAATTGAGCTCCTCACAAAATATAGATTGCAAATCGCCGCTCACATCAATCCAAGAAGCATGATTGTAGAGCTGGGGAGTGGGTACGTTGCACACTACCCTCAGGCTACCACCCTTGCTGATTGCGAACAGAAATCTACGCAAGACCAAAATCCTCCTCGATACGCTTGAAGAACTTGCCCGCCCGGTTGATTACTACGCCCTCGATGTCTCCCACTCCGAGCTCCAGCGAACCCTCGATCCGTTAGTGCGTCAGTATAAGCATGTGCGGTGCTCCGGGCTACTAGGAACATACCATGATGCCCTCGAATGGTTACAGAGTCCGCCGAACAAGGATCGACAAAAAGCAATATTGCATCTTGGGTCGACACTGGGAAATCTCGACAGGAAGGACGCAGCGAAGTTCCTGTTCGACTTCGGTCACATCCCTAATTCCTCCATCCTGCTTGGCTTGGACGGCTGCAAGGATGAGCAAAGGGTCAAGGAAGCATATAATGACCCAGAGGGGCGAAATCACAAGTTTATCATGAACGGACTTGTATCCGCCAACAAAATTCTAGGAGGGGAGATTTTTGACCTTAAAAAGTGGGTTGTTGACCGCGCCTGGGCAGATCAAGTAGGGGTACACTATCAATATTACTACCCCTCTGGTGTGACATCTTTAAATGGAGTACGCACCGAGACTTATAACAGGCTGTACGCTGCCTGTAGCCACAAGTATGATGATGACGATCTGGAACACCTGTTCAAGGACGCCTCTCTAGTCAGGTCAGACTCGTGGAAATCTGACAACATGTATCGTAAGTCTATCACTAAGTCCCAAATCCAACGCCTGGCTAGTACTGATTTTATCCAGATCTTCTTTACCTAACCATCGACTGGGTAAAGGTTTAAATGGCTGGAATTACCATTCTTGTTCAAGCTAGTTTTTAGTAGTAGTCTTTGAATTATTGAACATGTCTGCTTTACGAAACGCTGAAAAGTAGATCTCAAGACGGGAAAGGTCCTCTAAGCCTCCGACCCAGGCCACATGCTGGTCTGGACGACATATAACAAGGCTGCCTTCCTGTTTGTCGATTCCATATTCTTCATACGCATGGCCGCTGCCGCCTCTATGCGTGCTGTCATCGGCAAAGACCCTGTTAAAGTCCCATCCTAGTTTCTCGTCGAACGGATGGAACAGCTCGGGTAGTTCTAAGAGGTTTACAGATGTTATCGGGCCTGGATGAATCATAATCACGTCAATAGCGCGCTGCCATTCTTGGAATCCAGGTTTCTGCGAGCTAGATGCATGTTCTTGTCCCTGGAACACCTCTGCAAATTGGGTTAACCGATCAACATTCTTTCTCTGTTGTAAGTCACCAGAGAAAACCAGGAGTCTCCATGCGGCGTTGCTCGACAGCAACTCTGTCAATTGTATCGTGCACGCAGAGGCCTGGTTCAAAACTGGAAAAGTTCCCAGCCGCATTCCTAGTTTGATATTCGCTGCTTTTGTCGATTCACCACCCTCACCACGCGAAACGAGCACATTCGGCTGATATGTTACCTCAACTCCAGACATGAACCCTGCATACCCCGCCCGTACTTTGCTGACCTCGCTGATGGAAGCTTTATTCTCCTCATAGACATGGACTAGCTGAGAATCCATTGCCATTAGCTCCTCGGCTACCGGGTGTCTTTCGAGCTGGTACGTCTCAAGAATGTTTGGATCTGAAGCTCCTGTGATAACGGACCCCAGTTTCCATACGAGATTGTATGCATCCTGGATGGAAACATTCATGCCCTGGCCGGCTTTGGGCGAATGGATATGTGCGGCGTCACCTACGAGGAAAGCACTATAGCTGTTAGCAGCATCGAATATGAAACACAAGGGTCCCATTTACCGATGCTTGACTTGAAACTGATTGGCAAGACACTGCTTTATCTTTGTAAAGTCAGCCTCCATCTTGTATTAAGCGTGACGGTCATACAGGATACAAGGACCACCAGTCGCAATGTTTGTACGTCAGGCTGTACGGGTGCATAGCACGTTGAATAAGCTGAGTCAGTGCATCTGGCGTCTCGTTCGACTGATCCAAGGCCTTCTTTTCCAGGCCCGAGTCGCCCTGTAGTTGAATATAAAACCGAACTAGGCGGTTTTCTCTGGGCACTATCATTATACTCCCGTATTCATCGGAATGGATGACACAAGTCTGGCGGATATCAGCTATAAATGTTAGACTGTATTCTTGTTATGTTTTAAGACCACATACGAAAGTCCGTGATAGGTATAATGTCAATAACACCCCACATTGAGTCTGTCGACCTAGCCTCCAGTGGTATGTCGAGCTGTTCCCTGACGAGACTTTTGGCTCCATCGCAGCCGATGATATACCTTGCGTGAATGACCTCCGACACTTGTGGTCCATGCTCCTTGAGGTCTTCCGGCCGAAGTAGATGCATCATTCGATCTATCTTCAGCGGCTTCGTTTCCACGACTACAGGGTGAGTATCATTATCGTCATCAGTGAAATAAACCCTCTCTGCGCGCTTCTGTCTTTCAACCCGAACCCGTCCTCGCTCCTCCAAGTAGTCAATCATGACCTGCTCTACCTCGCCCTGATTCAGCGATGTCTGCGCGAACCTGGAGAGACCCCCAGACTGGGACTGCATGCGCTTTTGGCACTCCAAATTCCCCGAATCCCCATTTACAGCCTATCACATTAGCTCACAGTTCACCCAGACCAAACAGATATACGAGGAAAACTACCCACCCAGTAACTCATCTCCGCCTCCTGCACGCCCTTGCGCAGAATCGGATCGGCAATGCCAAAACTATCAAAGATCTCCAGCGTGCGGCTGTGAATGCCGTCTGCATGGCCGGTCTCTGTTCGGTGCGGCTTCTCGTCAATAATCCGCGTCGACATTCCGCTGAACTGGCTGGCCCAACATGCGGCCATGAGCCCTGCTGGGCCGGCGCCGATGATTAGCAGGTCTGTGTGGGATGTTCGCAGCACCATGGTGAATTAAGGTAAAGTGTGGTCATGATGGTTAACATGGCCTATATATGTAAACTTAGGAAGATCTCTTGAGTATGGTACGTATTGCGCTGTCATATCATCAATTTCCTGTTTTGCTAGAGGTGGTGCTGTATAGACAGTTAGGGCATCATGATGTATGCAATGACATCATCACAACGTGAGACAACAAAGCAAACCAGTAAACAACAAGATTATATCTATTATTAAACACGTCTAGAATCTTAGAAGACCTTTCACATGTATTTTTGCATCATGATGTAGCCAGCGTATGTGGCATGGTTGCTGGCTATCGTATATATGTCCTGTCTCCTGCTTTCAACACAGATTATAAGTTTATACCATTCACCCATAAAGATACCAACCGACATCAAATGTCCTTCTATTATCGCACAATGTCCCCGTCAAACCCCCCTGATCCCCATGTGACCAATTCAGCCGATGCAATGGTAAACGGCGATCACCCCTCCACAAACGAAGATATCCCCGTCATATCCAAGCATTGCACCGTAACATCCCAACGCATCCCAGCAACATCAATACCCACAGACATCGAAAAGCCCGGCGTCGCGCGATGCAATGTCGTCGAAGGAGACAATTCATCAGGCTCCATGAAACAATTCCACGAATTTGTAAATACCCCCTCCATCCATCAAAACACCACTACCACCCATGCTAATAAGCTATGATGTGATAGACACCACTGCAACAACACATCCTCTTCTGGGACCGCGACCGCGACGGCCAAATCTATCCCCTCGATACATACACGGGCTTCCGCGATCTGGGATTCAATATCCTCTTCTCCCTCCTCGCCATGCTAATCATAAACCTGAACTTCTCGTACCCGACTCGGCTCGCACACTCGATTATCCCGGACCCAAGATTCCGGGTATACGTGGACAGTATATACAAGGCGAAGCACGGGTCCGATAGCGGGACGTTTGACGCAGAGGGACGGTTCCTGCCGCAGGCCTTTGAGGATATGTTTTCCAAGTATGACTGTGACGGCGACGGGGCGTTGACCTTTCGCGAGTTGTTTGAGATGATGCATGGGAATCGGTGTGCGGCAGATCCGTTTGGGGTATGCCCTCCCAATCTTGTCTTCTGACTATATTCGTATTTAAAGGCATGTGCTAATGCTTGCTCAGTGGGGAGCCGCCTTCTTCGAATGGGGCTCGACGTGGCTGCTCATCCAGAGAGACGGGAAGGTATACAGGGAGGATCTACAGGGTGTATATGATGTATGATGGTTTGGTTGGCTGGCTTTATGCTACCTGTTGCTTATGGCAACGCTAACTGAGTATAGGGTTCTATCTTTTGGAAGATCGCGAACGCGAGAAAGTCTGGTAAAGGGTGGTCCCAGGGTTTTGGGATAGGCGGCGATGGTTTCCTGGGAGGCGTCAAGGTGGCCTGAACCACCTCCGTCTTAAGAACCTAATCGCGGCTGTCACCTGCAGACATAGGTCGACCTCCTTGAGGTACGGATATATGCCCGAGGGCATTGTACATAGACCGAATCAAGGAGATTCAATGGATTGTATGGTAACCGTAAATAGTGACTCCATCTCGAGTCGAGCCTAAATTGGGTTCTTGTAGAGAGGGATCTCATCATACGGCGTTTGGATGGCAGGGTGGACCGTCATGTTGTGCGGGAGATTCATATACGGCTCACCAAAGGCCGGGCCCTCCGTAAATTCTGTCTCAAAGCTTGGCGAAACGGCGGTAGTCGAAGTCACGCTAGAGCTGCGCGAGACTCGTTCAGGCGAGAACATGTGTACATCTGCCAGGGCAGTTGGTCGGGGCCCTGGCCCGAAAAATAGACGGTTGTAGATGCTATTGCAGACCTCCCACGACCGGCGTGATGGTACACTGATGGACCCAAGGCTGCGCAGCCACTCCAGTCCCTTCTCCAAGTGTAACGTGATGTGGGAGGCTCCATCAGCGTGGAACCGAACACAGAACTCCATTTCAATCAGCAGCACGGTGATGGCCTGCATGAGATAATGCAGCACACACCACCACGGGGACACTTGGACTAGCCAAAGCGCATCCGTCTTATCAGGCAGCAGATCTAGTAGCTCACAAGCAGAGTCAATGCATATGCTTGCTATCCTCTGCTGACTGAGCGCTGAGGCTTCAGTAGGAGACCGTTGTCGTTCTGAGCGACACAGCGACGGCCGACTGAGAGTTATACGCAAGCTATAAAACCGGAAAGCCAAACTCCATCGCTGTCGCTCGAAATCTGTTGACTGGGGGTGGAACTTGAACTGGAATACATAAGGAACCCGGCTTAGCCACTCGTCGGACTCTTGGACCAAATCCATAATAGACGCGCTAATCGTCAGCCAAGGGCGACGCGCAAATCCAGGACTATATAGCGAGTCGATCGCGCGGCGCATAATCACGGTTAAATCAACGAAGTAGAAGAAGTAAAATGAGTTGCTGGGAGAAATGTCCGCCGGGACCGGCAGGGGCTCCTGCCCCATAACTGCATGACCTAGAGCGGATGAATCCCATCCAGGACTAACGCGCCGCAGAGAAGTCAACCCCTGCATGTAATCGGTGCGCGCCCTAAAGTCCATTAGCAGACGCGAAGCCACTGGTTCACGGAACTGCTCCTCGTCGAAAGGGATGGGCAGCGGGGTGGTGCTGTATTTGTCCGGCGCACTTGTCGGGCGACCGGTCATGATTGAGAGGGTATTTTCAAGAGTATATATTGACCACCATACCCGGTATCTAATTTCTTTAGATAAGTTGGATGTTTCTTTGCTCTCGCTGCGCAGGTTGACGCCCAGGGCGATGGCCGAGCGAACCGAAACGCCACAGGCTCTCCAGGAGCGGTTGATATGGCCGATTGCCATTAGAAAGAATGCGGTGAGCCCTTCGACCTGGACTTGCTGTAGATTTGGGTGTTCCAAAAGCTGACTCTCAGTGAAGTTGAGCTTGCGCGCTCTTGTAAAGCAGGCCATGGGACTGTCCGCCTCTGCCACCCATGGCTTCGAAACTAATTGCGCGAACTTTGAAGCGAGTGCAAATACTAAATTCAGAATCGTGAGCCAGCGCTTAGTCGGCTGGATGTCTAGTCGTGTATAGTACATTTCATACTGCTGCATAAAAGGTATCTTTGCGATGATGGGAAACGAAGGATGAACGGTAAAGAAATAGCAGTCGAGCAGTTTATCCGCGATATGGCGGGGCGGTCGTCCGTACGGATCGATGCTTGAATCCAGTACCAACTCCTCATCGTCAAGGAAATAACAGACCGATGTTAAGGACTGAGATTTGTTCGACGTCTCGGTGTCCAAAAAGGGCGTATCTTTTTCTAGAACCTGGTACAACTCGTTGATCCATGACATCTCCGACGGGCCACCCATGAATCCAATAGCCTGTAAACCTTTGTCCTTGTGAAAATCCTCCTGGATATATTCGATTCCGAACGATTGCGTTGAAGAGTGCGTCGCATGATCTGGGATGGGAAGATCCGGTTCTGAACTAACAAACTGTTCAAATTAGCCGCCGTTCATAACCAACGTGGGAGATATAGCATACCTGAGCTCGCGTCCGTGAAATCAGGCCCTTATCTTGACTATCCACGCGCGGCTGAAGCTCCTTCAAAAGTCGATCGTAAGCCTGCACCTGCCTCTCCAGGTCGTGGAGGCGCTTCTCCGTAACCTCCCGCTTTCCATCCACATAGAGGCACTGTAGGTCCATGCTGGTACAGCGACCGCAGGGATTCTGTCCATTGCATTTCGTCTTCTGCTCGCGGCATTCAATACAAGCTCGCTTGACGCGTTGATTACCGTAGGACCGAGGCTGCGACACCCGGGGGATAGCGATTTTGGAGGTAGGCGGCGAGGGCTCAGAAGGCGTCAATGGCATTCCTGAAGTAGCCTGCGTTCCACCAGACGAAGCATCTGCTGAGGGATCCGACGAAGCTGGGGGGAAGGAGACGACCCGGAAGACCCCATGATTCCCCGCGGAGCGAGGGCGTTTATTTGATCGCATGGCACGGTAGTCGGAGGAAAGAATTCGAAGGAGGCGGGCATCCCGGATGTCGCAGCATAGCATCCATCGCTCCAGACGTGAGGAGCGAAAGCAAAGCCTGGCCGGGAGTGGGAAGAGTGTGACACAAGATTTGGAATAGCCTGATTTGAGGTGAGGTTGCTGCCGGCGCCCGCAGTCGATGCTGATTGGCGGGCCGGGGCTTCCGAGACTTCTCCGCGGGTCAGGCCGGCTGACTTGCCAGCCAACAGGCGCCGCTTTATATTCCCAGCTCGCGTCATTCGCTCTCACTTCTACGTCGACTCCGGACAACTCCTCCAGGTTCATTCAGCCGGACCCTCCGAACCGGTTCACTTCTATGCTGATTGACAGATGATTCGCCCCTCCTTTCCTGAAACCCAGTCCCGAGCCAGACTGACGGGTTTTGGACAAGTCCAATTACGGGTAGAGTGGCGACGACTAACGTCACAGTCTATTATTGCATATTTACATTCCAGACTCAACTAAGGTCCAATATTGACTCCCCCGACAACGGCATCTACCATCTGCTGACTCGCCCCAATATACTGTAGCGGATCGCACAAACTAGCGAGTCGATCCGCGGCAAGGGCCCCGCTGAGATCGGAGTTCTCCTGCAGTACTTCGAGAAGGCTGCGGTTCCCTTCAATCGCTGTCTTGCAAGCTTCATAGACAACGTCATGGGCGTTTTGCCGACCGAGCACCGGTGCCAGTCCCATCATGACCGCTTCCCCGACAATGAGTCCCCGTGAGGAATGCAGGTTGCGACTCATCGAATCCACCTTGACCACCAGTCCACCCATTGCAAAATTAGTTTGATGCAAAGCGCCCACTGCAGTAATGAACGCCTCAGGAATGGCCACCCATTCCAAATGCCAAGGGCCAGAAGCGCGCTCAAAATCTGTCACCATGGCATCTAGCCCCAGGCTAGCATTAGATCGGAGCAGCTTTGATGCAGCGAGAATGACCTCGCTAGATATTGGGTTACGTTTCTGCGGCATGGTCGACGAAGCTCCACGATGGGGCACAAAAGGCTCCGAGACCTCGTCAAACTCGTTCGACGACATGACGATCAGATCGAGCGCGATCTTTCCTAACGTGCCCCCGATAAGAGCGAGGAAATTGAGGATCTCAGCGACTGTATCACGAGCAACGTGCCATGTGATCAATGGATCTTTCAATCCTAGTTGCGTGGCAAGCTCAGCGCGTACCCGGAGACCAGTATCGGCGTCCTGAAGCGACGCCAGCGTGCCCGCCGCGCCTCCAAACTGGACTAGTAAACACCTCTGCTGGATTTCTTGTAAACGCTCCTGGTGGCGCAGGATACCCGACAGGTAGACGGCGCATTTATAACCGAAAGTACACGGAAGGGCGTGTTGAAGGTGAGTACGACCGGCCATCGGTCTGGCTTGTTAGCGTAGGGTTCAGTCGGCGGAAATATATATCAACATACGTGTCGCGATACTTCTCTGCCAACCCTTTCAATACACCGACCAGCGTCTGCAACTCTCTCCCTACAAGCTCCAAGCCACGCTTCATTTGTAGCATTGAGGCGTCGTCCATAATGTCTTGCGTGGTAGCACCCCAGTGGATATACTTGGCCATCTCTCCGGGCGTCCCCTCAACGAGCTGCTTAACGAGCGGCAGTACAGGATAACCAACAATGTCCGTTTCATGAGCCAGGCGCTCAAAGCTGACAGGCCATTAGCATTGTTAAAACTAAAGAAGAAGAATTGAATACCATACTCTAATTTAATGTTCGCGCAAGCACTGGTGATTGCCTCGCCCGCAGCAGCAGGAATCACACCCACGGCTGCCTCCGCCCGCGCAAGAGCAGCCTCCACCTCGACGAGGAACCCCGCGTAGGCGTCATCGGTGAAAATGTCCCGCACCTCCTGGGTGCCAAATAGGTTTCTGAAGACACGCGAGTCGAGTGCTGAAACGGCCATGTTGGAGAGTGTATGTTGTGATAATGGAGCACGTTGGGCAATGCTGGGCCCTGACGGTTATTTCTACTTCATTTGCTGCCTAAGGCTGCCACTGTGCTGATCGGGATTGTGCTTCTGCCGGCACTAAAATCCCCACTCATAAAAGTATCACTCGAGTACGAGTTGAGTTGAGTTTAGTTTTCCAGGTCTACTATGTTATGATAGATATACTACGGATGTGACGATGTTTCTTTCAAGTCGAAAATGATCTCCTCTCCAGCCAGGTAACCATTTGACCAGCACTTTTCGATGACTCTTTGGACACTCGGAGGGACACCGTCAAGAGCTGGGAATTTGTGCATATGCGATAGCTTCCGAACCTCTCTGCTAGGCTGCTCGGCGTACAATGCATGCCCAACACCGATCATATAAAGTAGTGTCCCGAGCGCAAAGATGTCATCAACCTCTCTAGAGACATCGTCATTACAACCAGGCCGAGCATACCGCGTCGAATACGAAACCACGGCTGGGGTGTCATCGATCCTAGATCCACCGAAATCGGCGCGTACCAAACTGCCATCCTTCTGAATCAGAAAATTGTGACTCCCAAAGTCACTATGGAAGACATTCTTGGAATGTATGAAATGGAGCGCTTCAGCGGCTTGTATTGGCCATCTTCTACGAGTTAGCGCTGGAGCATAACACTCGAGAAACGGCCTCACTGGGTTCGCTCTGTTGCGTATTTTGACAATGCAAGATTGTCCGCAAGGGTTCCAAGTCCATAATATTGAAACACCAGTCCATTAGGAAGACCACTACCCAGGCCATATTCGCCGTAGTATCGCAGGATATAAGGATGATGGCCAAGTCGTTCATAGATACGCTTTTCTAGAGATTGTAGGTTGCCGACAACTGGATGGTCAAATGTCTCTTTGATGACAGGGCCCGTCTCGGCTACCTTGATGACCTGCGAAAAGCAGCCTATGCCAGCAAGCTCTATTTGCTGGCGATCTGCTTTCACAAGTGCTTCTGTCACGGGAAGTGGTAACATTGTTCAAGACGGAAAGAAGAGCCTTACGAGATCATTCTAAACGAAAACAACGCGTGGACCACTCAGTCTCCACAAGGACGCACAAAAGCCATGTGATTGGTTTATGAATCGGGATAAAGGCCTACCCCGGCACTACCGTACTTTTAGGGGTTCGAAATGAAGATCCTAGAATCAATTTATCGGGGAATATTGATGTTGAAGACCTCTGGTAAACGATGCTGGTTGGTAACCGATGACTCGAGAACGAAGATTTCTAATGAGGCAAGAGCTGCCTGCCCTTCGCTCCTTCCACAACAGTACCTCCGCTACGATTTATGCTCTCTATATTCAGATTAGTCATCTATGTTGTCTTCCTCTTTCTTCTGTCGCTCTTCTGCTCGTCCATGTCCGTAGCTCCCGTTCTCAATGGATCTCCCCTATTCTCCTTCTTCGCCATCGCATCTTCCTCGCAGGCTAGGCCAGGCTTGGTAAGTGTCCTGCATCTAAGTACTGACCTGTAATGTTTTACGTTTCATGGCTAACCTTGACTATAGTGATCGGTGCCGCAAGTACGCATCCCCCCACAATGAGCTCCCCACTGCTCGGAGACCAGCTGACTTGAAACAGAAAGAAGATAAAATGTGACGGTGCACTTCCTGCTGTAAGTCTATTTACGAAGATTTTCCAGTTTCCCCGCTTACATCTTAGTGCCGCAATTGCGCCAAAGCCAGTAAGCCATGTGAAGCATCTGCGGCCTTGCAGAGGAACACCAGGGTAAGAGGTTTTGTTACGGAAGACAGGCATTTCCAAGACCTACAAAACCAGCTGGCCCAATTTCAGCAGGCGCTTCAGACAGAGCGTGACACCGTGGCTATGTTGCGGGAACAGCTAGCACAGCAGCTCAAACCTGCGCCTTCCAGCTCAGTTGCCCCCGGCCTCCCAAACGAGCCATCATTCGGCGCAACTTTACCTTCGTCCTTCAGCCGGCCTGGCGGCGCCTCAGATGGCTCTTCCTATGTCATCAAGCACATGGGACGCATGGTTCATGACGAACTAGGCGTGGGCCGCTTCGCCGGTTCTACTACCGGTGTTCACTTTGTGCTAAGCGTCGAAGAAGCCTGCAAGCGGGCACTGCCCTTTGCAGATACATTCCCTGAAGGATGTCATAGCCTTTACCTGGGCCATTCAGCCAACACTTCGGAACCCGACTCCGGTGATTCCCTACATGGAGATATTATCAAGTGCCTCAACCAACCTGTCAGCTTCTATCTGGAACAGATTGACGTCTTCTGTCGCAACTGGGAAGCATTCTGTCCCTTATTGGCGCGAGCCCAGCTGGCCAAAGTTATCGAAAAGCTGGTGAAAACAGTACAAGACCATGGTCCGAGCTCGGGTACCAACCAGACTGCGCTCTGTATTCTACTTTCCATTATGAGCATCAACTGCCTAACTCATGGGAGCAATAACCACAGTTCAGACACAGATTCCTCAGAGCGGCAGTATATCTCAGTTGCGGATCGTATAAAAGGCCATCTGATCGCACGCGCGGATATTGAATCGTTGCAGGCACTCACTATATTCGCCTTCTACCACCAAATATCTGGAAGGGCTTTGTCTCTCATCCAGCTGAATGGACATATGGTTCGGATTGCCCAGTCACTTGGTTTACATCGTCACGCTAGGCGTTTTAGATTAACAGTGTCTGAAACCGAATTGCGAAAACGACTCTGGTGGTGGATATACATATTTGACCGAATCACGTCTATCGTCCATGGTCTCCCTCTCCTTATTAACGATATCGACGTCGACAATGATATGCCCACTGACTGCCGGCTTCACGATCTCAACGATACTGAGCTACTGCACCCTCTTCCCGGACAAACAACGCCCGTATTCTATTTCAACCATTATGTGACCATGGGCAAGAAGCTATCTTCTATCCTCCACAATCTATATACTACCACCCAGCGTCGTCATGGGGGCATTAAGATTGAGCGGCTTGATCGGGATATGAGGGTATGGAGTCAAAATCTGGACGCCATCGAGGATTCTAGAATGAACTTAATGGTCCTTTGGTTGCGCTTACTGATTCATCTGGCCATGGTCCTAATCCACCGTCCAGGTCTCACCTTTGCGGAGAATGCTACTCCCGAATTTGGTGTATGCCTCAATTCCTGCGTGAGATCAAGCACGGTAATCCTGCTCTTGCTCGGTGGGACAGGATCAGATACAACACTCTACTTCCATTCACTGAGCCCCATTGGACCTGGCCTAGTGTTCCAATGTGCTTTGATGCACGTATACTGCCAATGCAAGCTCAAAACCCTGAACAACCTTCGAGCCAGCGATTTCCCTTCTCTACAGGAGAGTATAGGTGCTATTTACAATGCCGTCACCTTCTGGAAGGATATAGTCAACGGGCACTATTGTATCCTGGGAATTTCCAGCATCATTCGATAAATGCAACGATTAAAATATTGAAAGATGTGACCCTCGCCCTACAACAATCCGACCTTGTCCCTGAGCTACCGACGGAGGAGACTTGGTTCCCTGAAACACCTTCCTTATCCTTCGGAGGCAACTCACTCTATGATCTTAATTATATGACGGCCATGGACTGGGCCCAGGATATTTCAGATACGTTTGGTGATTTGCCCGGCTTCCCAGCTTGAAGTATACTGAATGGCAACATCTGTCTAATTTCTTTTGCGGCAATACCCAATATATCCATTCTCTGCAGCGACCCGACCATGGTCCCGAGCTGTTGGTTATCCTTGAAAGCACCTCGCTCTATGACTGCAATTAAATAGAATTTGCAGGAAGTATCCTCTTGAGTAAAAATTTACCTACTAGTTCACATTAATAGTCAATATCATGACCAAAGATATAACCGCAATAGCAAGCAGCCATAATACACTTTCCACATATATCCTCAATATCACAAGGTCTCACAAGACCTAGCGGTGTCAAGAACCCGATCACACAACTAGACTGGATGTTATCGTCCGGAGCCTAGTTTGGCGCTGGTGCTCTTTCTGGGGTCTCCAACTTTCTCCAGTCTCCATCGGTATAAGAGCTCTATTCCGAGCACCAAAGTGTGACTCCAAGCTACCTTGGGTGCCCTGTATTTTATTTTCAAAGTAATAATATTTCAATCCAAAGCAGGCTTAGTGGGTCAATATGTGAAAATTTGAAAATTTTCGATTGTGTGGCTGCCACTGTAGTGGGCCGATAGAGAAATAAAAGGTTCAACAATAAAAGCACAAGTAACGGATTAAGCTTCTTAATGTACATATAATAGTATTCGTGCACAGTTAAGATGCCAATATATGCCATGGTTCTCTTGGCCTCAACCCCAACCCGGATGTAGATTTACAAATACCTACACTAGGGTTTCAATTTCCAATATCCAAGTAATTTAAAAATTCTAATATCCACCATGGGACCATCAAGCTTCGGGCTGCCCTGCTATACCGGTCGTTTGACAGCAGGCCGGGGTTTGCATGCAAAGGCCCTGCATTCTTAGTACGACCTAAGTCCTTTAATACCCCAGATGTCTCCCCGGATCAGCCATGCTCATTGTGATTTTCTGTGACACTCTTTGGCAATGACTTCTTCCAAATTCCTCTGGGGACTGCGTGGCAGCTCCCTTACCCTGGCTCAGCTGGCCCTTATTGTTTGTCCTTCATATGTCCTCTTCGGTTACAATCAATCCAACCTAGGAGGTCTCGTCTCGCTATCTGACTGGATTGCCCTATTTCCTCGGATTGATACGCACACAACAAGTGGTGCACAAAAGAGTGACAATGCTACTGTCCAGGGTGTTGTCATCGCATGCTTCACACTCGGGGCCTTGCCCGGTTGCCTATCATGCTCCTATACATCAGACAAATTCGGGCGCCGTCCGGTGATTTTCGTTGGAGCCGTCTTGACACTTATCGGACAGATTCTGGAGGCATCTGCATTCCATCTCGCCCAGCTAGTGGTCGGCCGTACTATTCTCGGTGTCGGCGTCGGAATGCTCAGTGGGACAGTCCCAACCTGGCAAAGCGAGTGCTCAAACTCGAAGAATCGTGGCAAACACGTCGTCTTAGATGGTCTCTTCATCTCTCTCGGATACGCCCTACAGGCCTGGATCAACCTGGGCTTCTACCAGTATGAAACCGGGCCTGTGACCTGGCGACCACCCGTTGCGCTGCCTTGCTTCCTATCCCTCGTGCTCATGGCATCTATCTTTTTCATGCCTGAATCACCTCGCTGGCTTGCGCGCGAAAACCGGGTCAGCGAAGCCCAGGACACCCTCTCCGCACTGAAGGCCTCGCCCGTCGATTCACCCGAAGTTACATCTGAAATTGTCAGTATTGAGGCTTCCCTAGAGCAAACTGCCAACCACGCCGGTAGTCTCCTGGACCTATTCAGCATGGGTGAAGGCCGACTTCTGTACCGCTTTAGCATCTGTATCCTACTGCAATTCTACCAGCAGATGGCCGGCGGAAACCTCATATCGGTGTATTCGACCGTCATTTTCCAACAGGGTCTCGACCTAGATGCTCAAACATCACGGATCCTATCTGGAGGAACACTCACCTGGAAACTCCTATCCTGCTTCGTCTCGTTCTTTACAATCGACAGACTTGGGCGTCGATTCGCGTTCATCGTCAGCGGCACAGGCATGGCAGCGTGCATGCTAGGACTCGCAGTGTCTACTTCGTTCCCTCGATCAAACTACGCAGCGCAGATTGTCAGCGTCCTCTTTATTTTCCTCTTCAACTTCTTCCTCCCTGTCGGTTTCCTCGGCGCAAACTTCCTCTATACTACGGAGGTTGCACCGACCCGGCTTCGTGTAGCCATGTCCAGTATCTCGACTGCGAACCACTGGCTTTGGTACGTTCTATCATTCTCCTATACTGATTCAATCAAACTAATAACTGACCTGGTAATGCTCTCCAGGAACTTCGTCGTAACCATGATCACCCCCGTCGCCATCGAAAGTATCGGATATAAGTACTACATCGTGTACACCTGCATCGGTTTCTGCATCCCCCTATCGATCTACTTTCTCTACCCCGAGGTTTGTCTTTCGCCCTACCTCTTGACATCCTGATTCAAGAAATGTGCTAATTGAATAAAGACTATGGGACGTAGTCTTGAAGAAATCGACCTTATATTCCGCGAAAGCCCGTCCGTACTTGCTACCGTGAGGCATGCGAAGAAGAGACCGAGTATCCCGCTTGACCAGCAACTGTCTGGAAAAGCATCTGCTGAGCATGAGGAGGTTGTCGGGGAGAAAAGTGAGGTTTGATACTTGGGCTTACTGAGATTGGTTTTGTCGAAATAGTAGAGCCATAAGTCCTCTCCTTGGGCGAGGGTGACTGCACTGTAATATGTTGAGGATAGCTGGTTAGCCACCAGCCTTGCAGGGTTTTTGGTATAGCGGTCTAGTGCCTCTTGTCATAATATGTAAAAGAATACGCCGTGACAGTGTGAAATGTGATTCTGTTCTCATGTCTGTATATAGTTGCGATTCTCTATAACGGCTGAATTGAGCAACGTCGTCAAGTATGAGCCTGTCGGGCCTTGAACGAATTGGGCAGAATAGCCGTGCGATTCATTATTCTCTGAAGTTTTCATCCGAGGCCCCAGAATATTCGTAGATCGGCAGCTCGATCAGAGGTTTTCCATCCGGTTTCGCGCTCGATTCGAGCCAGATGTTTCAGAAGCAGTAGCTTCTCGGAAGGATACTCCTCGGGACTTTCCAAAACGGCGGGCCGGCTATCCCTGATCATCGGCGTCGTTTGTGGAGATCCATAGGCTGAGGATAAGAAGTTCCGCGACTGATACCCCCGTGGGCTGTCTAGCGTAGTGCCCCTGCTTGAGTATGTCTGTGAGCCACTTTCCCCAAAGGCCGCTCCAGCAATATACAGTGGGTTAAGATGATTGACCCAGTTGGCACTGATGGGGTACAAGTTAGCTGGGAAGTAATAGTCATTGGAATCCAAGAGCCAGAAGAATGCTTACTGTGATGGGTTTGACATAGAGATCCCGGCTAGTTCGCGCGCATGCCAAATAGGATCTTCCTGGAGGAGGTTGAAAAGTGAGTTTACATTGACCAAAAACGTGAAAGCCTGCGATTATTATGGCAAGCCACATACCTTCTCGCTTGAACCAGAGCGTGGGGCTCCTGTTGCGACTACGCCTGTCTGAAGAAGCAATATGCAACCAGTATGATAGAAAGTGTTGCCACATACTAGCAAACCCTGTTAAGCGCGAGAACAATAATTGGATGGACGTCTAGTGACTTACTGGAAGAGGCCCGAGAGAATATGACTGTAGGGAATACTTTACCAGATGAGCGAGGATCTTTGAGCAATGGATACACCTCTGGTGGGCGGTGCCGATGCCATTCCTGGAGCTCATCCCAGAGGGTCAGCGATTGTGTTGTGGAAGCTGGGTTATAGTATCCATTCTCCTGATTGTGACGGAGAGCAAGTAAGTTCACAATGTTAGCAAAGATGAGGATTGCTAAATTACAGTAGTCGTCAATTGACCCCGTCGTGCGTACGGATTTGCACGACGTATCGTCCAGCCAAAAGTCCGTTGGAATAAGCGTCGTATTTTGGGTAATAAAAGCTGCCCAGATGTCTGCGAATATTGCGTCATTAGTACATACTACACGTACAAAGTGTCCCGGAGCTGGGCTTCCACCTACCGATTCGCGCAAATGCCCAGAAACAGGACTTGACGATTCCCGGGGCAGAGCCATTCCACTTTTGGGCCTGCAGGAGCCCAGCACAGCCCTAAATACAGAATGTGAACACGGATTCAAGGGCATAATGTCTCAAAGGACAGACTGACCTTTAGGTGGCGACGCCATTCATGAACTTCTGAAGCCATCATCTCATAAACGCATAGTAGAGTGCATGCAGCCAGGACTGATGGATCGGGCGCCGCTGTATTTTGCTGCAGCAGTAGCTGAATGGTGTATTGGTAGAGCTCCAATGTAACTTGCCGTTCACAGCCTTCAAGATAATCCAACTGGCGGGAGGCCAGCGCCATTGCAGCGCCAACAAAAGACGGTGACTCCATCATATAGTGAAGGCTCCGTACGGTAAAATGCATATCCGAATCAGTTGTCTCGCACCAGGTGCCGGTCTCTTGCATATAAGCGGAGATCAGGCGGAGCTTTTCTGCATTGGAGACTGGCAGAGGAGACTCAGGACTCGGTATAACTTTAGAGGTCGGGCGGCTAGGTGTGGAGGGACGGACGTGCCCTCTTCGCCGGCTTGACGAGGCATCACTGTAAGGTCTATTGCGTATGGGGTTGGATAGCGGAGAAAGGCCGAATGCCTGGAGACTAGGCGCAAAGAGATCTGCTACACTAAGGGAGGTGTCAGTGAGTCGATGAGTGTCGTCCGAGTTAGGATGACGAAGTTCCTCGCAAGGTGTATCAGGCGTCCCAATATTATTGCCATTATCTAATCGGGGTGATGATGAGATGCTCCAGGCGCCCAGGGATGACTCCCTTTGCTCTAGCTCTGCATGGTCAGTATCGAAATGTGGAAGTGAGGCACCACTCCCGAGAACATTATACCCACGGAGGATTTGGCTCGTCTCGTCAATTATCTACAATACAAGTTAGCCGTTTATTTCGACTGGCATCTTGCTGTGCTTGGAAAAGAGGGACTGACCGTAGGAGGCCCCCGGGGTTGGCGAGACTTTTGAACTCGCCGTTTCTCTATCGCCGCTAGGGCAGCAATCTCGCCACCAGACAGCCTGAGGGATCTCGATGGGTGAAAAGAGGCCTTGAGGCCCCATCGGCAAGTGCAACCGCGTTGCTCGCAATTCCGACAGCGTGGCAGGGCTCCATCGCCTGGCAAGGGTCAGTACTTCTAGTGCTACCCGACTGTAATGGAGACGACACTTACATTTCCGGCGCCGACTACGACACGGTAGGCTTTCAACATAGACTAATCAGCTCATTCCCACAGTGCTATCCACTATACATCAACCTACCAGCCAGATCTGGTTCGCTTCCTATGCACGGGCCCCGGCTCGTTCTGTTTGCATTCATTATCTGTAGTTCCCATCTGGACCTCAAGCACAATAGTTCAGGCAGCTCATAGTAATGGTTGGTACTTCTCAACGACAGCAGTGGAAACTCGCCCACCTCAATGGAGAAAAGGCAACTGGTGCGAGTGGAGTGGACAGTGAATGGAAAGTAGAAGCGCAGGCGATGGATTATTAAGCAGCGCCTGCGTTTCCACTTTCCTATCACGGCCAGCCAAGGCTACGTCACCCCTCACTCTGATACTTATATAGAGCGTCCCTCTCTGTTTCTATCTAATCGATAGACAAGTATCACAATGGCATCTAACACCGCCCTTGTTGTTCGCGTTGTCGACGGACAAGCCCCCAAACTTTCAAAAGAGGACATCGCAGTTCCCCGCCCAGCAGCAAACCAGGTCCTTGTCAAACTATCCCATGTAGCCCAAAACCCAACTGATGGTACGATATTTTCCTGAGAAGTGGACATATTTGTCGCAAAAGTTGAAAATGGCTTACACATGCAGTGCAATCGTTTGATCGCAACGCCTTCGGAGATGGCACCGTTCTCGGATGCGACTTTGTAGGCGAAGTTGTCGAGTTGGGCAGCGGCGTTACCAGACTTGCCAAGGGCGATATTGTGTCTGGTCTGATTTGGGGTGGTAAGTAGTATTTCTAGACTTACTTCGGTAGTATACTCACTTTTCTTCAGGAGAAATCAAACACGTCGGCGCATATAGTCAGTACTGCGTGGCCGACGAACGGATCTCATTCAAAGTCCCCCAGGGCATTTCAAGAGAACAGGCTAGCACTGTTCCACTGGCCGCTGCTACAGCATGGCTTGCTTTGCTCTCGAAAGAGTGTCTAGCGCTTGATCGCACCAAAGCCAAGACTACCAGCGTTCTAGTCTGGGGTGGCAGCTGTAAGTCCTGGTCTACAGGACCCAATTGACATTCAAAACTAATTTCTTCTAGCCAGCGTTGGTCTATATACAATTCAGCTTGCCTCGACTCTTGGCTTTGACGTGGTAACAACGTGCAGCCCCAAGCACTCTGAACTTGTCCGCTCTTTTGGCGCCCAGCATGTCTTCGACTACAAGGATAGTGATGTTGTCGCCAAAATCCAAAAGGCCGCCCCAAATCTGGCACACACCTTCGACACCATCGGGAATGCTACTTCATCTTCTACCGCTTCTCATGCACTCAGAAATGGAACTGGCAGGCTGTGTACTGTACGACCTGGAAAAGCGCACACCGAGAACGTCGCCGCAGGAACAGTTGTCACGGATGTCCTGGTGTGGACAGCATTCCTCAAAGACCACGGCTATGGAGATTTCAAATGGCCTGTATGTGCTCTACCCAGTATCAACTGCTCCATGCCTCAGTCAAACCCGATTACAGGCGATAACTAACATTATCTGCTGGCTAGGCATCAGAACATGACCACGAACTATCCAGTGAACTTTTCGAAAAGCTGCCCGGATGGTTGCAAAGTGGCACTATCAAATCGAATACTCCCAAGGTTCTTCATGGCTTAGACGCGGTTCCAGACGGATTCCAGGAATATAGAGATGGGAAGATTTCCGCCTATAAGATTGTCTACGAAATATAGGTCGTAGAAGAAGGGTTAATCAAGATAGAAGTGTCTTTGAATATTGGATTCTGATAGCCTTGCTTCGATCCATCAAGCATCAACCACAGTAGCAACTCCATGAGCCAGTTTCAACCGCTCCTCTTCTTGTCTCTTCATCTCATAAAACGCCTTCATCCGCGCTGGAACAATCCTCTCACGCTCAGTCGTAATATTCCACCCATTCAGCCGGTCCTTCCCCAAAGCCAGGAGCGTCTTCTGCTCCACAAGGCTATACTGACTCGGATCATCGCGGTCAAAGTTGAACGGCTCCTTCAAAGCAACCGGTGGATTAGTGATAATTCGCGGAACCCGCAAGCTATTCTTCGAGGCCGAGTGGCACATTAACGGATGCATCAGTACGACGTCGCCGATATTGCCCGTCATTTCATGGAACTCGCTGCACTGTGTGACGATCGAGTTGTAGAAGCCTAGTAGACCTGGATATTGGTTGTCTTCACCTCGCGGGGTCATCTGGGGAAATACTCCTTCGGGGTGATCATACTTCCATCATTAGACCGAGTATATAATAATTGATCCTGTAGAAAAGACCTTACCAGATGCCTCGCAATAAACGGTATCGCCTCAGGACAAATCATCGTCCCACCTCCACTCGGCTTAATATCACTGAACAATGGAATCACCAACAGCGCCTGCTCGGGCGAATCCAGATAATGCACGAAAAAGTCCCCATCAACATGCCAATTATCCAAATCCTTCGGGTCCGGTGAACGGCCCTCCCACTCCTCCGTCCCGAGATTAACAATCAGCGAGTCGCGCCAGTCAGCAAAATCCTCTGAAATGCGGTCCTCGCCGCCGCATAACTCGCATATCGCTGCCCAGGCCTTGGGTGCAAATGTACGCGCGGGCTCGCGGCGGTGGTGCGGCATGTTGATCCTCTCCTTTGTCCAGGTGGACTTGTCTGTCGGCGAGTATCCCAATCGAACCCAGACATTGTCAGTCCATTCGGCGGCTTTTTCTGGCGAGAAGCAGTTTGGGATTCGTACGAAGCCGTGTTTGAGAAAATGGGCTTTCTGTTCTTCTGTTAGTGCGTGGTTGGGACTTGGAGTCCCGTTTTGCTCTGTAGTTGTCATATTGGTGTCGTTTGTATGATAGAAGCAAATCTTTACAGGATAGAGATGAAGATAGCCGGGCTCAAGACCGAGGATATAGTCTGCAGCTATCGGACTCTCCGTGTCCAAAGCGGCGGTACCCCTCAATCCTCGGTCAGCTCGCGGTGTCACCATGAGCCTGCGCAATATAGGCTAAATTGATATTAATACCAACCATAAAGAACTGCCCAGCCTGATCTGGCTTCTTTTTCGGCAATTGCAGGACGAGTAATAATTACTCACTCACAGATCGCACCTCGGCATATATGCCACTTGAAAAGTAGTGCCATTAGTCGCCTCCAGTATACAACGACCTTGTAGCCCTAATCGCATACAGTGTATTCGTTCCCCACTCCACTGTTAATAGCGGATATTTTACTTTCGGCTTGAATAATGGGCACTATATATGCTTATGCGAGAGCACAGATCCCGTATGTTGGCGGCGCCTTATTGTAGATCATCAATGATTCGGACAGCGTATGTGATGCACCCAGCTGACAGGTTGACAGCCGTTCTGCAAGGGACGATAACTTGAAAACCTTGTAGTACTTGAACTAATAAAACATAGTGGTATGCAGCTGAAAACCCAATATATACTGATTAAACTCCCGAATCATGCTGCTCAATATCGTACTCCTCGTCATATCCATTCCAAAGCTTACACGTCTCCTCCAACTGATCCTGATCAATAATCCCCTTGATCTCATCATACCTCTCCACAAACTGCAACGCAAACCCCTCAGTCGTATGCCACCCGATATGGCAATGCATCAGCCACGCCCCCGGGTTATCCGTCTCCCACGCCATAACCAGATACCCATTCCCAGGCAGAACCGCCGTATCGCGTCTCGGCGGATTATCCGTCTTAACAGAACCATCCCACGGATTCGAGCCCTGGGCGAGAATGAAAAAGTCATGCCCGTGTAGATGAATCGGGTGGAAAACCGGCTGGGCCGTGCTCACGACTAGATACACCCACTGGTTCGCATTGGGCAGGTCAATCACCGCACTCGAGTTATCCCACGTCACCATTTCATTCCTGCCGTCTGCGATCTGCTTCAGCGTGGGGTCTTCCCAGAAGATTTCCATGGTGGTGCTATTCAGGTACCACCGGAACAGGCCGTCGGTGTTGCGGCCGGATGCTGCCTCTGTACTCTCCTGCCAGTCTGGGGCTTGGACGGTGCGCGGGACGTGTGGGACGAGGTTTTCCATTGGCTCGTCGTTGCAGCCGTCCACGAAGGGCCAGGGGCTTGTCGCTGGGGTGCTTGGGTTGTCGCCGTAGTGGAAGATACCGCGGATGTTGGTGGGGTCTTCGATGGATGAGCAGCCTGATTGTGGGATGGTTCGGAGCCAGAAGGAGTCTGCCACGGAGACTTGGTTTGCTGTGACAATTACGTCGTAGCGTTGGCCTGGGAAATATTAGTAACTGGTCTGACGTTTGGTAATGGCAATCTTGGACTTACCCATGTCAATATCGATAAACGTGGTATTGAAAGGCTCAACCGGGACTAGGTCCATGGAAATCACCGTCAGGATATGGTTATCGATCATGAACTTGTAGTGCGTGTCCAGAGCCGCATTGATGAGGCGAAGACGATACGAAGTGCCCTCTTCAACCTTCAACTTGAAGCGTTCACCGGTCTCGTCGTCTCCAGAACCGTAGGTATTGGTCCCGTTGATCAACGAGTTATTCAAGGTAGGAGGGCCGACAACCTGAGCGGATTGGAACAGCTCGGCGACTGTTTGATGGGTCCAGTCATTTAGCATGATAGTGCCTGCGTCAACATCATAGTTCGCAGTCGCAGGTCCATTAATGACAATGGCCCCGGAGAGACCGTCCCACGCCTGCAGGGCCATGTGGGAGTGGTACCACGTTGTACCATACTGCTGTGCGCGCCAGCGGTACGTATACTCGTGGTTCGGCGTAATAGGACACTGGGTGATTGAAACCACCCCGTCGTTCTGGCTGGTGTTCTGCTGACGGATACCGTGCCAGTGGATGCTTGTTCCGTTGAGCGTCTCATGAAGGAGATTGCGGACATGGATGACCACTTCATCACCCCAGTCTGCGTAGAGGGTTGGGCCAGGAATGGACCCGTTGACAGCCACTGCAGGACGGGAATAGCCATCTATGTTGGCTATGATCTCGTCAATCTCGAACCAGTATTCTCGCGTGACACCGGTATTGGGGGTGATATCGTGGTAATTGGTGTCTATGTTGTAGTCGCACCAGCTTGATCTGGTATCTGGAGTGTTCCCAACGCATGGAATTCCAGTTGGTGATGATGATGTAGTCGATTTACTAGAAGTTGACGAAATACTGGTACTCTCTGGGCTCGTGGGGTTGGCAGTTGTCCTTGTTTGGGTCGACCTGCAATCTCTATCCCCTGGGATACATTCTGCTCCTCCAGGGCCTTGCCGCCGGCCCAGCTGCAGGCCGGATGTATCATGGACGAGAGAGCGCTCTGCCCGACTCAGGTCATGATTGAACACCCAGGAGGCAGACGCGCACAATGCATATATCAGGAGAAGAGAGGAGGGAAGCAGCATAATTCCAAAGCAATCAAAGGAAAGCTGGCTCAAGAAAAGTGCCCAGATACCTGGGATGTGTCGTAGGTTGTTAAACGAATGGTCACATCTTAGAATACATGAGGACAGACATCCCTTATACCCTGACGTCCACGACGCTTGCTCCTCGGTCTCTGTCAATTAACTCACGCCCTCTACATTATCCATTCTCAGCATTGAGTACGCCCAAATGACAGCCACATCGGAATTAATGAGACAATATCCACTGAGCCCTTGCGCAGTCGGTTCCTGCTCTATCATACGGCTTGCCTGCTGCAGCAGGTCACACCGACTCACCCTCTCCACGTTCCTGGATGCGTATCTACCAACCAAAGTCTTCCTATTTCACAGCCCGCCGTATTGGGCGACCGACATAGTCGCCATGGCAGTCTCCATCGGCCATCGTACAGGGTTTCCCTCAATCAGAAAAGCTCCAGGGGAGAGCATTGCCGGCCCCAATCGGCGATAGGGTTCGTCTACCGGGCGACTGGGGCTGAACAACGACCCTGCATGTCTCGGATTGCTGGATCTGGGTGACGCCTGTCAGCGCATGGCACTTGCATAAGTTCTAAATTATCACGCCTCATTGATTGAGCTGGGCCTCCTTTTGGCAGTTATTGGCTGGGCGTGAGAACAACCTTGGAAACAAAAAGCAAGCATCCATTTTGGATACGTAACAAAGTCGGCTCGTGATAGTGGAAAGCGTTCTAGAAGCCGGCTGAGGCGTTTGCCTTGACGCAATACGAGCAGGCCTGAAGGGTTTCAAGGATGTGAGGGGTGTCAGAGTACATTTATTTGCTTGGCCTGATGGTGGTGGCTAACTATGGTCTCATATATCGGAATTCCGCCCTCCAGCTGGGTTGTCTAGCTACTCCCCTATCTCTGCACTTTTGCTACAGGTTTCTACAATTCAAATACTTCTGATAGCAAGTTACATCCCAAGATGCTCTTTTATTCTGTTCTGCTATTTGTGGTGTCCTGCGCTGCGCTGGCCATCGACTCCCATGCCCTCAAGACCCGCCAGGCGGCAGCGGTCGAAGATACATTCAACGTCTACGCCTATGGGGAGGGAATAGGTGGAATGTCTCTTTTCTACGCAGACGGCAAGTACTCCAGCCTGGTACCTGCAGTTGCTGTGTTGTTAACATCTCCCAGCCAAAGCACATATCGGCGACACGGCCTTATCCACCGCAAAGACAGCTCAACCAGTATACTGTAAGTCACTTCGACCCTTTTTAATCTCTTTACTAACGCAAGAATGCATGAAAATCAGTCACCGTCTCCGAGGCCTCTCAGAACTCCTGGATCGCCCACCCTGACAACACCGGGGCCAACTCAAGGGAGGCCGCGTTCCAGACCACAGTACTCTCGCTCCCAGATGCAGACTCGGAGGACGGAGCAGTTATGTTCAAGGAGCCTACAACAGCACAGCTTAAATCTCAAGAAGCCAGTGTCTTTGAGTGCTACGGGGACTACGTGATGACCAAAAACAATAATGCAAACTTCTACGCCGTTCCGACCGACGCGGACGGTGTATATTCGCTGGTCTGGAGCGATGTTGCCTCTGGCAAGATCCCTGTGGTTTTGAGAAGAGTCGCCCCGGTTACTGAGGCATTGTTCTAATGGGCTGTTTGTTGGATAGCGCGAAGAATATGGAACCCTGCTGTCGTCAGTATGTTATTGGTGTAGAGTCGGTCAGTGAATCAGAAGTTTGTTAGCAAAGACATCCACTGAGTTGTATTCCAATAAGCCATAACTCTTCCTTACATCTTCGATTCGACGTGTTTCATTCCATCTACCTTGTTGAGAAAAAAGACTCAGGAACAGGCTTGCAGACTTGCAGTATGCAGTTTCAGCATGGCCATGGAAACCCCTACCGCCAACCAGTACCCTGGGATTTCTCCGCTGTGGGTGGGTTTAACTTTGGCATTCCAGGCTATTGGATGCTGCAGTTTGAAAGATCGAGTCAACAAGTAAGCCGCGTCCAAATGACAGGTCAGATTATCTCTAGCGAGGCTCCTCAGTCGCTGTACACCGTACTACTTCAGACGCTTATCACAATCTCTCGACCGTTTCGGCCAGCTCGATCGAGCAATTGATTCCTCGTTTTTAGACCCACAGGTTTCACCAGATCAGGGCAACAGTTCGACCCGGGTCTTCTCTTTACGATGAACGGTGGGCACCTGGAAGCCTCCGCCACTTAAACCTGCCGTAAATAACTTCCAGACTGGAAAAACATGGTATTACAACCTGTTTGCAGACATCCTGCATATCCAGGTCTGGCCTAAGACACGGCACAGTTTCTTCCGTCGTTAGCTGCCTCTACAGCAAGTTTCACCATCTCCGCTTCCCTCGAAATAAACACACTATGGCACGTATCAAAGTCTTCTGTCCTCAGTTCCACACCTTCCTCCCGCACCTTGGACAGCATAATATCCTGATAAACCCTCGAAACCCCATAATCCTTCTGCGTAAGCACATAAGTCATCGGGATAGATCGCCACGCAGCGCCCTCCACCGGAGCTGTCAAGGCACTCCGCGGAAACCTCACTAGAGACTGCAAGGCTGAATCAATCGTATTCTTCGAAACCGAGTCATCACCAGCAAAGAACATCAAAGCTGGGTCAGCCGGGAATGTACTCCCGTCGTCAGCGGTATGGACATGCTCCTCGAAGACCGACTCAAATCCCGCCTCTCGAACTATATCCCAGACCGATGTCCGCGGGGGCAGAATGTAGGCACAGAGATAGAGCATGTGGATTACACCTCCAGCTTCACTGCCACGAGCTGTCGCTGGAACGGGATAAGCCAGCCCCTCTGCCGCTTCAGTGCCGACCGCCCCGCCGTACGAGTGCATGATCAAAAGGATGCGCTCGCCGGCTGCGGAAAGCGAGGAAACAAGCTCTCGAACAGCCTTGACATCGTCCTGTAGAGAGGTCGTGAGTGGCAGTGATTTATTGCAGGAGGGGAGGAGGGGACAATGGACGGTGAATCCTTGGGCACGCAGGGCGGAAGCGTAACTCTGGTAGTTTGCGGGGGTGTGCCAGGCGCCGTGGACGAGGACGACAGTTGGAAGGTGCATTTTTATTTGCTTTTATGATAACTTTCTATTTTTGGTGAAAGATCTTTTTTATGTTATTAACTTGTGGGATTGTGAGATGTATTGCTGCCTGAATGTGATCTGAGGTCCAGCTTCATTCCCTGCTGCCCGAGAACTGAAGTTGATGTCAGCACTGATTATTACATGGTATATATATAATATGACTCATATCTCTCCTGGCTCTTAGTCTTACTAACTCAGTCTTACCAAGACATAACAGGGCAATTTATTAGAGGAGCTATAACCCTACCAGCTAATTTAGATAGCCTCCAGTTATATTTACCAGAATGGGAGACGGAAGAAGAGCAGACAGTGATAATGGACAGGGTTCTGAAGGATCATAACTCTTAGCTATCCTCACCGGCCTTATCAGGCCTTATATCATCTCCTGTAAATAAGCATAGCACTCAACCTAATCAATACTATAGAATTATATTCAAGGAAATACCATCTAAGAGATCCTTGACAGTTAGTACACCTAATACACCAACCACCATACCCAGCATTATCTCAACCACAGTGGCACAGTCCACGACCACAGACACTAGTTCTGATTATAAAGATAATAATACCCCTGGCTTCCATAGACTGAACTAGTAATAATAATATAAGATAAGATAAGTAAAGTCAGCTCCAGCTCCCTATTATATATTTTACTCTTAAGTAAATACTAGATCTAACTAGCGTAATAGTCTAATAGATAACCTTCTATTATAGTAGTTATCCTAGTCTACTAATTAGCAAGCTTAATAACAGGTACTTCTATAAACTCTCTTTTATAGATATCTTACTATCTTTACTAAGATAGTACAAGCTCTACTATTAATAAAGATTAGTATATAATTACTAATACTAAAAATTATTCTTAGCTTATAAGAGAAGCTGTAGTTAATAAAGAAAAATATCTATAGAAAAGGTATTAGCAAGATCTATACTTAAAAGAGACTATTTAGAACAGCCTAGCTAGTACTAGATACTATAATTATAATACAGGCTCTATAAATATATTCTAATACCTATCTAGTATTAACCTATCTAATAGTCCTGGTAAGGTATAAGAGATCCTTAATCGCGGTATTATCTATATATAGCTATATAGCCTATGGCATATATATTTCCTTATATTTATTCTAGATACTGTTAATCGTCCGCCATGTCATGCCTGACTCTGACTAACCTCTAACCTGCTACTATATACCAAACACACTACCCTTACCTTATTAAAAATATATTCTATTAGTAAAGGGAATAGGTAGTTAGCCCCACGCAGGACCTAGAATAGAAGGGCCAACCCTAACACTTAATAGGACACAAAGCTATATAGGAAACAACCTCATAAATAGCCCCCCATCTGGCGGTGCCAAGGCAAGCAGATCAAGCCCCAGAAGCAGTATAATTCCACCCACGCAGCGGCCCAGTGCAATAGGTCAGACCATAAACAAGGCTTTCAGTGCAATCAGTCCTTTCCAATGACGGATTTACAGCGAGGAAGAGGTGGTTCGTGATAGGAGCCTGAGTGCAGATAGCGGCACAAGATTCACCCTCTGCTGCAGTGTGCCACCTCCCGCAGTGCAGAGTTGTTCCCTCCGCGACAGTTGCGTCCACGGGCGGTTCAGTCAGGTACATTCCCCATCCTGAGAGACCCTGGCTGGGATTGTAGTACGACCCAGAGGGGTCGGTGGTGTTGAAGAGACCGCCCTGTGGGGAGAGACAAAGAACCCGGCCGTAGATGGTTGAAGTCTCGTGGAGATTGTCGCAGTAGGTGTCAATCCAGGGATTCACATCGCGGAGGTAGAAGCCCACTTTAGCATCGGGGTCGTACATAAGCTCGGAATTGTCGTGCTCGATACTGTTGCATGTGTCCTCGGTCTGGAGGACGTAGGTATTCCGACATGGGAGGGGGATGCAGATTTCTTTATTCGGGACGACGCGGTCGCAGTCGCGGATCAGGTCTTGATTACCCATATATAGGGCTGCCGAGGAGACGGAGAAGTCCAAAGCAATGGATGTGCAGGTGTCACCTTCTCGGGTGGTGTAGGTGATATCGGACAAGCAGAATAGTTCCTCTTCTTCTTCATCGGGCTCCCCAATAAACAGTGGCGGTGGAAGAGTAGTGTCACCCGTGATGCCGCATTTGGACTGCACAGTCTCGAGGTTCGACTTATAGAGGTCATTATAGTAGGAATACTGGCTTGATTGCATCATTTGGAGCTTTGTTATGTAGCAGTAGGAGCAGATTTCACTGGCAGGCATGTTGTCTACTGTCGCGACCGTCGTGAAGTTGCGGATTACCTCTGCACCATCCAGTTTTAGCATAATTCCCTTTGTAGGAGAGATAGTGCTTACCGTTGCAGTAGAATCCCAAGTCTGGGTCCTTGTAGCATGTCTCGTTCCATCCAGCCCACATGTTACCCCCGTAGGTTTCAGGGGGATATTTGGAAAGACTATAGCCAGAACAGTACGTACGAACGTCCCGGAACCAGGTTGCAAGAGAATCACCGCAGCGGCGATCGCACACTGCATCCGTAAGCTCAATGTCTCCAAGACTACCGTGATATCTTGGTTCCCAAAATGCGAAGACAGTGTCTTCGCATTTAATAGTAGTCGACAGAGCATTCACGCATTCCTCTGAGAAGGAGCTCGGCAACCCACCCGGTGTGAATATTGTGAAACCAGGAAAGTCTCGCTCGCCAGTGGTACCCTTGGACCCCTTTAGCCAGGCCAGGATGGATGACATGAATCCGTTTTTGTTATCAGTGGCCAGGGTCGCCTTTTCATTGACGGGGCTAATCATTTCCACAGTACCCTTAGTGACCAGATTGTAGATCCACACGTCGTAGCTCTGCTCAACGTCGAAGACCCTGTCCTGGCAGTTTCCAGTATCGACACATACTTGGGAGTATTCCGAGTACCAGCTATACAAGCCGGCGCCCAACAGGTAGATTGATGATGAGTCCAACATCCTCATGCCCCATGACACTGCACATGTCGCGGACCCAGTATCGCAGTCCCCAAAGTTAGGATCGTTAGGGAAGCCGCCGATGGTAATTGGTTGAGGTGCTTTAGGAGAAGGCTGAAAGTAAGGCGACTCTGTCTGGATCATTCCCATGATAGTATTTTTCGCGTTAAAGAGTTGATACTGGTAGAGCACGCTGTGTTCCGAGGAAGTGGCATACAGCCACGTCGGGCCCTGACTTTCGATAAGGGCACCACGTCCTGCGAAGACATCGATCTGCCCCTCGTCATCCGCGTCAAGGTCATGATCTGCAACCCACATCCATACATTCTCCATGTACGCAGAGGACTTGGGTGTCATATGTAGCAAGGCCGATGCAGCGAGGCAGTCTTTGTTGACACCACCGCCCTTCGGGCACTGTGCCGTTTGCAAGTTGGACCCAATTGCGCCGCCAACCCTAAAGTGAGAATCTAGTTGCAGTCAGCCACCGCAGCACAATAGAGGCAAAGCAGCCGCGAACCTACCCCATATACCGGCTGATCCTTGCGTACTTTCGTGAAGGTTCCATTGTAACAGCACCACACCAGCGGTGGGGCCCGATACAGTGAACATCAAGTCTTGTATTTCGACAACCCCCGATTCTCCCTGTTCTCCGACCTTCACAGCGACTTTCGGTGTTAACTGATCCTCAAATTTATGACCCGTGGCCATAATTTGTGGCCATGCTTGACCAATGATGCGAGACCCCACTGGAACTCTGACAGTGTCAGTAATCACATAAACGCCATAAGGAATGTAGACAATCGAAGACATATTTCCCGCAGCTTCAAACACACTATTGAGCGCGGTAGTGTCGTCGGTAACGCCATCGCCTTTTGCGCCAGCTGACTTGATATTAATGACTTGACTGGTACCAATATTGAGGTATTTAGGTCGACGGCGAGTGTAGAAATTAGGCTTCACGTATGCGAGCTCCGAAGATAGGAGCAAGGCCGTCCGGTTCATCTCGGGAATGTTGGCAGCATTTACGAACTGCGTGCTCCCATCGGAGTTTGTGACTTTGCCAAAACCCCAGTTGTCGGCGAATACTTCGTCGCCACCTGCCAACAAGACTCGGGACAGGGCAAAATCCGTAACTGAGGTTTTGACGTTGAAGAACCCCACGTTTTGTAATAGCATTGATGTAGAGTTCTCCGCGTGAAGTGAAGTAACGATGCCGGTTGGCGTGTTGGCAATGATAGCATCGACCAGAAGGAATGACCCTACGCCTTGCCCTGTGCTGCCGATTGGGCCGCCAGCCTGGGCCTAGTTAACACCATTTCGAAGTCTCAGTAGAATATACATGTCTCGGGGAGGGTGGCGAGCAAAACTCGATAAAGGACGTACCCCTCCTGTGATCATGATACCTGTCTTGCAGGACTCAATGACAACGTCTTGCATAGTCCACGCCCAGTCCCAGTGTATTTGCAGAGCAGTATTGCAGTTGACAAACACCAGGTGGCTGGTAGTAAATTGCTGGTTACCAAAGTAGGCCCTGTCATCAAATGGTCAGACCCAGAAATCCGATAGAAAGGTCACAAATCAATCAAATCATAACCTCAGCCCTCACCCGTGGCAGAACAAAAGACTGCCAAACTCACCCGAAGTTTCCACCAACAAATGTCAGATCCGCCAAGAAGCCACCACTACCATTCTCCATATATATACCCTTGAAAACCTGGATTAGCAGAGATCCATTCGCCGGAAGCAGTATTCGTACCTGCTGGGTATTTCCTTGCATGTCCTGGAGCATGTAGAATTCGATATTCTCAAGAGACGTACCCTGTGCAACTTGCCAGTGAATCCCACAAACGTATGCCAAGGGGTCCGTTCGGGTAATGTCGATTTTGAAATTACGAACACTTCGCAAAAAGTTGTTTGTGTTCAAGTACCTGAGCCACTGGGGTTAGTTGACAAGTGAGTGGCACGAAGCTGGCGGCATACCACTGCTCAGACTCTCCCACATATACATCGGAGGTGATGACCCCGAGTCCGACGAAACTTGATGCAGCCAGAATGGTGGGAACATCCGCGGGCTTTAATGGCTGGCGTTAGTCCGAGCGGGAAGAACAAAAGTAGAGAGACATTGGCACGGCACCCACATCTCCTATGAATTCCGTGTTATAGTATTGAATGATTGAGCTGCTGACAAGATAAGTTCCACCCGGGAACCATACAGTCGCAGGAAATATGGTACTTGAGCCGCAATCTGCACCGCAGCGGCCGCCATCGGAGATGGCTCTGTTGATTGCTTCTGTATCATCCGTCACTCCGTCGCCTACATTAAACGGACCGCGTTAGCTCAGAAACTTCGGCTAGGGCTAAAGGCTTGAAAGCATGCAAACATACCTTTTGCACCATAATCTACAACGTTTCGCCAGACCTTGTAACCCGCTGGGGCAAATGGGCTAGCGCCGTTCTGGTCTATGCTGGTCATCCAATATGACGCTGTTGTCCGCTTGGAAATGGCTTCCTGCGTCGATTGCTGGAGACCTCTTGGCTGCTCAAAATCAGCGAACTCAATCAAGCCATCTTTTCGGTGCGTCTGTTGGGTCATGGCATTGGTATCGTTGCTCTTGGAACTATACTTGGCGCGAACCCGAGCAGCAATGGATGCGTAGTCGGCTGTCCAGGGAGTAGGGGGTTGCATTTCTGCAACATCTTTCGCAGCCTGCACAAGTTCCTGAGAAACCTCATAACCGTAAACCGGGTAGGCGCTGTGTCCGGTCTGACGCTTGGCAAGTTTAGCCAGAGTCTCATTCTTTGTGGCATCGGCATAGTCAAGAAGAGGCGCCGAGGACTTTCGAGGCTTCGCAGATGTTGAGATATTAAATCCATACGCGTTGTTCTGGTAGTTCTCGACTCGCAACTTATTGGCAATGCGCAAAGCCTCCAATGCCTTTGCTATTTTTGCATGTGCCGTAGTGTTTAACCCGTGTGCTTGTCGATGGTGAAGATGGTGATGGTGCACATGTTGAGAAGCAATTGCTAAGTCTACCTGCGCCAACGCGGAGAACAGGCATAGCAGTAATAAAACAAAGAGCTGAAGCTCCCCATGCCGCGATGTCAGCGCCCTCATTGTGAAATGATGAGGAAAAGAAAGAAAGAGCAGTGCTCCAACAAATGGCCGTAGAAGCGTCCTCTTAGTGTCTAGTTCTCATGGGCGCATGGAACGAGCTCAGTACAGGAGTATCGGCTCAGAATCGGAGCGTCCACTTTCCGGCTCCAGGTGGAAATGAAATGGGACAGCTAATTACGTCCTCGATGACCCCAACCCTAAACCGCTGGAAGTCGGGCCTTCGGCCCATTATCAATGGGTAATTGGGCTCTGCTCTGGAGTTTTACAGCCTAAATTAAACATCAATGGATCCTTTCGGCGTCCCAAAACCAACGAATCCAGTAACTCCAAAGAATCACAACTCGAATGCTGGCTAAGCGTGCAGGCAAGTTCCTTGGCGCACTTTTTACGAGTCCAGGTGGGTGCTCTTGGCATCGTGATCTGTGATAGGGAATTTTTGATTGTTTCTTTTTGCTCAGGTAACCTAATCCCAAGCGAACCGCCACCCCAAGCGAGCCGCCAGTGCCTGTATTCTATACTAAACGACATTTAATCCTTAATATCTGAACAACCAAGCCCTTAATAGATTTAAATTTAAGAATATAGATTATAGATACAGTGTAGATATATATATATTTCAATATTACATTCCTAGGTTAACTATTTGACTTAGTAATATAGATTACTGCTGTAATTGTTGCGTACCGGCTAAGTTCGAAGGCAATATAAACCCCTATATCTAAGTAATGTTCTGTTAATCCTGCCCTAATAATCCCCACACGCTGGCCATATCATACGGTGTGAAACGCGAATGAAATTTGCCGAGCGACCAGTGTCTCGCTCCAATCCTAGTAGTTCACCGAAGTTGGCACCTCGCAGAATAATCACGGGCAAACTCTTCCTTCGCACACGCTCGGAGGCTCCATCGAGGTGTCTGCCGGGTATTTTAGCCGCTACCCTGGCCCAGAAGCCCTGTGGCCAATCCCACGTCCCAACAGTCCATTGCTCAAAGTGAGTGCGGACCGTCCCACGCAGTTCAGTGCTGCCGGATCGCCGGCACCCGGTGCTTGCACCGAGCTTGCTACCAGCGATGTAACTCTGATTTCTCTAGTTCCTACTCGCGGTCTTGGCGACCCAGCAATCCTGCATTCCAGTAAATACAATTACGCGATACGATGATGGGGATTGTGGCCAGGCACGACAGCGCCTCGCTAGGAGCTCTTAGTATGGCTTCAGCGAGCACGAGGAGCGGGCCCTTGGGGCTATCCAGGTCTGGCTAACCCTGACTAGCCCAAGGTACAGTTTCCTCTTGCGACCTGGACTAGAGCTACGACCGCCGCCACCATATCTCAGGGGCATTGGGTCGGATGAACCGTAAGCGAGCATGGCAGGGACAGATATGGACCCATTTGTCTCACAGAGCAAGCGAAGCAATGAGAAGGGTTTGACTATTCAGTGTCTTTAAGTCTACCCAGCGTCGACGGAGAGAGAAATAACCGAAGTCAGCCCTGAAATACACCAGGCCCTGTCTTCTTTCTGTGCTCAGCCCCTACCTTACTTCGCGGGCATCACAAATGTGGTGGCTACGGGGCCATACAGGCACCCAGAGGATTATATTGGTTGCTCTTTTCTCCTTGCTTCTTAGAGTATCGGCCCAAAGCTGCAGCACGGAAAACCCGTGCGCCACTGGTTGCTGCTCGAAGTTTGGTTTTTGTGGAACTGGTGATGAGTTCTGCGGTGCGGACTGCATTGCTAACTGCGATTATAAGCTCGAATGCGACGCCAACAACCCTTGCGCGACAGGATGCTGCAATAAGTTTGGTTTCTGTGGGCTAGGTCCTGACTGTGAGTGCTCGTTCGTATTGAATTTTATGCCTCCAGGCCGGCTGACTCAAGCACAGACTGCGGCGACGATTGTGTTGCTGGGTGCGATAGCAAAGCCTACTGCGACCCAGGGTTCGGTGCCGATTGGTCTGAGGTGTCCAAATGTCCCCTAAACGTCTGCTGCTCCAAGTTCGGTTTCTGTGGCACAACCGAGGAGTTCTGCGGCAAGAAGAAAGTCAAGCGACCAACCTGTTCAGAGAACGGTAGTTTTCAGAGGGTGGTGGGCTACTATGAAACCTGGAGTACGCGCCGCAACTGCAACAAATTCTGGCCTGAACGGATTCCGCTGGGTGTCTATACCCACATCATTGTCGCATTTGCTACGGTTGACCCCGAGACGTTTGAGATCCGTCCTTCCGTCAAGGCGGATATAGACATCTATCAGCGGGTTGCATATCTCAAGGAGCATGACCCAGACCTTAAGGTGTTCATTGCCGTTGGTGGATGGACTTACAGCGACCCTGGTCCCACGGCGACTACCTTTTCAGACCTCGCTGCTTCGACTAAGAACCAGAAGGCCTTCTTCCAATCATTGATCAAGTTTTTATCGACATATAATCTGGATGGCATTGACTTTGACTGGGAATATCCGGTCGCAGATGACCGCAGCGGGCGCCCAGAGGATTTCGAGAACTTCCCAACACTATTAAAAAACCTCAAGACTGCATTGAAATCAACCGGCGGACGAGAGGGCCTTAGTATTACGCTTCCGGCCTCGTACTGGTATCTACAACACTTTGATATCCAGAAGCTGGTGAAGCATGTCGATTTCTTCAATATCATGTCATACGATCTTCATGGGACTTGGGATAAGGGCAATAAATGGGTGGGCGAATATCTCAACGCCCATACCAATCTCACGGAAATTACTACTGCACTAGATCTCCTTTGGCGGAACGATATTGCGCCCGAAAAGGTTGTCCTCGGCCTGGCCTTCTACGGTAGGGCCTTCACCGTTGTTGATCCTGCATGTACCGAGCCTGGGTGTCTTTTTGCATCTGGTGCTGACGCGGGCCCGTGTAGTAACGAAGTCGGTATTCTGATGAACTCTGAGATATCAACCATTATCTCCGAGAGAGGCCTGAAACCCACGTTATACAAGGAGGAGGCAGTGAAAGTCGTTACATGGGACAACGATCAGTGGGTGTCCTATGACGATGAGGATACCTGGAAGATCAAAACAGACTTTGCCCGCGGTCAATGCCTTGGGGGGGTCATGGTTTGGGCCGTGAGTCATGACACACACGGCGGAACCTACTCGAAAGCACTGGCAAATGTCGCCCGCCGTAAATTTCAGGCTCTTCCTGCTCACATGGAGCAAGAAAGCACAGTGACTACCAAGCATGACCAATGCAAGTGGACTAATTGTGGTGAAGATTGTCCCGCCGGTTGGTCCCTTATGCGCCGGACGGATCCTGGGGCTCGTGATGGAGAATGGATGTTCGATACGCAAGGATGCCATCTAAGGGACCAATACCATCGTCTCTGTTGCCCTCCTGTAAAAGAAATGCCGACCTGCGGATGGTGGACACATAATAATGGTGACTGCGAGGGTAAATGCCCCGACGGAATGTTCGAAATTGGGTCCAACTCGCAATACTGCTCAGGAGTGTTCGGTAATTATCAGGCGGCTTGCTGCTCCACCGGAAAGAAAAATGTTGCTCTATATGACAAATGCGTTTGGGGCTACTCTTTTAACTGCGACGACTACAAATGTCCGTCGCAGATGTCTGATATTATCGCGTTATCATGCAATGGGAATGGGGGCTCAGCTTGCGCTGGCGACTGGAGAGACGGCACCAATGAAAAGCGGAAGTTTTGCTGCGATTCCGGGGAGGATCATATGAAGTGGGATGATTGTACCTGGGAAGATCGCTATACCTCTACTGGCTACCTGACTGTTGACGCTGATGGCGGAGACTATTGCGTTTCCAATTGTCCCAGTGACAAGGTCCGTGTTGCAATGGAGCACGACGATGTCTGCAAGACGAAGACAGGTTCTCGAGCCAGATGCTGTTCGCCAAATTACACCACAACGAAGACTGTTGAAAATCCACTTAAAAAAGCTTGGGAAACGGACCTTCGAGACTGGCTTGACAACCCTTTTTGCGAAAAAGAACAATCCCCCTTTAATACCAGATCCTTTGGGGATTGGACGATGCTCGGAAATATCTCTATGGATTTCGATATGGGGCACAGCGTGTCGCCTATGTCACTGGACAAACGCGCACAGGAGATAATTGGGGTCCATAATCAGGCTCCCAAAGTTCTTTCGACAATTATATTTGCATGGCAATCAGGTACATTCTCTAAAATGTATGAAATGGCAAAGGCTGTGTGGGACGATATCGTAACAGAAGTATTTCATCATCTGAAGACAGTTTCCCTGATGAAGATTGTTGATGACGTTCTCGATATGCTCGATGCCAATGGGGCCGTCGAGCTCACAGGTGATATCCTATGCAATCTGCAGATGTGGGATAGCTTGGTGGGTAATTGTACACTTCCGGCGTTCGACGACCTGACGTGCGAGCTTGTGAGTGCAGCAGATTGGGATCCAGAATATGGAGTGGACCCTGACACATATGGCACGAACGGCGGCGAGACTATCTCCAAGAGAGATTGGATACCGCGTAGCTCGTTGGTTGCTTTGGAAAAGCGTGACGGCGCATCCAGGGAGTTCAGGATAGACTGTGGTGTTGACCCATTTACCAATCAGCGGCGTGTGATGATTATTTCCTCGCAACCATACCCAAATGGTAACAGTGGCGACAATCTGGAGATGGCGAATGGCATGACTGTTCGCTTTGCACTTGCCAATATTGATGATTGCTATGATAGCTCCATTGACCCCAACGCTCCCCATTCCATTTGGGAATGGGTTAGTACGTTCCCATCCGTCTCCCCGTCCGGTAGAAGAATTGCGACTAACACCACGATCAGCCGAGCATATTCTGGAGCTTCAGCTAATACCTCGCAGTATTGAGTTCATGGTCACTGGACTAATTCCAGCAACACAGGGGCTCCCGGCCTATAATACCAATCAGCGAGGAAACCTCATGAGTTGGGATATTGCCAGGCTGTTGACGGAAAACTACTCATCCTGGGCTGCTGGATTCACCAGTCTCAAGGAAAGGCCCATGGACTACATTTTCCATGCTGTAGGGTCAACTTTTAACCCTCAGGACCTAGTCAACACAGAATCCCAGATTAATTCTATGAAAGGACGGGTATGTGCATACACTTACGTTTCATACACCGTAAGGGTGCCGAAACTAACATCGAGATTAGATATTCGCCGGCAAGCAGCCCGTAGGCGACGATGTGTGGAAATCAATGGCTGTACCCGACGAAAATGCCGCCGTGGTCGCACTTCATGAGTTACGAGTCGTAATCGCGGTCTGGCGGTATATAAACGATCCCAGAGTGACTTCCCGCATGGTGTCTGCCTACCGAGGCGTTCAGTCGCGGTGGAGCCAGTTCCAACAGGTCGTTAAGGACAGCCGCGGAACCAATATTCACCCGGTAACGCTTTGGAGGGAATTCATGACTAACTTTATGGGCCGTATGGTGTCATGGACCGGAAACTGGGTACACCGGCATCTTAACGAGCTTGAGACTTTATGGACCCGCGTCCTGCACAGCGCAACTGATCCCGACACTCAGAGGTTTGCGAACAGTGTCATCGGTGCCATCCTGGCTATGAGGGTAGAAATGGAGCAGGTGGTCCAATTCGATCCAAGTGTCTTTACTTTTATGTGATTAAAGAGACCGAATGGTAGAAATGAATACAGTGGTCGTGTGCTCAATCCATAAACAGCCGAAAATTCCCGTAGACTAATGGATCTGAGGCTTGGACATGTTGGAACAAGTAGAGAAGTTTGATTAAAAGCCTCCTAAATGACATACCCACCATCATCATGAGGGTTTTCCCATTTCTAGAGCTGCTCCAGCTATCGCAGCTTGGTGAACGCCCAGCCGGGCTGTGGTTCGTCCGGCATTACCTCGCGCATCTGATTCAAGTCCCGCCATATATCCTTAAGCGAAAAGCGCCTCATTGATATAAAGTTATAGAGCTTGTCATAGGCAATACCCCAGCTGACTGGAACACACCCATTATAACCATCTTCATCCGCCCCGTCAAGCGCCCAATCCGGATCAACAGCCCATATCCAAGGGAAATAGCGGCCCTCTAGCTTCCAGGAATCACGCGACTGCGATGTAGCATAGAGAAAGACATGAGAAAGAAGACCCGGATTCAGGTGACCGTTATCTCTAAGGTCTCGGAAATTTCTATAAACTACTGTTAGTGGAAAGTATATTTGACATGACTTGTCCTGTTTAGACCTACTGTCGTAAAATACTTAGAGCGTCCTCTGGGCCTTTGAAATTAAGGAGCTCAGTCAACTTAGTACTCCGGATTTGGTCTGACCCCGCACCCAGAAAAGGGATGAGAGAGACCCTCTCGTCAAAGTAGGTTCGAAAATTCTGCCATGCTTCACTGCTGTCCAGTCCAGAGCAATATATAATATATCCCCAGGCTTTGCTATCTCCCTGGTCGATAATTCTCTGAATCCACGGCGCGGGGCCACTGTTAAGGAATGGATTATGTACCTGCCTCTGCAGGCTTGCCCCTTTCAGTTTCTCATTAAACCAACTAGAATCAGCAACAGCATTCCAGGCCTGCAATTCCACTGGCAACAGGACAGAGACCAATGCCTGCTGGTACTTGTCCCACAGCGGCTTCTCAAAACGCTCGCGTCTCCAGGCCACAGCCTCGCGTTCTATATCGGCCAGCAGATCTATCCCGTGGAAGCCCTGACGAATCAGTCTGGCCTCGGGGTGGGTAAGAGAGTCGCGATCTGTTGCAGCGGCCTGAAGTAAATCATGAACAGAGCGACTGAATTGCTTCTGGGACTGCGCCTCCATTTCTTCATGGGATGGCCATTGGGCGATCTGGTGTTTTTCTTCGCGGGTAATTTCAGCGGGGGTATTGATAGCTTTATCAAAGAGGGTTTCGATATTAGACCAATCCGACAGCCCGAGCTTTTGGTAGTTGATTGGCATTCGCCGGATTTCCGCCAACCTGGCCTGGATATCCATGATGGACGAAGAGTTGTGGTGGTTGCTGGAGGGGAAACAAGCACCGGGCAGTTGGGTTGGCGTGTGTTCATGTGACTTGCCATTTCTGCCTGAGGCATAAATGGGCAGAGGCATATACAGATTAAATACGAGTAACCCTCTGAAGAAAACCAAGTACGAGATACTAAACTAAGTTATATAGCTAGGTTGATTGCTTCCGGCTGGGGTGGTTCGTCTGCCCCTGAATTGATTTGTGCAGTCCATTCTCTGATCATCCTGAGACAAAAATCTATTATATTTGCATATCTTGAATTGGCACAGACCTTGATTTCTTGGTCTGAAGATTTAGAATGCTTCACGTCCCTGAGGGCCAGCATCAAGAAAAACAACAAGTCCACAAATTTAACTAGCAGGTTAAAGTATATTAAATGTCAAGGAATCATTATTATACCCACCTTTGCAAGAGTATAACTAATGCGTTTCTGTCTCTGGATCTGCTGTAGCTGTTCTGCTTCCTGACATGCGTTCTATCAGACCATCCCTTACTATTTCCCGTGGATGATGGAGTAATAAGTTAAACAAGGACCCTTCATCGCAACAAACCATCACAGGCAGTGAAGCTGTCATCGACCATAATCAGAAACTCTGGGATACGGCTAATATCCCTCCAGGAAGTTCTCTAGATGTACCGCCTGGTGAAGATGAAAAGCGCATTTCCCTGTGCCGGATCCAGAGACAACCATCATTCATTCTAGCTTAAAAAGGGAGTTATTAAAGATCATGTGGTAGGCGAAGCTAATTAGAGATTTTATAATGACCTACTCGTTTATTGAACCATTCAGTTACACCTCGGTAATTGTACCCGTTCCTTGTCAGATTGTGCAACATACTCTATGTACAAGTTCTCATCCACATATCCATCCTCTTCGGGCCTTCCAAAGGTATCCTTGATAAACGCAAGCATTCAAGGCTTAGACGATTGTACAAACTCAGCCAGGGCGGGTAAAGAGTCTGATCTCGGAAACATAATCCGCACTATAGTGCACCACCTGCTTACCACCCACACGAGTATCTCCATTCAAGTCAGGCCCCTGGCAGTTGTCCCGGATGCCCGCAACCGCCTCGCCGGCGACACGGGCGTAGAGACCACCGCATTGGGGTCCCGCACAGGGAAGGTTATCGCTGAGACCGCACTAGCCAAGTCAGTCTGTAAGTATATAACTGTTTGTTTACACGAGGGAAGTGTTGGGAAGTGTTGGGATAGGTATCATACTCGGTAGGAATCACCACAAAGCATAAGGCCAGCACCGCCGCCGCCAGAGTATGCCGTGATGGTTTCGCCGCAGCCGCTACCGGTGTTACAGAGTCTGTCGCCCTCAGGAGCGCCGTGGAGTCCGTCAATGAGCTGGTTCACGTGGTGCATGTAGGGGCTGCCGTCGCTGGTTTCGCAGACATATTCGGTGAAGGGGTAGTCCTGGGCCACGGCTGCGGCGAGGAATGCGGTAAGTAGGGTAATAGAGGTTCGCATGTTGAAGGGTTGACTTGTAGTCGGCTTTTCCTTTGTAATGAGCTGGGGAGGGAATGGATGGATGGGTTTCTTTCTTCGCCGGTCGTTCACTCCTTTATATATGTTTTCCATGCCCTAAGTCCGCAGTGTTATCGCCGACATGGCATACTACGACGTGCCAAGATATTCACTGATTCCGTTATCGACTGCGGCACCACAAAGGTAGCCTCTGTTATAGGCAAGTCATTTCCGGTGTGGAAAATGAAATTTAATGCCGGAATGAAGCTACATGGCGCTACCGTGAACTACATATACGGACTACAGAGCGATGGAAAAAATTCAGCGGACAATGGCGCCTTATCAAACATCATGAAGGACTACTTCGTTTCCTTCGCTATTAACCTTGACCCGAACAAGGAGGTTGCTGGTGAGGTATCAAAACCATTTTGGCCACAGTACCAGGAAAGCAACGTCGCAGTTATGGAGGTGAACAAGGATTCCATGGGGATTATTCCAGATCCAGATCTCAGCAGCCGTTGTACATTCTTCTGGGAAAATGGGGGCACGTTAAGGAACTAATGATATCATAATCATGAACTCGCGGCCGATCCTTAATAGATGTTTCGACAAAGAGTTATTCAATTATCACCACTAAGGAACTTATGTACAATTATCTGGGAAAGGGGTGCAGTAGATTGGTCATCCCATTTCCGAGAACTGCCAACTTCATTAGCCTTTAGGATTCCATCATTAAGTATAGCACCCTGCGGCTGATCATTGTATATACAATACGTCACATTGCCTTTCCTCGCCAGATAAGACTCAGCTATAAGTTTTATTCAAAGCCGTTCTCGGAAAGGTTGACTGTTCGACTATTCGGAGTTCAGGTGATCTTCATTTTTCACATCGACAAGCTTTCTTCCTCTTTCCGTCCCCCTTTCTTTCACCGGAATATCCGGCCCACTAACTAATATGACTCCAAAAAAAAGCCTTCCGCCTTCCGTTTGTTCCTTTCGTCTGTCCGAGCGTCTGTGAACTGGCCGCCGGTGAGCACCGGAAGCAGTGTTGGCCCTCTCCATCTTATTTGGTTGTTTGGTTCTTGGCGGAAGACCAAACAATAGCAGGGTTCGCAAGCGCCGGGTCCACACCGGCGACCGGTGTGGATCTATGGCACACGATTGCCTTTGTAGTATCCGTATTTCCTACCGGGCGACCATACAATTAGCCATTTGCAGTACTAAAGGGTCGGGTACTCGCTGCTGGTTTAGTATTAAGTAATGGTCCTTCCATCCCGCATTGTGCACCAAGTCAACTATAGTATGTAGGAGATCTTGTGCATCCTCGGCCCGTGGCCTCACAGTATTTCAGGGGTTATGATCATGTGGGTATAGAATATAGGAGGATAGAAGAGAAGAAAAAAGAAATTAAAAAGAGAGAAGATTAGGAATAGCAAGAATAGTTTTTATATACTTAATAGTACTAGTAAACAGTGATAATAATATAGTATATCAGGTAACTATCCCTAAATTAGTAAAACTAACTCAAGGAGGGAATTCACAGGCCCTCACTTTACATGAGCAAAGAAAGCTTCAAAAGATTTATTGGTCAGAAGCTGCATCATGATATTTTCCAGATATCGAAGAAGGCGTTACAGAGTCGTCTCGTAGACTCAACCCTAAACTAGGTAGCTACTTGTATACTCAAGAATCCCGTTTTCAACTATTAACCTGAAATTTCGCCGTATTCGACGCTGTTCACGCTACGATGGCTTTTATCAAAGCTACTTGAAGGCATTGCAAGGTTTTACTTTCGATGCGAGACCACGAAATAGTTTGCATCCATGCGCTACTCGACGACATATCCAGGCGAATGTGGTGGGAATTTGCCGGTCAAAGCACGGTGCTGCGGTAGTATTTTGCTCGGGTAAAGATCAAGGGTAGTTTGTAAAAGTGACGCGACAAGGTATCCGAGAAGGGGGAATGATGCTTTGCCTTGGTTGTAGAACCAAGTAGCACCACTTCCATACATCGACTGTATCCTGCTGCAGGTTGATGCATGCGGTAGGGCCCTTGATCCTCCATATTTCTATCCTGAACCGCCTGGCAATGATGCATGCGCTTTATTCACCCAGATGCTTGTACCAGTAGCTATGCGTTGACCGCCCTGTTAGTGCTCTATCCCAGTCGTGGTCGGCATCGGTATAGGGCCACCCGGTGAGTTCTCATTTGCCGCAGTCAAGATCTCGACGCCAGTCTCCGTGACAAGCAAGGTGTGTTATATGCGCTTATTAGCGGTCACCAAGACAAGTCGCAATTGAATTGTACATACCAAATTGAGCAGCCCGTTTCCCATCAACCGTCACATTTGTCCAGCCATCCGGCCAGTAAACCTCCCGCGGCCTCCCCAGCGTAAGTATGGGTTCCAGCGTAAAGGTCATCCCCGGTTTACACACCCCGACAGCCTTATTCTTCGCGTAATGCGGAATCCACGGCGGAGGGTGGAACTCAGTATTGATGCCATGGCCACCCCAGGTCGTGACAATACTGCAGTTTCTGGACTTTGCATGCTTCTCGATTACGCGTCCAAACTCTCGTATCGGGGTTCCAGGTTTGACGATTTCAATCGCCTTGTCCAGGCATTCTCGTGTTGTTTCAACTACCTGGACTGATTCGGGGTCTGCCTTGGCTCGGTCGCCGACGTAGTACGTTGCGTTGACATCAGCGTGGTAGCCGCCGTGATATAATGAGATGTCGAGGTTGATAATATCGCCATCGAGAAGGATTCTCTGGTCTGGTATTCCATGGCAGATCACCTCGTTTGGCGAAGTGCACAGCGACTTGGGGAAGCGGTTGTAGTTCAAGGGGGACGGATATGACTATGGAATGTTAGAAACAAAAAAAAAACTGCTGAGGAAGATTGAACTGACATCTCTCTCCACACAAGCCTTGTGACAGACCTCGTCCAGATAATCCGTAGTGACTCCCGGTCTCAACTCGGCCGCAGTGATATCTAGTACTTCTCGCGCGAACCTGCACACCTTGCGCATTGCGTCCTGGCCCTTGGCGTCTAGGATGTCGATCTTTGTCCTGCTCAAGCGCATTTCGCCCTTTGGGACACCAGTTACAGCCCAGTCCGGGTGTTTGATCGTCTTGGGAACAGTACGCATCGGCGACAGTGGATAGACCGGCCGGATCGTCCCCGGGAAGGAAAATGAGGGGAACGGGTTGTACGGTCCGGCATTATCCTGTACCGTGCCATTGGCAATGTTATGGATAACCTTGTGTTGAGACTGAAGTAAAATTTAGTTGAGCATTGGTAGAAAACAAAGTAAACAAACCCAATTCCTCTTAAAGCAGTCCTGGGAGCAGAAATAGCTGTCTTTGATGCCGCGCTTCAGGCACGTCGGACACTGTAAATCTCCGGCATTATTGTGGCAGTCTTCACCCAAACATTTCCTGGTGTCGATCATTGCAGCAATGGTTTTCCCTGGTGGACTTGTTGATCCTGCTGTCTCCTGCGGTTGTGATTTCCATCCCCGCAAAATTCACCCCAGCATATTAGTCATCAATCTTCGGAGTTCGGAGTTCGGGCTTCAATTATGGAGCCAGCAGAGTCACCCTTAAACATTTCAAACAACTGTCAATATACTGTGCCTACACAAGTTTCCCAGTCTGATCAGATTCATAATTCAAACACCACTGAATATCTGACATGCATATTCTCTACCCTTGGTTTCAAACTGGTTAAAAGGGAGTCAATTTCCCACCCTTTACAGGATATCCCTAGTATCTCAATCCCTTATCATATAACATTATTACGCAAGCATTCACCTCGACAAGCATAGAAAGAAAGAAAGAAATATCACGTTCACCATTCAGACATTCTCCGCGTTTGCTCTACTATCTCGTTTGGAAAGGCTGAAAGGCTGCATTCCAACCATGCGTGACTGCGATGGGGTTCCTTGGCTGTCAAGGCAGCGCATGCCAATCCGCTAGTGGTCAGACCTCACTCTTTCAAAAATGACCAGAGAATAAATCTGACCGTGCGCGGCTTTGAAGGATTCGAGGCGGGGGTCAACTGCATTCATTCTCCAAGCTCAAGGGTAGGAGTGAAAACACGTCGGCCCTTATTAATATCTCCACGGGGTCAAAAAGATGTCTTTTCACAAAACCTTCTCGGTGATCTAGGGCTCTCGAACTCGGCTGCGAATCGGACTCTACTCAAAATCTACCATACCCCAAGCCTCAGCATCGGGACCTCCGATGGGGTGGAAAATGCAGTCCAGAAATGGAGGCAAAAAGGAATGGGGTTATCAAGCCTTCTCCACAATCAGCATTGGGGCAAACATGCACCCCACCCCGTCTTTCCCTGCCCACGGCAGGTGCATGGAGGTAAGGCCAGTTCAACGGGGTAGCCCCTGTAATATGCCGAGCACACGGAGAGCCTAGGCTAGATTTACATAGTCATGGTCCTACTTCACTGCAGCAGCGACCGATATTATCCCACCCATTACTGCCCTAGGTTCTCCTCAAGAATATCAGCCACAGTGGACAGTGTTTCCCCAATTACGCGAACAATCTCGAGGACATGCATTCCTCGAAACGTCTCAGCCCACAGTCTCACTACTGTCGCACCCATACGACGGATAGACCAAGCGTCTGCGTCGTTCCTATCTAGGGTACATGCCATGTCCGTTTCTTTAATGAGACTGGCAATCATACCAAGAAGTTTTCGTTCATCTTCCCGCAGAGAGTCCAGGCCTGTAATATGTACGGCGTCTGAGACAATCCCTAACCACCGACTAAGCAGGATGGCGCATTCCAGTGAGCAGAGCGGGTGTTGGATGCTCTCATTCACGGACTGGGTGTAAGCGACGAAGGGAATACCGACTCGAATCGGAATACTGAGGGCGTGAATGCACTGGAGGATGGCCCGATCAACGTGACAAGAACGCGTAAACAATGGGAAGGAAGTCTCTGTGATAGAACGGGCGATGGCCGTGGGGTCCTGTGATATTAGATTCCGACACGGGCTAATGTTTGCGTTCAGGCGGATATATGCCAGTCTAAGCAACGCTGCTGAGTTGAATCCAAGAGGTCCACTTGGAGAGGATGGGTCCAGGGATGTTTCTTGTGTGGCTTCCCAGGATCGTTGCCAGACTTGAAGAGCGGATTCAAACTTCTTCACCGTGTCCGGATGCAAGGTGTGTCCGATTGTCGTCTGCCTCTCGAAATAAATCTTTTGGATCATGGCATTGATCAAGGCGTAGTTTCCAAGGGCGGAAAGGGGTTCTTCGTGATGAACGTCTCTCCCAGATATCATTTCTGCGAGAGTTGGTAGGAACTGGCGCTCAGTGTGACCGCATGTTTGTCTGGTGTGCTGCCACTCGCCTGCTGATAGTTTTGTCCATTCTGTGTTGCAGTGCGGCAGCGAAAGTTGAATTTCGTTGTTCACCAGTGAGGGGGGTACATCGAAAGTAATGCTGGTAAGGTTCAAGAGGATATAGGATACGAAAAGGGTCCGTCGACGTCCCTCTCGCTGGATCCAATCCACCCACGAGCACCTCCCGGTAATCTCGTCCGGCTGCGACAGCCCAAGCTCCCGAGTAAGCATCGCAAGCTGGCTACCCATTGCCAGGGCATCCCACACGGCTGGAGCCTCTGCCCAGGCTGCCATTGACATCAGAATTATGAGACTTTGCAGTATCTGTATTGAATGCGAAGAGAAGCCTGTATCCGAGGTGGAATAGAGCCCGTTATCGTCTGCCTCACGTTCGCTCCGGTATTCGGCACCCCTTCCTGAGCTGCCTGCACGGCCTACGACCGGTATTCGACTACGCTGTCCGAGATGCTGCGTGATAATATTTTTAGATGCCAGGTAAAGCTCATAACCCTTCCTCTTCTCTACCCGGGAAAAGGCCCCCATCCCGATCATTGACAGCAGCAGTTCTGGTGCCACAGTGTCCATATTCATCGTTGGAGGGTGGAGGAACGGGAAATGCTCATGGAAGCCTCTGAAATATCCTTCGATGTAGCGGGACATCGTATGCTTTGAGGGGACGACAAACCCTGGGGGCAATATTTTCGCGTGAGACCGAATGGCCGCAGAGAGCCTTTGGTATGTGGCCGCCGATATATTCCACGGAAGGCCGGGTCTTGCGGGGTCGGCAGAACGCTCCAAACTTGTTTGCCAGTCTAATTCGCTATTGGGGAGCCTCTCGTTCTGCGACGATAAAGAGTCTGGCTCTAGAGGCGGCAACCGAGAGGACAGCGAAATAAAGGAGCGGGGGGGCTGCAAGCTTAAAGTGGGGGATTCATTCTTGCCCTCATTAACTGGAAGGGCAACGGGAATTGGGTTGATAACGGACGGATTACTTGTCTGCCAGATATCAGACAATGAGTAGTCCGTATCAAAAAACGATGTGGGGAGAAAGTTCGTCATATCGTTGCTGTTGTTCCATAACATTTCGAACTCATACGTAGAGTCGAACTCGCTGCCTATAGAGGTATCATGTGGAAATTGCTCCGTAGATGGAGAAGGCTGAAGGGTATCTTCAGACACAGGGCCGCTAGAAAGGACTGGATGCTGGCCTGAAGGTCCAGACTCCTGCACGAGCGAGGGTAGGCGCGATGAGTCTGCCTCATATTGTTCTGAAGATCTGTGGTGAATTGCACTCGTCAGATACGCACTGTCACTATGTATGGCGGATCAATAAATCTTGCCTCTGGTTTGCTATGGCTAAATCCATCTCGCCGGTATGCATTGTTGTCGCGTCCGGCGGCAATGCATGATGGGTGGCCCTGTGGTGGCGCACGAGAAGGTCCCTGGCCATTTTAGAAACAATGTAGAACTGAAACCCTTGTGTACATACTTTCTAGAGAACCCTTGTCCACATTCGCAAAGATACGGCTTTTCTTGTGTATCTGCGGTTTGTAAGACTTAAACATTGGGGGGGTTCCACTGGCAGGTAGCGGTACAACTCACGGATGCGTTCATGTCGCCGTAAATGCTCTACTCTTTTAAAACTCAGGTTACAGAACCGGCACGGAGGCACCATAATCTTTGGTCTCCCTCGCACCATTCTGGCTCTCGGACACGCAACGACCCTGCCGTGATGAATTCTCAAAAGGGAGAAGTCGCTGTTGGGAGGTCGACCTTGGATCGCCGAGTCGGGGTAACATGTTTCTACCTTCACCGTCGATTACTAATTAGCATTGGGGAATTGAGTTCTTACGTGAATGGTAATTTTGTTACAGGTGGAACCGCCAATGCTGGTAAATGCTCCCCAGACATTCGTCAAGAATTCTAACCCCAACGAGGGTGGGGGTAGGGTTTCTGTCACCTTAAAGTCTTTGCCAACGGAGTCTCTCAACGCGAGACACCGATGTTTTTTCTGAACTCATTTAGCAACACAGAATGAACACACAAAACATGGCCCAGGGACAAATCCCAGCGACCATGAGGGCGCTGAGACTGATCAAAGTACGGGCATCACATTTACCCCGATGGAACTTGATTCCCATCTAACGCAAAGGCAGTACGGCGAGAACTACCGACTCTGCAGTGACGTTCCAGTACCTACCCCCGGCTCGAGAGAACTACTCATTCGCGTGGCTGCGGCTGGATTCTGCCATACTGATTACCAGGTCTACGAAGGCGCATATGGGACACAGTTGCCCGCCACGGGCTCGCATGAGCCAGCGGGCACAATTACGCAACTTGGACCTGATGTGCGAGGGGATTGGAAGACTAATGACCGCGTCGGGGTGCTCAACTTTAGAAAGCCTTGCAGCCTCTGCAGTGGGTGCCGATGGCGAATGAAAACGTATGGCTTCTTGGATGCCCGGTATTGCGAGAACAAGACCATGAGCGGTATTCTAGGGGCCGACGGGGGGTTTGCTGAGTATATGCTCGCCTCGGACGATGCTCTCGTCCACTTGCCAGATAATCTGCCGTTTGAACAGGCCGCGCCGTTGATGTGTGCCGGTGTAAGTGTCCTCGTGAAGTTCACCAGGTGGGCCGTTCTGACTTTATAACCGTTCTAGGCCACGGTGTGGAATGCGACCAACGAAACGGGCCTGAAAGCCGGACAGTCGCTCGGTATTGTTGGAATCGGAGGCCTTGGTGTGCTGGCCATTCAGTTCGCCAAAGCCCGGGGCCTGCGCGTCGTTGCTGTCGACAACCGCGACATTGGCCTAAAACTTGGAAGCGAAGTGCCTGCCCATCTTAGACCTGACCTTTTAGTCAACATCAACAGCCCTGGATCCGCTCAGAAGATTGACGAGTTCACGGACGGCATCGGGCTGCATGGCGTGGTGGTCTGCACTGACGATGTACCAGCCAGCGATTGGTCTTTGCATCGTCTTCAACCCAGGGGTGTTTGCGTAGTCCTTGGTTTACCAGAGGCTGGATTCCGGTTCGATGCTTTCAATCTTGTCTTCCGAGAAATTGTTGTCAAGGGGTCCTTGCATTGTTCTATCGCCGAAGTCAACAATATGATCCAGGCTGTCTCTGATAATGGAATTGTCAGCCATCTGACCATTCTGCCCTTGGAGGACGGAGAGGACATTCCTGTGCGAGCTGCCGCCCATTCGTTCGCTGGGCGACTGGTCGTCAAGATATAATAAGCCAAGTAATAGATAGAAGCCAAAAAAAAAGGAATCTCAGGCCAGGATGTCCACGGTTAAGAGATGAATGTCTTTAACTCTCATAGGCACTACGGCTAAGGGTTGAAGGTCTCCAAGGCTCGTAGACATCCTTGAATACCCTCCCACCTAATGGTTCCTTTCCAAGCTCATAAGGACCGTCACCTACAATTACACGTACCGATGAATCGTCAGACTATCACCGGGGATGAGCGTCGGCCATTTACTAGCTTGTTACTCCGGTACTCGGACAAAATGAGGTTCTGCAATCAGAGGTCGTTGGAGCACCTTTTACGCAATGACAATGGGGTTACAATTAGTAACGGTACCAGAGCTTCGAGGTTGTGGAACCGTGGAGGGGAAAATCAGTGTTGGAGAAGAAAAGGTGGGCCTTCAGACATTGTATAAGTAAGGCTGTAGATACAGACATGTTTTCAGCAAGTGCATCCATCACGTTCACAGCCGAACTATCCGGAATTCGATCCAAGACAGCTGAATTCTCAGTAGGTGCATTCCCCAGGGAAAGGGGCCTGTGCTAACGACTTACCCTAGAAAATGGCCGCGAACTTGAAGACCGTCCCCACGAAGGAGTACGATGCAGTTATTGACGCCGTCAACAAGTATGTCGATGGCCTACGTGTTGGTGATCCTGCCATTGTCGCGCAAGCCTTTCACAAGGATGCAACCATGTACGGATTTATCAACCCCCCAAAGCCAGACATGCTTGCCGGTCCCATCGACAACCTATACAATTTCGTTCGCGACAGCGGCAAGGCCACTGCTATTAAGACTCGCAATGATGTTCTCGCTATCACCCAGACCACCGCCGTTGTTCGCATCGATATGGAACATGATGCTTCTGGTGCCGACTACACCGATTTTCTCACACTCATTAAAATAGACGGCCGATGGCAGACTATTGCGAAAGTGTTCCACAAGTACGCATAAAAGAGGGTGCCATATATGCTTGATCTTCCTGCCTGGCCTGCTTGTTACTGTGAAGCATAGAAATCTTTTAAGACAGAATATGTATTCCACATACTTTGAATCTTTCTCTACACCTCCTCACGTATGGTGGAGGGAAGCATTGGAGTTGTTGCCGTTATTAGGCAGGAATGCTATAAATGTTATTGGATTCGAGCTTCTGGCCTTACCTACCGCAAGAGGTAGACTAAATGACCATTTATAGGTAGATTCTACCCACTCTTGATATATCAATAAGCAATACCGGAATCGATCTCACCCGCTGGCTCGTTTATTTCTCTTCCTTTGCCTAATTCGAATGAATTGTTTCCTGTAGTGCAATCCTACCGCGCTTATGGTTGGAAGCACATTCTCCATCAATATACTTCAGTATCTGCCCTATTCCTTACTAGCATGCTCCTCATTCCCATACCCGTCTATGGCTTATATTCAACTGCCTACACTATTCTTTCTCCTATTGATATTTAAAAGTCGTCAGATGAGGTTATCCATCGTCCCCATTAGCCCCATAGGATATTTAAGCGCCTCCAACCTGCTTTTCTCGGAAGAGGTTGTTCTTGATTTCGATGCGCTTGGTCGATATAGTACCAAACTGGAACACCATGCAGAGAAATAATCCGGGTCTTTTTCGACCATTTGTAACCAACGTATAACACGCCCTACACTTTCTATAACCTGGCCAGAGCTTAGAAAGAGTCCCTATGGTGGGTATGAGCATTATCTATAAAACTCGATATGGTTACATCGAATTACAATCCCAATTGTCCCAGCTAGGGCAATCATAGGGGCTGTTACGACCTCAGAGTGTGGAGAAGCTAATGGATCTCAGCCAGAGCCGTAATCATCGTGATCTTCACATTTTGACCCCAACGGCCGCTGGACCGGAGCTGCCTGGCGGTACACGGACATTTTCATTGTGCAGACGCCGGCGATGTGGCAGATGGAGCCGTACAACCTGGGGTCTTGAACGGCTCTACCTGGGGTCCGGCCAAGACGTACAGCTAGCACTTGGTCTGTTGCTCGGGGGGCCACATAGGAGCCTGGCTGGGCTACCGAAGTAGATAGCTTACAATAAGCTAGCTGACGTGGGGCCAAATTTTGGGGAGGTGAATCTTTGCATTGTTTTGGGGGGGGGGTGTCTCCAGGACTCTGGTGGAACTTCACGCAGCACTCACCCCCAGAGCATTTCCCCCCACTGACCAAATTGCATCTGATTCCCATTGATAGCTCTATACACTTTGTACTGTATTCGGCGCTATGCCAGGATTTGAAACGTAGCGGTGGGGTCTCATATTTATATAGTTCAATGTTATGAAGCTCGTGCCATCATGTTTGCTTGATATTTCATATGTATTATTCGAAATAGTTTTTTTTGTGAACACCCACCGTCGACAAAATTCTGCCTAGTCATGGATCAAACTCAACCGGTCATGCTTTCCAGGAGACGCAGGTATGATAGCCCTCTTCTCCCAATCTAAATAGCCGTCTCTTTTGTCGTTGTTGCGCCATTTGCTGCAAGAGAAGGGTTAGTCGGTTTTATAGATTAACTCAGAACACTCAAATAAGGAAGACATACTACCACCAGAACTTATTACCGGGCTGCTTGTGATACAGTGTATCAGGCTGACCGGCCTCTAGCTTTTCTATATAGTCGGGGTTATAGAGTAATGGTTGCCCTATCACTACTATATCTATCCGGCTAGTTCCAACCTTCGCCGCTTGATCATCTTTCAGTTAGTCTTGTTTTATTGTTATGCAAAATCTGTGATAATCACGGAATAAGATACTGAGAAGCAGATAATAACGATAGATTGACGTCTCGCAGTCTCTGTATCTGCGGTCGTGACGTCAAGATGTTGCTCCAAATAAAAAACACCGTCGTCCAATTCAATTAATTCTATTCTATCAAAAGCTTCTCAGGAAATAAATGTGCCGAAATTTGCAACATTCAGTCCAACCCCGAGCCCAATTCTGCACAATGGTAAAAGACAGCAGCACCGTGATTAAGTCCGCCTCCCTGAACCCATCCCCCCTCCAGCCCAACCCATCTAACAACAAATATCCAGCGAATTCAACGGCCTCGTCAACATGAGCGCCAACGAGCTACGCGACTGGCTCAAGGAAGAGAAATCGCAGTCATCGGGGTGGCAGAACGAGTCCGGTTCTGGTGAAACGATCGGACACGAAAGGTTGGTGGCTGTCTTTGTCCACGGTATACAGCACAATACTGATAACTTCACATTAACACCCAGCGGTCGCAAGATCGTCTCTATTCTCGAGCACAATCCCTCCAAGGAGCCGTCTGCGTACTCGGACGAAGACGTCGACCATATGCGTCGCGTCGTGTCGTATTGCAAGCGGCATCTGGCGCAGGAGGAGACGGCGAAGCAGGATACGACGAGTAAGAGTTATCGTAGTTTGAAGAACTGGGGGCATGATGCGTTGAAGGAGTGATTACTGCGCTTATGCTGGGATTTTGAAGATAAGATATAGCTGGTTAAGCTGCTTTACTAGGAATATATGTCCTTATTATCTGCCTCCTCAGTATCTTATTCCGCGATTATCACAGATTTTGCATCAGCGGTATATATCAATTGATGGTTTGGTAAAGATGCGTCTACTTTATCGGCTGGATGTGGTGAAAGCCACAAAACGAGACTAACTGAAAGACGATCAGGCGGCGGGGAAGATTGGAACTTTCACAGCTTCATCCACTTCCACCTCCTCGCCATCAAGGGCATCTCCGCAAAGACACCATCAGAATGCCATCCAACGAAGAAAACAGCGCCGAATCCGACTGGGCGATCGACCCCGCGGTCTTCGCCTTCGCGCCCCGCAGCCTGCGCGTCGTGTGCATTGGCGCTGGCTTCTCGGGGCTGATCATGGCCTACAAACTCAAGCACGAGCGGCCATTGAACTTCGTAGATTTCACCATCTATGAGAAGAGTCCCGAGGTTGGAGGAACGTGGTACGAGAATGTTTATCCTGGGGTGGGCTGGTATGTCTTTTGCCGATTATGCAGCGCTGCATGCTAATTCCTGCAGTGATATTCCTATTCGTGCGTCGTCTTGTCTTTACACTGAGCCTGCTCTGACAATATCAAAGATAGCTATATCTTCCCTTTCAACCCTAACCCGAACTGGTCACAATGTTACGCCAAAGGTCCTGAGATCCAGCAGTACATCCTCGATACAGTCGAGAAATTTGACTTGAAGGAGAAAATCCAGTTCAACACGAAGCTCACCAGCGCGGTCTGGAATGAGACCGAGGGGAAGTGGGAGTTGAAGCTCCAGCGTGGTGATGAAGAGCTCAGTGATAAAGCCGACATCATTCTCGATGGCAGTGGTGTCCTCAAGTATGTCTAACACTTAGATTTTGTTACACTTAAGTGCTTATATTGCAGCAACTGGACCCTCCCCGACATCAAAGACATCGACACCTTCCAAGGAAAACTCCTACACACAGCAAAATGGTACCATCCCCTATCCTATTCCATTCCAATGCATACTAACAAACAGGGACCCGACCTACAACTGGGAAAACAAAAGAATCGCCGTCATCGGCAACGGCTCGTCTGCACTGCAAGTCGTCCCAGCCCTCCAGCCAAAAGCCGGCAAGGTGGTAAACTACATCCGGAATGCGACATGGGTCTCAGTGAATATTGCTGGTGATATCACAAAGGATGGCATGGGGACAAACTTTGCATACACGGAAGAAGAAAAGAAGCTGTATCGCGAAGACCCAGCCGCGTTTCTGGAGTATAGGAAGTACATTGAGCGGTCGTGCGTTCTTCCTAGTCCATCACCTACCTCTCTATCTCTTACTAGTGCTAACATCTGTTTAACAGGATAAACGGTGTTTATAAAATCATGCTCTCAGGATCTCCCGAAAACGCCTTCCTGCATAATATCGTCTCAAACGTAATGCGGTCTCGACTCGCCTCAAACCCACATCTGATCGAGAAGCTCATTCCCAGCTACGAACTCGGTTGCCGCAGAATCAGTCCAGGAGATGGGTACCTCGAGGCGATGCAGGAGCCAAATGCGCAGTTCAATTTTGATCCTATTTCGCGTATCACACCGACCGGTATCGTTACAACAACAGAAGCCGGTCAAGAAGCGGAGGAAGAGTTTGACCTGATTGTCTGCGCAACAGGCTTCAACACATCCTTCATCCCAGCGTGGGAACTCATCGGGCGGGACGGACGGCAGTTGGCTCATGAATGGAAGGACATTCCGCAGTCGTATTTTAGTCTCTGCGCTGGGGGAGTGCCGAATTACTTCATGTTCGGGGGCCCGAATGCCCCCGTTGGACATTCCTCTGTGCCTGTGATGCTGGCCTGGTCGGGAGATTATATGCTGGATTGGATTGAGAAGATTGCGAGAGAGGATATCAAGTTCGTTTTCTCCTTAGCTCGCTCCATTTATACAGGATCTAACAATGACTCTAGGTCTGTGGCCGTGAAAGACTCGGTCGTGGCCGCCTTCAACCGCTATGCAGTACAGAGTCTGAAGAGGAATGTCTGGTCGAAGGGGTGCACGGGATGGTACGGCAAGAAAGACGCGTCTGGGGAGAATAAAGTCGTGACGGCGATGTACCCGGGGAGTATACTGCACTATAAAGGTACGTCGCACTACACCGTGTATACACTATCGAGCATCCAACTAAGGTTTAGAATTCATCAAAACGATCCGCGGCGAGCACTTTGACATCCGATACAACAGCTCGAACCCATTCCGGTATCTGGGCAATGGGGAACTGGAGATGGAGCGGGCAGAGGGGGGAGATATGGCATATTATCTGTAGTAGAAGGGTATAGATGCATGAATCACTAAACCAACCAGGTATCAATCATAAATCGTAAACACAGGCAAATATAATCATCACCTTCTCCACGACACCTCACTGTCCCCCGGCCTCGCCAGCGCCCTCCCACAGCGCCTCACCTGCTTATACACCAGCTCCTTGCCCAGATAGTCCTGCGTGGCATCAACAATCATCTCCATGTCACCAACAGCATCGAGTTCAATCTCCGCAAGCCCATTCGGCACATCAAACCGGAATAGCCGCCCGTCATCATCCAGCTCGCTATGCTCCTGCGTGAACTTGTTCGTCTCAACCTCCGGACACACAATCGCACACTCGCCTTTACTCTTCCCCCCACCCCGTTTAATACTCGGCAGCCCCGTCCCAATCGAGACAAAACACCGAAGCTGGCTCTCCAGGCTCGTCAGCCGCCAGACATTCTTCGCCTCGATCCACACCTCGCGGATGGGGTTGTTCGCCTGCGCTGCGGAGTCAGTGAAGCGCCGCCGCGAGGGACCGAGCACAATCGGCTCGAACAGTGCCGCGTTCGCAAACGACGCTACACCCGCTTCCCAGAGCCTGGTCGTCTTGTATAGCTCCGCCGGGCAATACTTGCTCGGGTAGCTAGAGAGCGGGATAAGTTTCTGCGTCGAGGCGTCGGTTACACAGGAGAATCTGACACGATCAGCACCATCCACCTACCAAATAATTGCAGGAGATAAAACATAGCAAGAGATTGAATGGGAACATACACACGACAACTCAAATCCACGTCCTGCATCAGGATCTCACGATCCTCATACCCCATCTCGCGGAGGACACCCTTGAGCGCGACCTCCAGCTTGCGCCGGTCGTGCTTGGCCTTGCGCTTGGACATGCCGGCCATGGTCAGCGAGAGGCGCTTCTTGCGCCCGAAGACGTGCTTGCACAGCCGGCTGTACTCGGCAATGCACTGGTCGATGTCCATCTTGAGGCGGCCGAGCATGATCGCTAGCAGTCTACGACATTAGTAGTTGTTAAGTAACAATATGCATAGGCGACTCACCCACCCGAACCCGTCCCCCCTATCATATCGAAAAAGTCGCACGGCTTGGGCGGGTTCTCGCGATCGATGGCCTCCATGATGTTCTTAAGGATGTGCAGGGTCGACAGGGCGCGAACGCCGCCGCCGTCCAGCGAGAGGATGTTGAGCTCGCCCTCCGCCATTAGTAGTATACTCAGTACTCGTACTCGTACTCTGTAGTTATCGCAGAATCTAGGTGAAGAGATGCATACGACTATCAGTTAAATATATCTGCAGCATAGCCACGAGGAGGATGCGGGCTTTATTCAAGGAGTGGCAGTCACACCGCCACGTCAATTTTCACGATTCGTGCCTCACGGCCTAACCTGCATTAGCACGGGGTACTATAATTACATTAGCACGCTGTATTATTATTATATCTGCCCGTGATTGGCTGGGGCTGAAAATTGTTTCCCGTGCTGGAGACGCGGCTTGTATGACTCTTATGGACGTCCATTGCAGTCTACAGTCTGCAGGCGGTTTGCAGTCCCAGGCTGTGGTTGAACAAATACACAATTTAGGTTGTTACAGGGTGTCGAATATTGTTACAGAGGATTTTCGATTTGTTCTGTATGTATGGCATATTTTCGAATAGTGTTGCCTAGCGAGGTTCGTTGATCGCTCCCCCAGCCACACTCGACAAACTATAATGCGCATCGCTGTTCTATTCTTGTACATTCAGAGCAAAATAGGACGATCCAATCTTCTCTCGCGGCCAGCTGGCCATGAAACCCTCCCAGTCCACCGGGTGAATCTCCGGATAGCGAGAATTATCAGTCTGCCCAAGGAGGGTCTGTCCGTTGACCCAGTAGTAGTAGAAGAACCTGCACCAGTTAGCTCAAATTATTCACAGCTATGGCAGCACATACAAGGACATATAACTGTAAACATCCTGCGGATTCTTCTCCCGCAGCGCATGCATCGTCGTATACAGCTCCTCCAGAGACCCGCGTCTCTCCAGTTTCGCCGGGACACCGTACACCTTCTCGTACGAGGCTGCAATCTCACGAACAGTAGCACGACCTCCAACAACTATCACCCGTTAGACAGTCAACCATAAGCTGATTGATAACTTACACTTCAAAACCCCCTTGGCCGCACGATCCAAGACCACCTGCGCCGTAAACCTCGCCGCATCATCATACGTCGTCCCCTCCAGCACCTCATCCCCATCCCCCCAGTACCTCAAGACATCCGCCTGCACATCCACAATGCCGAAAAACGAACTAAACAGGGGCTCCATAAACCCTCCAACAAGGATATGCACCCCGTCCACCCCCTTCTTCAAATCCAGGTATCTCTTCACATGAATCATAGGGTCCTTCGGAAACAACTCCCCCAGTTCCAGCATCGTATAGTCCAACGCCCAGTCACTCGCGACATACCGACGAACACCTGCCTCCTCGCAGGCGTCGATAAGCAGTTTCTGGCCCTCGACCATGAGAGTGTCATCGCCGAGGTAGCAGCATACAACCACGTCGCAGGCCTGGACGAATGTTGCAATGGCGGCTTTGTCGAAGGCTACGCCCTGGATCAGTTCGATCTGGGGGTGTGACTTTATATCATCGGGCAGTTTGGAGGGGTCCCGGCTGAAGCCTTTTATGGTATGCGAGGGAGAGGACAGAAGGTGTGTGAGGAGCCGGCGGGCGAATTTGCCGGTGATGCCTGCGATTCCAATTTTCATTTTCAGGTTGCTGATTTTAGCTAGTAAAGGATAGAGAAGCTGTAAGATGGAGGTCGTTGGGATGGATATCAGCGGCTATATAGCCCTATCTGGCGCCATCGGTGCTTATACCAATCCCGAGCTGATTCATAAATAAAATAAAAATAAACTAATAAAATAACTAATTATTAATTCACTTTTCAAACCAAATGTCTTAGCGATAGAGCACTGTATGGAAGTGGACCACTGCTTGTTAATCCGGGCCTTAAATTAAGCCCGAAGGCGACTGATGATAAACCAGAACATCCAAGTATTCGACAAGGGTCTTCTATTTCTTTAATTCTATACTATTCTATACTTTCCAACCTCGCTAGCCTTAAATATATTTAAAGAGTCTACACCAGCTAAAAGCACTGCATATCTCTCCAGTCATCCCGTCAACTCCAACTCGGCCTCTACAATGACACCAATCCTCATCACAGGCGCAACAGGAAAGCAAGGCGGAGCAGTTATAAGGAGTCTCCTGTCTCGCAATGCGCCATTCGAGATCCTAGCCGTCACCCGAAACACCTCATCTGCCGCCGCTCAGAAACTAGCCGCATTATCATCCAGTATCAAACTCGTGCAGGGCGATTTGGAAAGCCCAGCTGGCATCTTTCAGAATGCCCAGCGCCTAACGAAAGCACCTATTTGGGGCGTGTATAGCGTGCAGGTAATCTTCTATACATACACCTCCAACAAGCAAATACTAACAAGACGTCAAGGCAGCAATCGGCAGCACGAGGGAAGAAACCCAAGGCAAAGCCCTAATCGACGAATCCATCCACCAAGGGGTAAAATTCTTCGTCTACAGCTCCGTCGACCGCGGCGGAGACTCACAGTCCTTCAACAACGCCACGAGCATCCCGCATTTCATCAAAAAACACAATATCGAACACCACCTCGTGAACCGCACCACCACCTCCTCCTCCTCCTCCATGGACTGGGCTATCCTCCGCCCCGTAGCGTTCTTCGAGAACCTCACACCCGATTTCTTCGGCCGGGTGTTCGCGACGTGCTTCAAGACGGCTCTCAAGGGAAAGCCGCTGCAGTTGGTTGCAACCAGTGACATTGGCTATTTCGCAGCGGACGCGTTCCTGAATCCCGATGCATACAAGGGGAAAGGGATCTCGCTTGCAGGCGATGAATTGACGTTTGAAGGGATGAAGACGGTGTTTGATCAGAAGACGGGGCGGGCACTGCCGATGGCATTCCGCCCTCTCTGTTCTCTGTTTATGGCTGCTGTGAAGGATATGGGGTATATGTTTCGGTGGTTCCATGAGGATGGCTACAGGGCTGATATATCGAGGTTGAGGGCGATGAACCCGGGTATGAAGGATTTTGCGACTTGGTTGGAGACAGAGAGTGCTTTTAAGCAATAAGAATAGGGTTCAATAGTTATATATGTATATTAATATCAGTCTGCTTGTATCATATCTGCTATATTAGCCATCAACATCTCCTCCAAGCTCGACCACCCTGACTTCCCCATGATATTCAACAGCTCTTGTGCACGGGCATCTTGGGTAATATTGAGAGAAGTCCCAGTTACACTTGGGAAAGTCAAGGCAGCTGGGAGCTGACGGTCAGGAAACTCCTTTTGGAATGTCCAAATCACTTCATTCCAGGTAAAAGGAGTCCCGAACGCAAACAAGCGCTCGTTCTCGACGTTTGGATGCGTGAGGCCTGCCAGGTGGAGAAGGGCAACATCTTGCGTGTCGACGCAGTACGCTCCTAAAGGCAGATTAGTTTTGAGATCTGAGTAAAGACGTTTCTGGTTACCTGTTGGTATGATGTGCTGTAGAAACGGCCATACTTGGTCAAATTTGTTCGAAAAGATGGCCGCCGGCCATGCTGATGACGACGCATGTCCTTGGAGCTTGGGCTCGACTGACGAGCCGAAGCATACAGAGGGGAGAACTTGTTACGATATCAGTAATTGCTTTTGGTGTCCATACATACGCACATACCGGTGTTGACCACAAATCCAGGACGGTGCTCTTCAACCCACTGCCATATCGCCTGCTCTCCCAAGGTCTTGCTTGCCGCGTACATGTCAAACCCGCCTTTAGGGCCCTGGGTAGAGCCTTCTTTAATTCTTCTGAGAGCCTCTTCGTTCCACGTGTCGATGGTTATATTGGTTCTCTCAGTGCTTCTATGCTCGTGGGAGGATGTAAAGACCGCTGCTTCGGACGACGATGTATACACAAACCGCTTGATAGTCTTTTCGCCAGCTGCACTAGCCAGAAGATTCCGGTTCGTGTCGACCACCTGAGAAATCAGATCAGGTGTTTGGCCAAATATTGTCGCTACATGCACAACTCCCCATACACCTGGATGGTCAGCAGGAGTACGTATCCAACTGGGAGAACTTACCTTTAACCGCGTGGTCAAATGCCCCTGGACTGGTCATATCCTCGACCTGGACGAGTTCAAAGCAGCCTGCTCCGTATTTGCGGTCGAAGAGGTCTTTTATCCATTGGTTCTTCGTCGTGTTTCGCACCGTCCCGCGGACCTTATACCCATGCTGCAGGAGCTGGTCTGCAGTGTGAGAAGCGACGTATCCATTAACGCCAGTCACTAGAACCCACGAGCCCTTGGCAATTACACTGTCGAAAGCTGCTAGCATATTTGTAGATTTGTACCAAACAAGGTCAACGTGTTTCCATGGTTGTCCCTTATAACTAGTTGAGTTAATCGTCTTACTCATCACGGGCCTTATTTAAATCCCGGCGATGCGATTCTTACAAACTCCTCTTCATGACGTTAGCCCTACCCAGCTTCCAACTTTTTCCTGTACTTCCCTCTCCGCAGTCTTATCGGGACATATGGCCAGTACGCAATCGGGCCAGAACACCGACTCTCTGTCCTCCGCCACTCGCAGTTGCCACCGCTGCAACCAGAAGAAAATCCGGTGCAGCAAATCGCAGCCCTGTTCCAGCTGCGTCAAGTCCAATTCCGACTGTGTATTTCCTGGCCCTGGTCGCGCTCCACGGCGTAAGAAGCGGCCGCTGAAGGCTGAGCTTGTATCCCGCTTGAGGAGTCTGGAGCAGCAGGTTCGGGGTTTGACGACGGAGCCTAGAAATAGCACTCTACAAGACTCCCTGGAAGGCAGCGAAAGTGTCGCGGAGGCTACAGCTAGTGGGGATGGAAGGTTAGTACCAGATGAGGGTTCGACTCGTTATGTTACCCACGATGCTCTAGTTGGTCTTATGGGCCAGGTCAGTAGCCCTACATTGTGCTAAGAATACGCCCATGATAACGAGAGAAGATTGAAAACCTCAAAGATATAGCAAACTCCCCTAGCATTCAAGACTATGATGACCATGGCCAATCCAGTACCCCTGATGAGGACTCGCCAAACGGCAACCAATTTCTGTTCGGATACTCGTCGATGGCATCTTCGCTGGACGCCTTCCACCCCAGCCCAGCACACAGCCAAATACTGTGCAAGGCATTCGAAGAAAACGTCGCCCCAGTGGTGATGATCTTCCACAAGCCAACAATCCATGCACTCATCTCCAACTCCTCCAGCGGCAGCTCCATCGACCGAGCCAGCGAAGCCATAGTCTTCGCCATCTACTTCGCAGCAATCACCAGCATGAGCCCAGAACAGTGCTCAAAGGACCTAGGACAAGACCGCCCATTACTCATACAGCACTACCGCTTCGCAACGCAGCAAGCTCTGGCACGCGCAAATTTCATGCAATCGCAGACCCTCCCCCTTCTTCAAGCAGCCACGCTCTTCCTATCCTGTCTCCGCCACCCAGGCGACGCGGACTTCGTATGGGCCATGACAGCGGCGCTGGTCCGCATGGCACAGGGCCTAGGCATCCACCGTGACGGAACCCACTTCGGGCTGAGTGCCTACGAGACGGAAATGCGGCGCCGGCTGTGGTGGGCTATCTACCTGCTGGACTCGCGGTCGTCTGAATTCCGGGGCATTGGGCCGCAAATCTCGGAGGGGGACTCTTATTATGACACGAGATTGCTTTTGAATATAGACGATACGGACTTGTCGCCAGACCGGGCTCAGCAGCAACCTGAGGAACGTGTTGAATTCACAGAGGCAACGTTCTGCAGGGTACGATGCGAAATGACTGTTCTCTATCGACGGGCTCATCTTGATTCCAGCAGCAGCGGGGGCCCATCGCCACTAGGAGAACGCCTTCATCGGTTAGACCACGTCCACAGTCGGTTACAAGAGCACTATCTCCAGTTCTGCGACACCTCAGTGCCCATCCAGTGGGTGACAACGACGGTCATCAGGCTCGCACTCGCGCGATCATGGCTCCTTGCCCATCTTCCCCAGGGAACAACCATCTCCGACTCGGAACCAACGGCGGTTGTTGAAACCGTGCCAGGGCCAGAGGATCTACGAGAACAGCTCCTTTCAACCGCCGTCGAAGTAATCGACTTTGCATATCTCCTCGAAACGGACCCCCGGGCAAGCCAGTGGTCATGGCTCTTCGAGGGCTATCCGCAATGGCACGCCGTACTTGTTGTTCTCGCAGAACTCTGTGCTCGGCCGCAGTCATCATTGACGGCCCGGGCGTGGGCTGTGACGGTCAAGGCTGTTAAGCGGTGGATTGATACTGGGTTTCGGGCAGCGGGGATTACGCCGAAGATTATATTGGGTCTGATGGAGCGTGCTGCTGCTGCACAGGGGTACATTTGGGATGGAGCGGAGAGAAGAGAAAGGCAGTGATGGTTCTGTATCGAAATCTGTTTAGTAGAGGTCTTGGTATCTAATTAATCAACGGCTATCCAGACGGAACGGGCTGTCTTTGTGCTTGTGCTTGTGCTTCTCCATCTGCAGCTTCACCTGCATCTGCCGTATTCTGAGCCGCCGCCTGTTCCAACTGTGGTCCTGCTGATACTGGCTCTGCTGGTACTGCTGGTGCTGGGACTGCTGGTGCTGGTACTGCTGGTGCTGGTACTGCTGGTGCTGGTACTGCTGGTGCTGGTACTGCTGGTGCTGGGACTGCTGGTGCTGGTACTGCTGGTGCTGATACTGGCTCTGCTGGTAGTTCTGCCGATAGCTCTGCTGCTGGTACTGCTGGTGCTGCTGCTGCTGCTGCTGATACTGACTCTGGCACCGACCCTTCCTCTCCAGCCCTCGCAGAGCTCGCATCAAACACCTTCCCCAAAGCCCTCATCAACTCCCTGACCCCATCTCCCTCCCTCTCCTCATTCTCAAGGACAACCCTCCCCCCCAAAATCTCCGCCGTCTTAACACCCTTCCCATAAAACCTCTTATTTGCCCCACGTCGCTCAACAAGAACCCCAGACTCAATACTCACGCCCCCAAAAAGCCCCTTCGTCTTCGCAAAACTCATCATCTTCCCTGTCCCACCACCGCTAACGCCGCCTGCAATCTCCGCGCTCCGACCCAAGGGCCCAAACGCAATACTGATATTCCCCGATACGGTCAGTGACCCGGACTTCGAGAATGAAGCCAGAGACGAAGTCGAATTGAAAATGAACACAAAGTCCGTGAGTTCGAAGCCGACTTGTCCACCGAATCCGCCGCCGAAGATACCTATTGCTGACGGGGGTGACCAGCGACCACCACCAGGGGAAGCTGTAGATGTAGCACCGTCCTCAGTATCTTGATCTTGTCCATCAGGAAGACGCGCAATGAGCACACCCGATCCAAAGCGGGCAGACCCCAAGAACCCGGCTTTTGTGACTGTTAGAATCGCAATGCCCTATCCATGATAAGTATAAGTGAAGACATGGTGACAGGAAAGTTTATAACAGACCTTGGCCTCCCTCAAAACACGCTCGGGCAGTTCGCGCCCTGGACTCCCGCGCCACGAGCCATTGACGAAGGAGTCAAGTATCTGCGTTGCTTTTTTGCATTCGCCTGGTTTCGTCAGCTTGATCTGTTCCATGTGATTGTTTGGCCAGGGCGGATTGGGTAGGGTGGGGGGGTTGAAATGAGGAAAAGGGACTTGGACTTACTGCCCAAAGACGCGGGCAGCGGGTTATGCATGCCCTTTGGCATGGTTTCTGCAAGGTGTATCTACTATCGGGGAGGAGGGAGATGGCAACGGTAGCAAGATTAATATTCAGGCAGGTGAGGATGTGAAAACTTGGAAGAGGGGAAAAGGGGGCGGAATCTCGACTGAGCTTATTGGCACATCACTCTGAGCCGCAGTCTGCGCCATCGTTCACTGCCATCGAGCTTAGACTTCATCGACAATTGCACGCCCATGTCGATCTGCCGACTATTCTTGAGCTTTGGATTGGCTCGTCTTTCACGGTCTGTCAATGCACGGATCCATCGATGCTCTAACCGTGATATTGTGCCTCATGATTCAGTAACATTGTGGCTCTAGGATACAAAATGTATTCAATACCGCAGATCTGTATACTGACTTAATAAAAGGTTCCATTCAGCAAACATGCCTATGCTTATGCAAATTATCCTAACGCCATGCCCTGCCCACCAGTGTACAATAAACAAACGCCAACTAGAGCTGCAGGCTCAAATGCTACATGCCAAAAGTCCATCCTCCATTCATGCGGAGACGCTGTCGTTCCGCAACATCTTTCCGGATCTCGTCCTGCGTGAGCCCATCAGGCCCAGCCCAGTTCGCGCTACTCGTCCGGTCACGGAACTTCTTGATCCTCTTGTCCGCTTTGAACGTCTCTTCCAGCGAGAACGGTGCTATCGGTCCAAAGATGGAGTCCACCTCCATGCCTTCTTGGTCTCGGAGCAACGTCTCGAGTTCCTTCGGCTGTGCCCAGTTGGGGACTGGGAGCATTTCAGCCTCCGAATCTTCGTCCTCACTATCAGTCGCAATTTCAGGAAGGCTGATGTTCTCGCCATTGGGGTAATTAGGTGATGGCTTCGGCGCTTTGCTGGAGCTAGCACCTGGTGTGCGATGGGCCTGCGATGGGCCGGCAGCGTTGGAAGACTCTGCAAAAGGAATCTTGCCGCTAGCATACTTGGCCATGTCCATCGGGTGTCCTGGTCGCTGGGGTTGGCCGGTCTTGAAAATCGAGGATCCCGCCTGAGCGTTCGGCCCATTTCCATACATGGATGGCTTCTTAGCCGGTTCCTGCACCAGTCAGAATCTATCTCTAGTTTTGCGGTCTACAGTCACGTACCTTTCGAATGTTCGATTGGCGAATCGGCGGCGCCATTGTTGGCCGCATCGCCGCATGGTTTTCTTCATCGTCTGTCCTCCTCCGCTTAGTTTCCCCAGAAGGCTGCATTGCACCAGGTTTAGCCGCTGCAGCGCGGTGGCTTGCCTGCTCCTCTTCCAGTCCTCTCTTGGGCGGTTTCGCCGGGTTGGGTACAGGTGGGTTGATTGCTCGGCCAAGGACCGATCCCAATCGCGAGGTTGGACGGTTGGGTCCGGCAGTTTCGCGCTGAGACGCCTGAGAAGCGGTCTTATCTGAGTGGCTCGGTCCCTAAGTCAATTAGCATCGGTCTCACACAAAAAGGAATGGGAAAACATACCGTCTCTGGCTGCTGGCTGCCCTGTCTCTCAAGTCGTCGAGCATTTTCCAATCGCCGCTTCTCAATCGCCTGCATCTGAGCCGTCTTCTTGGGATCTTCGGCTTGTCGCTCGCGGCGCTCAGCTTCGGCCCGGCTTTGTTGAGCCGCTCGCTTGCGCTCCATTTCTCGCCGTTGCTCCTCCTTGCGGCGCGCCTCGCGCTCTTCCTGTTCCCGCTTCCTTTCACTCGCAAGCTGAGCTTTTCGCTGCGTCTGTGTCTGGCTCGAGACAGAGCTCTTGAAGCTACTGTTCGAGGAGGCTGTGTGGAGGGATTGGTTGCTGGCCTTCTTCTTCACGGACGCCGCTTTCGTTGTAGACGGGGTTGGGACCGGTGCTGGTATGCTTGACTCGCTAGTGGAGGCCATGGATGAAGCCAAAGGCATTTGGCGGGAAAGAGCACTGCCGACCCGGATTGAAACGGGCTGTGGTTTCGGCTTTTGCTGGGGTTCGCGGGTGGGCTTTGTCGGGCGGCGGTCGTTTGGTCGTGTTGATTGAGGTGCTGAGGGTTGAGCAGCAGCCTTCGGAGCAGCTTCGGCAGGTGGTTCAGGATCTTTGGAAGATTTCATCTGGGTAGCTCGGCTGGGACTCGAGGGGAGTGTAGGGTAAGTAGTCGGTCCGCGCGCTTCAGATTCTGTACGCGCCCGCTCTCGTGTTGCTTTCTGCTGCGTTGTCCGGAGCTTCTCCTCCTGTCGCGTCTTTTCTGCTGCAAGCACCTCTTCCTCTCGCTTTCGCTCATCAATCTCCTGCTGCTTCCGCTTTTCTTCTCGCTCAGTGGAGCTCCGTGTTCGGCGTCCCTCCTGTCGAAGGGGGCTATGAGCCGATAAAGGTCGCTGGCTAGTTCGTTCGATATCCGTATGTGCGCGTTGGAGTTGTGTCCTAGGCTCGTCCGGCGAAGAGGCCTCTTGTCGGGCAGCCGCTGACACGCCTCCAGAGCTTGTGAAGAGCCCTTTAGCAGATCTCACAATCGACTGAAGCCTAGACTTGGACGCACTCAATGGGCCATCCTGACGATGGGGGGAGCCGATCGGTGTCGTTGTCATCTTGTTGTCAATATTGACAGACGCACTCTTCTGGTGACCGTACCGTTGCGGTGATGAGAAAGCTGGAGTAGCAGATTTACCACGCGGTATTTCTGAAGTTTGTCTAACGTGGGTTCTCGTTGTTCCTTGGGTCGCTGCGCTCTTGAGGGGAGAAGATGGTTGTTCAGGAGCATCACTTGTTGGAGGCCCGGATGGCTTACTCGTCGTCGCTTTAGCTGTCGAAGGATACGGCTGGAATGGTGAACTCATTGGCTTTATCCAGTCTTCATCCGCGTTGGGCGTGGATCGAGGGGGGGTGTTCTCTCTCTGTTTAGAGCTGGATTTGGCTTCTGGCTGTGCTGCAGGGAGCTCAGGATACGAGACAGGCGCTGACGACAAATTTGCAACTGCAGGTATTGACTTCGTCGGTCGCGAAGGTTGCATTTTTCCGAGCATGCTAATCTTCTCGTGCAGCCGCTGAGTTGATGATTTGTTATGAAGCTTGGTCGCTTTTGAATCCACATCCGACTCTTCATTGGTAGTAGGTTTACTCTCGTCGACATCCATCTTCTCAGCTTGCGGGTTCTCATCCACCGCCTGAGTCATTCGATGCCCGGTCTGTCGGCCGAAATAATTCGAGCCAGCCGCAGCAGTCGGCTTGATGGAGTCGAGGTTGCTTGTCCTGGAAAGTCTTGAGCCACCGAGGGGTTTGGAACCAAGCGGTTCCCGAGCAGGAAGAGACGCAAAGCTTAGACTGCTCTTGCGGATCGGTGGTCGCTCTGGGGAATCAGCATCTGACGGCGAGCCGATATCATCCAAATTGTCGAGAGCCATTTCATCCTTCTCGGGTTCGTTCTTCTCGGGCTCCATGTCCTCTTGGTACGAGACACGCTGGGAACTGGTGGTTTTAGCCGGTGATGTCTCAGCATCATTGACCGGTACATCGGCCTCCCTTCCATCAGGTGCGCTTGCTGCCTCAGGTTCATTGGCAGGCCTGTCTTCCATGATCGCATCTTCTTTCGGCTCATCGTTCTTAGCTGGTTCCGCGGCATTTGCATCTTCTTTGCGAGTTTGCTTTGGCGAATCTATGTTCATTGGTTCAACAGTGTCGCCACGATGGCGCACGTCCTCGCGCGCTGAGTGGAACGAAGCGTCAGTTGTGCGGCGGCCAACAGATGAGCGACGCGCCTCTCCATTGGCTGTTATGGGCTCACCGTCGAAAGGTTGTGTGGATAATTGCGACTCGGGCGCGACTTGTGTAAGAACCACCTCGTCTTCATTATCATCATCATCATCATCACCATTATCATCTTGCATTCCATGGTAGCCGGAGTCCGTGTTGTATTGTGAGAAGGAATTGATGTTCTGGGGCAATTCGGGGTATTGTGGTTGGGTAGATTCTGCCGCTTTGCTCTTCCCTGGAGTTGAAGAAGTAGGCGCTGACGGGGCATTTATAGCCTTCGTGGGCGAGCGTTGCACGGCGGGGCTAGGAGAAAATTTGGTGTCGGCTCGGTTCTTCTTCACGGATGAGAATATCTCGCTCAGAGGCTGTGGTGGTCAACACGAGTCACACACCCAAAGAAGGGGATAACAAACCACGCGATTTTCTGTCGGATCACGCTTCCGCAATGTGCGAGGAGTCTTGCCTCGTAATTTTCCAGGGGTTTTGAAGGCATCTGTGAAGTTACTGCGGGTATGTTAATTATCAAAGCTCAGCTCCCGACCGTGAGAGTCCACGCACAATTGGTTGTTTGAGAAGATCTCGCCCATATGTTCGTCCAACCATTCCATCTCATAGCGCACAGGAAACTCGATTTCTTCCATCTCCTGATCCACCAGCTGCGTGCAGTTCTCTTTTTCGGTGGAAATCCAGGCTGCAGAGCCAACCGGCTTCTGCGCCCTCGCGCCCGCTGCGGCCATGACGATGTAAACAAAGGCAGCAGAGAGCTGCAGTCGCGTCGAAGAAGGGGTAGGTCGGGAAAGAATTAGCTAAGGTTAGAGAAACCCATCTAGTGAATCTATAGCCAAGGATAAATCATCGAAACTCGGTGGTGGGCGGCTGGTGTCGGTGGTTGACTCGGAGATTGAGGTCGACGTAGCTGCGGGAGACAAAGCAATCAAAACATCGGCTACGCGTCCCTCCGCCAGAGCACGTGATATCGCTTCCCGAATCCTCAGGCAGAAACGCCTCACTAGTACGTACAAACATTTACCCCGCCCATTGAAATAGAAGAAAAAGAGAAGATAAATATCATAATTAACGGTGTATTTGGTAAATATGTGGCTTCGCCGTTGTTAGTCGTTCATATAACGTATTGCCAAGTTGTAAACACACCGTCGACCGGTACTGCGAGCAAAATATATAATGTAACAGACCGAAATAATACCCAAGCAACAAGGGGTGACTGCTACAAAATATGCTGTTCTTGATTGTTTCCACGGCACACAAAACGTAAACACTTGAATTGTAGATTCTTTCGTCGTGTTATACTCAGTAGCCGCGAGCTTGCAGCATTGTAAGCCGCCAAGGGAGTCTAGCCCCGGACGGGTGTCTAACTATCTACATCGAATTTGAATAGCCGTGGCTCTTAACAACCGATCTTGCATTCCAAGTTTACATCGTATATCTGCAATCTCTCAAACGGATGTTGTATGATATAGTTGATGATCGAGGCGATCTGACTAGGCCCGGCAAACTTAATTGCCGGCGGCTTCGGAACGTTGGATTTAAGCTCAAATACTTCTAAGCTTCTATTTCGGAGGTGCAACTAAAAAAAGCTGGAGGCGCGGGCAGGGCGGATTCCGATGCATCCGTGGACTACTTCAGAGCACAATGCAAGGCATAACAAACAGTTGTTATAGGGATGAGCTAAAAAGGGTCGGAATGAGGTCAGGGTGCGATCACATGCCGATTGGTCTGGCCCGACTGACGTGGGAATCAAGTCATCAGTGACAGAGCGTCGGTGCACGATGAGCTTGGGAGCGACCGGAGTAGGAAACTAGGTCGAAGAGCAAAGAGTGGAAGTGCTTTATTTGGTTGTGCTCTCATTGCTGGACGGTGGAACCTGCAGACTCCAGAGTCGGAGCCCAAGTGGAAGCACAGCACACGACTCGCTTGTCAATTGCATCACCCGTTCCGATCCCTATCTTTTCTCTCGCTCCCCTTCCCTGTCCAGCTGCGTCTTCCCCCCTCCTCACCTCCATCGCTCTCCTGCGTCTTTCATCGCTTCTCCCCCCTCGTTGACCGCTGTCATCGAATTATCTGCATCTTCGCCATCCGTCATCTTCCTGGACCCTTATCAGCTCAGAACAGCTTTGTTTATTTGGGCCCTTGAGCTTCCGCACAGACACCACAACCATGGCCGACAACGTTGGCCAAGTCAGGTATCCCGATACGGGTTCCAGTAAGGTAAGGGGCATCTCTATCCTCATCCGAAGTGAATTGAAGCTGATTTTCTTTTCTACTCAAGTAATAGCATTGCCTAACGACGATCCCGAATACTCCCATGAAAAGTTACACAAACTGACCATTTTCTGCGCCCTCAGAGACCCAGGATCCGATAAAAAATGGTACTGCAACCACGCCCTCGAACTCCGGCAGAAATACTGACGCGCCGTTAGGTCCGCTCGCTGGTGGCATCAAATCCGAGGCCTCCCGCACTGGGCAAGAATTTCGCGACTTGCAGAGCTCGAAAGTGGTTCCTTCCACCACCACGGCCACCGGGCAACCTCTGACCTGTGTGTAAATGCAATCAGACACCGACCGGAATGATTCCACTAACCGCAACCAGACTATCACTCTCTGCTGTACAGTCTTCTCAGCGTAAGTAATGAATGCCGACTGTAACCTCGAGAAATAGTCACTAACCGAGCCTTGCGGATACTAGTGGGAACAACCTCGTGCCACCGCCGCTTCCTTTGCTAGTGTTGTTGTTTTTATTTTCGCCGCGCGCTATCTTCCTCTTCTTCGCTGGTTTTTCAAATTCCTCTACCTAGCTCTCGGATGTAAGTTTGGGAATCTTTGCGGTGGAGGAACACCGCTAACGGATAATTAGCCATGGCTGCACTTGAAATTGGTGGCAGACTAGTGCTGTCTCAGGGCCTCGCCAGCTCATTCCGTCCTCGTAAATACTATACCCTTCCCAAGGAAACCATTGAAGCTGTGTTGGAGGACTTTGAGCAGCTCGTCGACTTTGTCCTCATCGAGTTTCAGCGCATCCTCTTTGCGGAGAACGCTGTTCACACCGTGGCTGTGAGTCAACCACAAACCACCCACTTTGAAGTAATAAAATTTGAGACCTAACTCGGCGTCTAGGGATTTTCCGCGGCGTTCTCTGCCTACTGGTTAATCAAGATTCTTCCCTTCTGGGGTCTGTCTCTTTTGGCCGTCACCATAGCTTACCTAGGACCTCTTGTTTACATGAACAACCGTGAGCTCATCGATGCTCAGATCGAGCATGCTCAGCAGCTAGTCAACTCTCAAGCCCACCAGCTGAAGGGCCTGGCGGAAGAGCGCACTTCTCATGCCACCGGACTGGTGAAACAGTATGTTGGAGACTACAGCAACAGGGCCCAGGAGTACATTGGCAACCGTCGCTCTACTTCTCCCGAGGTTGCTAAAGCTCCCGTTGCCGTCCCACCCCCATCCGCAGATGTCAAGAAGGAGGCCGAGCCTGAGCCCCTTATCAAGACCTCTGATTTTCCCGACGCCCCCAGGGACGAGCCGGTGGCGCAGTCCATTGAGAAGCCTCAGTCTGAGACGAAGCCTCTTGTGGCTGCTTAGACGAACGTCTACCAACCTCATTTGCCCATAGTTTACCATTACCAATACCGTGGTCGTCCGGGCTGTATTGGAGATCACAGCTACTGTTTGAGTGCAATATCCAGGCGCCTGATGACCTAGTCCTGCGCACCGACGTACTGATGAAACCACTTGATGTGAAGGGACCTCAGATGGCAAGCTTGGCCTGTACGATGATGAGATGGTACGAATTTGAAACCCTCCTTCTTTTTCTAGCCTCCTTTCGCCTTTTTTTCAACCTGTTCATGTTCTATCTTCGCTTCGACCTGTTTCTTGTTGTTACTCTTCGTTTTACTCATTACTCTTTCATCTTTTCTTCATAGTATAGAGTTCGATTTAATTCTCAGACGTTGAACGCTGGTGGACAATTTGCCCAATGTACAAGATCCTCCTAGAGTTTGTAGCAGAGAATGGTGGTCACTGGCGCCTACCAAAGGTCCATGATCCCTGACATTGGTCTCGAGGGACCAGGCTGTCCAACGCAAGGGACGTTTCTTCACTACGAGTAATCGCCGTTTCACCACCGAATTACACAACCGGCCGCGATGACCCACCTCTATCTTGTGTGATGCTTCTAGGTTCAAGCAACGAGAGAGGCGAATGATCGAGCGCTGGATCCGAGCGCTGGCGTGCTCCAGAGCTGCGTCGCCGGTCTATTCCCCTTACCCCAGATAGATCGAGCGCAGTGGCACAAGTGTTCCCGGGATGTTTTACAGTGCCGTTGGAAACAGGGATCACCCGGGCGAGAAATGACCGGGGAGCCAGACCGTCTCGTCTCAGCTCGGTCAACGGTCCTGCGTCGAGCCAAATTAAGTCCTGCAAGTTTGTCCTGTTTGCACACTCTGTATAGGCACTGGAGGTGCTCCCTCGGTGCTTCCTCCCTCACCGTCTCTCTTCTCCTGCAGAACAGACGCAGCAGAAGCGTCAGCTCATCGCCCCCTGTGGAATTTTATCTCCTCTTCTGCACCCCGTACTGATCAGCCTTGTGCCCGACTCCACCACAGCGCTCCCGCCAGTCCTGCCTTCTGAATTTACTTGGGAGCGCCAGTACTCGGCCAATTTCAGCTCAATGTCTCGCTATTACAAAGTTTTACAAGCCACTGACGCGATGCCTTTGCGTTTCTAGACCTTCCAGTATGTCTCAATTGATTCGCCACTCGACCTGGTGGTAGCCAACTGCTCATGGGTGCTGTATCGCACCTCCTCTGATGAGCTTGCGTTTTTTCAATTCCTTTTCCTTCGCTCTCTTCATCGTTTAGGTTTTTGCCAAAGAGTCAAAATTTCAGTTTTGCAAAACACCTCCAGTTAGCCTTGAGGGGTGTTGTGGAGGCCCATCTCCCCTCAAGGCAGGTAGCATGGCCAAACGCTATAATGGGCCTTTCGAGTGAAACGAACCCGCATCCACTCCCAAAAAGGATACAGATATGAAGGTGCATCAACCAATGATAGCAAAAAACTTCTGTATGTTGGACTCAACCACTTTTGTGAGGCTGCAGAGAAGCCTGCGTGGAAGGTTCTCTTTGACTCCCCCATCCACTTGGATGGTTGTATTCTAGCCCCACTGTATCAGCATCGCCACTTGTGCCATTGATGACCAGGCGCAACTCATACGGCGGTCCGTCGGAGTTGAGCAACATGGCTAACGCGGGTGTGACGCTTGAACGAGTGAGGCTGGAGCCTACCCATCCATTCGCTATGTCGCCTGACGACAGGAGGTGAAGCTCATGATAGATTCTATACCACTCTAGGCATATCTTGGATGTAACGGACTGTCGCCTGGGTAACTGGCCGAGCGAACTCTTCGTTTGTTTTCTCCCTACTTTGCACTCTCAGGGGAGAGAAAATGGTCGATCCGTGAGCGCCTGAAACCTTTCCAGAGACATGGCTTTTCCACCCATTTTTTCACTTTCGGCTTTTGACTTTGGGATTTGCCTAACCAGATCCACACCAACCCAAGCTGCTGTCTTACAAACCCCTCCTGGTATTTCCCTGGAGGCAGAGCTGGCCAAGGTGGGCCTGTTGGTTGGTGGTAGCAACCGCAGCTTCCCGTCATACAGGAGGAAGGCTTCATGCAGCTTTCCGTGGCCTCAGACCTCTCCGATCCCTTTCTCGCTCACCAGCACTGGCATGACCCGTTTGCCTATTGGTGGATAGACTGTGAGCGCTAATTTTCCGGTTGCTCGAGCGGCTCTCCCTCCTGATGGTCGAGTTCGTTGATGGCGCTGTACCATCGTCGTTGATCCCGCCTGCCAGCTATCTGTATTCCATGACTCGGAAAAGGAATAAGCCATGCTCGTCACTGACAGAGGACGGGTGATCTGTTGCGATACATGACTCTCGACCCTATTATTAGCCTTTCACGGGGTCTGGTCTCTCCTAGAGAGCTCATCTCCGCCAGACCGCCATCTCACGCCTGTTTGTAAGGAAGCCAGAACCTGGCTCAGGTGGCCATAAGCCCAGTTTCAATTTACGGTCAACTCTGCAGGGCCTCCACATGGTTGCAGGAGTTCCTGAAACGTGATTTACCATGTCTCTTGCTGCTGAGCCTGCCGCGGCCTAACCTTGGGTAACTGCAGATGGGGAATGAAACACCTGAAGCCTCGACAAGTTGCGTGCCATGAGCGGCATTCCCGGTTTTCAAGCTAGCCAGAAATGGGAGGGAAACAAGAAAAATGGCCCCTAACCTGGGGGGATGTTCGTCTATTCCTCCCGTTGAGCCAAGTAGGGAACGTTGCAAAGCAGGGTAACCAGGTACCCCCTTGGGGAGTACCTGCTATACTCAAGCTGGGGGCTTGGAGTATTGCAGATCAGAACTCATCAGAGCCCTTTGATCCGTTCTTGACGTGTGCCTCGTGATGCCACCCTAAGTGTCTGAAAATCGGCGAGGTTATTTTCAAGCCGACCAGACTTTCCATCCAAGACATCCGCCCAGCTTGACTGTCTAGAACAGGAATTTGACTCACTATTTGGGTTCACCGCTACCCTGGCCCCTTCACTTCGAAGAAGAAAGGAATATAACTGGCGCTGGGTTTCCAAATCGGTCAAACAGAGAGGGAGGGAGAGCCATCAGACAATCTTTCATCGAAAGCCGTCACCTCACCAGTCGTGGACAGCCTTGCACCCAGTAAATCCGTGAACAGAAGTTATATTGCTGCTGATTTTTGATGCCACTTTTCTTTCATTATTCCTTCTTTCTCTTTCGCCAAGTTCCATCGTCGCCCAGGTCCATCGTCACCTAGGGTTCCATCGGCTTCAAACACCCGTGCATTGCAGCCGCTCTTCAAAGGGCTTTTCTGGATAGCCTCGCTCGCCACAGCCCATTTCGTTTGCGACCTAGCTCTGCCTTCTAGAATCATTAATCTCCTGTTGTCTTAGGATCAGACAACGGCGGTCAAACCGATCAGAGTTCTGGATCAGCCTGTCTCCGTTGCGGCCATCCGAGTGGTCTACCACTTTCGCACGCAGCCGATCTCACCGATAGAACAGAAACATACTCTCATCTTAGACAGCGGAGATTATTCACTTATAATAAGATGGTGTCCATAGAGTCTCTCCTCAATCCTCTTCCTACACCTTCGCCGACAAGCTCCGCGAGTACCATCATGCTGCGCTCTCCTCGCCAGAAAAAACAGAAGATGGCCAAAGATGCCCCTATCTTCCAGAGCGGAAAGCCCAAAGGTGAAGTACGCTATCCTCCTTGTGAAATGCGAAATGGCGAAATTGCCAGTCTGCATCGTGACTTTCGCATCCATCCTTTCGGCAACATCGCCAACTACCCCCGCCACATTCCGTACAACAGCGACAAGAAATCATTCCAGGAAAGGACAGGACGCGAAAGCTTTGAGGTTTTCCAGTACACCTTTCAGATTCCCGGCGAAGAGAAGCAGTGGACGGTGATGTGGGATTACAACATCGGTCTCGTCCGAATAACCCATCTGTTCAAATGCAATGACTACTCAAAGGTGAAATAAGCTTGCCATTCAATTTTGGAGAAAATAATGACTAACTGGGCTAAGACAACCCCAGCGAAGATGCTGAACCAAAACCCCGGCCTTCGAGATATCTGCCACAGCATAACGGGCGGCGCTCTTGCGGCACAAGGTAAGCAACATCGCCCAATCAGCCCTACACTACGCATGTCGGAATCATTCTAACATCTCTTTCTTAGGATATTGGATGCCATACGAAGCCGCGAAAGCCGTAGCAGCAACCTTTTGCTGGAAAATCCGCTACGCACTTACGCCCATCTTCGGTGTCGATTTTCCAAACACTTGCATCCCGCCCAGTGACGGCAATCGGTTCGGCCGAATGATCATCGAGCCTGCGATAGTCCAGATCGCAACGAGGAACGCTGACGAATACCGCTTGCTTGAACTTCGTGCGTCGCCGCCAGACTCGTTCCAAACAGACTACCCCTACCGTCCGAGCTCCGCCCCCGGCATCGATAAAGGCCGGACTAGCGTAGCCCTAGGCCGACACATCCTTCCCAAGTCCCACCAACGCCGCCATCGCAGCAACACCTCGACGTCTACTGATACATCCCTGGTCGAGTACGGATCGTCTCCTGAGGAAGAATATTACAGCAGCGCAGAGCGATATTATGCTTCTCCGGTTAGTCTGCCTCGAAGCTCATTTACACCCGTCAACACGCCCCGCAGCAGAGACATCTATCTGAATGACTCGGCCAACCTCCTCCCATCCTCTCACGGACTTATCGCATCGCTTACGACCCCCAATGAGATGGCACGAGAGCGGGCAAAAGCAAGAGTGATTCCTAGCTCTGTCCCATTCAATCAACCTACACTCACCACCAGAGGCCTCGCCATCCGCACAGTCGCAGCCGCGGATTGCAGCGACACCAATTCCGACACCGACGCAGAAACCGATTTTGAATATTATTTTGGTCCCGATCCAGACGCCACGTCATCCGATGAATCTACATCTTCAACCCCTTCATCGGGCTCGGGTTCTAGCGACAGCGTTGGACCCATCGCTCTTGCGGCCCTTTACGCCGACGATAATAACATCTACGCTGATGGAGACGACGATGGACACCAAGACGCAGAAACGAATAACGCCGAGTACCGCCCATCGAAGAGAATCGCAATAGCCGGTCACAGACGAGAGAGGATAGTACCTCCTTATCCCAGATTTCATCCTTATGGGGAGAACGAAGACTCTCGCGAGCCTGAGCCTCTATGTGGGCACAATCCTGACAGGTATTCCATCCCCGGGCGTCGACCGTCCGAGATAATGGTAGCCCAGGCTTTGATGGGATTACGTCGGGGTTCAGCGCGGAGGCCCGTTAGTTCTCCAAGTGACGCCCGTCACGATGTCAATGGTGTTGATGATGGACTTGAGTGTAGTCATGGTTGCCCTTGCCGTTGCCCTTGTCATGAGCAGGATCATGGTGATGGTCGCCATCTCGCTACTCCCATCACTTCCGGCAACCCACCCAATGTGTCGGGGCAGAAGAGACGGCGTGCACCATCCGCGCCTCCTAACATCCGCTCCCACCGCAACTCTTGCGATCCCGCGATATTTGACCAAGGCCATCGCTCGCACAAGCCCTGCCGGTCGATTAAGGCCCAAGTACGTAGTTCCACCGTCTAGCCATGGAGGCACTCAGACTTGGACCACTCACTCACGTACCACCCCCAACTGCCTTATGAAGAAATGAATCCGAGAAACAGTACTATCCATAGACCGGCCGGAGTTTTGAATTTGAAAATCTGAATCTAATCGCGCCTGCACTTGCATTTGTATTCTCTTAGTTGGCCATAGTCTTCTTTTTTTTTTTTTTCGTTTGCCTATTTGGACACGTTTCTGTTCTCCTATCTCATCTAAGTTACTTAGTCTGCAACTATGACTACGGCTGGCTATGACTTTACACCGCAGTGTGATGTTTGTGCTTTTTTTTTGTTGTTGCTGTTAGAAATTGGTATTGATCATTACAAAGTCATCATCATCATCATCATCATCATCATCATAAGCTTATTACTCTGGCGAGATAATGTAGACTGCTGTTGGACAACGGTCTCGTGAGCCTGAGCCGTAGTCGTGTAACTCAGGGAACCCTGCCACGGCGGGGTATCCAGCAATACCAGCCAGCTCAGAATCAGAATGTCTATCCTATAAAGGCAGACGTATTCTTGGTATTATTGGGAGATGGTTTTGAATAGAAACAATAAATTAACTCATCCTCGAAAAGCTTAATGTAAACTGGAAAATTTATAAACATAATGTACGAAACAGAATGATAACAAAAAGACGATCAACGCCCTGAGAAAATCGAACTGAACTTCGCTTATTCGGACATGTCAAAAGAATCATCCTGGCCATCTGCTCCATCATCGCTGTCATCATCCTCGATCGCATAGCTCTTCTTGGTAGTTGCTGTCCGTCTCGACGGTCGGCTGGAGGTGCTTGCAGCACTACGCGCGTTGCTGCGCGCAGGGGGCTCGTCTCTTACACCAGCAGGCGAGTCAAGGATGTCGTTGGCCATTGCATCAATGTCGTCCTCTGAATCATCCATGATTGTCTTCTTCTTCGGCGCGGCCTTCGCCTGCTTGGAAGCATATGCCTTGGCGGCTGGCGAGAGCGTTGTCTGCTTTGTAGGAGCTTTGGTAGTGGAGGGTGCAGCTGCGTCCTTCTTGGGACGGCCACGACCTTTGCCCGCAGTTGCCTTGGGGGCAGCAGCTGCCTTAGCTTTCGGGGCCGCCTTACCCTTGGCAGGTTTGGCTGGCTCTTCCTCCTCGTCATCGTCATCCTCCAATACACTATCCGACGCCTTCTCCTTGGGCTTAACCTGAAGAGAGCGGCGCGGCGAGTTCTGCGGGATGAGCTTACTGTAGTCAGTCTCATCTGGGTCGAACTCGTTGGAGAACTTAGAGGTCTTCGAGCTGGTTGGCAAACCGGTGCTACTGCCAGGTCGTGACGGTTCCGAGAAGAGTTGACGAGAATCATTCGCCCCACCTATTCCCTTGACCATTTTGCTCACATCACCAAGCAAATCATCGCCGTTGTCACTCTCGGAGTCGCTCAGTGCGTACTTGGGCGCGGCTTTACCACGGCCCGTGCGACTTTGCGGAGCTGACTTGGCGGCTTCCGCCTTGGTGATTTCTTTGAAATCATCGTCATCGAGGGCGTCGCTATCGTCGTCTTTGGGCGAGGGCTTGGCAGCTGCAGCGCGACCTCTCTTAGGCGCCGCCTTGGGTTTGACATCTTCGTCATCCTCATCCTTCGGCTTAGCTGCTGCCTTAGGCGCAGGTCGACTCTTCTGAGGGATGATCTCGATATCAGAATCTCCCATGTTGGCATCGCCATCCTCGTCCTTGGGCTGGGGTGAAACTTTGGTCGGTCCTCTGCTCTTCTTGGGTATGATTTCTTTCATATCAAACTCGTCGTCTGAATCACTGTCAGAGCCCTTATCTGCCGGTTTAGGCTTCTTATTGAGGAAGCTCATAAGACCACCTTGCGGTTCGGCTTTTTTCGCTGCTGGCTTCTTCTTGGACTTGGAGACAACAAAATCGTCATCTGAGTCATCAGCTGCCTTGCGCTTCTTCGCGCCAGCAGCCTTGCCGCCGCCCATGGCAAGCTTGGTGGAAGTGCGGCGACCCTTCTTCTCATAGCCACGGCGGCGGCGGTCGGTCTCTGAAAGCTGGTAGCGCCACTCGTTGATAAAGTCATCAAGATCGCGGAGCCAGATATCCTCCTTCGAGAGCTTGATCAACTCATCGATCTCGTACTCTTTGTCTCCGATCTGGCGGCGTAGCCTTTCCACTCGCTCTTGGGTCAAGGACCAGATGGCCATTCCCAATAGATAGTCATAGGCGGAGGCAAGGTTCTGGGAATCACCCTGTTCATCGGAAGCCTCGTCTTCAGACCCCTCCTCGACAACCTTCTCGGTTTCACCAGCCTTAGCTGCATCTGCGACCTTAGGGAACGCCTTGAAGCCCTTCTCCTTCAGCTCTCCGACGAGAACAGTCTTCTTCTTCTTTGAAACGATCAACTCCCCATCGATGATCATCTGGACAAACCGCGCTTGGTTGGTCAATTTCTCCAACTCTGTCTGAAGTTGGGAAAGTTGAAATTGCTGCATAGAGGTTAGCGCTATTCCTATTATCATTATTTAGGTCAGGCAGGGGATTCCACTCACCTTGCGCTTCTCATAGAACTTGAGACGAAGAGTAAAGAACTCCTTCATGATATCCTCGACGCTGTTGTACTTGGTAATTCGACCCTCCGGGTCAAAGGCAACCAGGTTAGACGTCGCCACGGTCTTAGTGAGCTTGAACTTATCCTCCAAGACCTCCTGGGTCAGAGGGGCCTTGATATTCTTCTCATCCAACTGGAGGATCATGTGCACGTCGGAGTTTGTGTTGTAATCCCGATAGTCCTTAATCATTGAGGGTGTCTTGTCGGCCTTGATCATGTCCTCGAGTTTGTTGATGAAGTCTTGGGTCCATGTTCGGACGGGCAACTCTGTAACTTCCACTTCCTTGTCGGAAATTTGCTTGATAGTTCCACTAAACTTGTATCTGTCGGGACCCAATGGGGTAACGTCTCCCTTGAAGCCCTTAAACCAAGGCTGCATTAGCTTCATTTCTTCGCCATTTAGCATGCGTTTCAAGTTCTCCACAATGTCCTCGGGATTGTAGTTGGGAATTGTAGAACTCCATCCGGTACCAATTCCATCCGCACCGTTGACGAGGACCATCGGGACAACGGGTATGTACATCTCCGGCTCGATCAGCTTGCCATCATCCTCGCAGTGTGTCAAGATGGGATCATCGTTCGCGTGGAAAACGCGTCGAGCGAATGGAGAAAGCCGAGTATGGATATAACGCGCACCAGAGGCATCCGATCCTCCCTTCAAACGACTACCGAAATTACCACTAGGCTCCAGGCAGTTGATATTGTTGGACCCCACAAAGTCTTGCGCCAAGCCGATAATAGTTTGATGCATCGATGCATCACCGTGGTGGTACGCAGTCAAACTCAAAACTTGACCGGTAAGATCAAGCACCTTGACATCCTTCTTGATGTTTCTTTTCAGGAGCGTGTACATGACCTTGCGCTGACCGGGCTTCATGCCATCAACAACCGACGGAATTGATCGCACATTATCCGCCATACTGAACTGAATGAGTTCCTTGTTGATGAAATCGGTGTACGAAATCTTGTCCACGGAATGATCCATGAAAGTGCCCGGCTTGAACTGACGAAGCCATTCCTTGCGCTCTTCAATTTTCTTTTTGGAGAATGCGAGTTCGATCAGTTCAACTTCGTGGTCCTGCATGGTATGGAACTCCTTCAAGTGGCGATCCAAATCACGGAAATAGTCCTGTGCCTCTTCAGCACCGCTGGTACCCAATCCCTTGTAGTATTTGTGTTCCCAGCCGCGCTCATGACCGTGCTTCTCCCTCCAGGCGTCGTATTCTTGCAGAGTGAAAAAGGACACCGCTTTGGTCGGGTTCTTGATGTCGCCTTTCCAGACTTTTACAATGGGTGTAATAAACTCAATCAAAAACTCGGGGATTCTCAGCAAACTCGGGAATTGAGCTTGTAAGAAGTTGATCAGCAAACCCTTAATGTGAGAACCGTCATGATCCTGATCGGTCATGATCATCAAGTGTCCATATCGGAGTCCGCGCGTCTCTGTGTACTCCTTTTTGTGCTGCAGACCCATAAAGTTCTTGATGCTTTGAATTTCTTCGTTCTTCGAAATCTGATCAAAAGAAGCATCGCGCACGTTGAGCAGCTTTCCGCGCAACGGATATACACCGAAAAGATCAGCACCGACCACACCACGACCGGCCATGGCCAAACCCTTGGCTGATTCACCTTCCGTCAAAATCAGGGTGCAACGATAACCATCCTTAGTGCCAGCCTTGTTCGCATCTGTCAATTTCGGATTGTTCATGCGAGTTCGTCGACCACCATCAGATTTCTTGAGCATCAAATCGGCCTTGTGATCAGCGAATTTCTTCAGGGAGTCGAGAACACCAGAGTTGGCCACCTTCTTGAGGAAGGCGTCGTCAAGCACCGGCTTGCTTCCGAATTGAGTTGACTTCGTGGTCAATTGCTCCTTGGTTTGAGAGTTAAAGGCTGGGTTGACAATCTTCGAGTTGACGAAAAGGAAAACGTAGTTCCGGATCTGAGCTGTTTTCAGGATTGATCCTGTTCCCTTCTTGTTCTTCTTGAGCGACTCGGCCAGTCGGTTGCAAATCTGGTCGGCGATAAAGTTCACGTGGGTACCTCCAGATGTCGTAGCGATAGAGTTGACAAACGATACTTGTTTAAAGGAGCCGTCCGACACGGCAAAACCAACCTCCCAGAAAGGATGGGGATTGCAGGTAATAATCGGATCGCTCTTGGAGTCATCGTCCCCACGCTCACGGCGGATGGCTTTCGTGTACATTTCCATGTATTTCTTGAAGTTCCGGACAGAAACTTTGGTCCCGTTCAATTTAACGGCCACTTGTGTGGTACCAGCCAAATCATAGACACGTCGCTTGAGAAGGGCCTCAAAATCGTCATCAATACCGTCCATGCCGAACTTCGCGTAGTCGGCCTTGAAGCTAACTTTGGTGTAATCCTCACCTTTGGCCGTGGTGATCTTCGGCTTTCCTAGACTTTGCATGTTGTTCGTCCAGGTCTGTCTGTACCGTTTCTTCTGTGTAGAATCCTGAGTTTCGACAGTGAACTCGGTGGAAAAGACGTTACAGAGCTTAGCACCGAAACCGTTGCGGCCACCAGTGATTTTCGCCTTGTCATCATCGTAGTTCGAGGACGTCAGAAGGTTACCAAAAATCATCTCCGGAATGTAGATGCCCTTTTCATCGTGAATTTCGACTGGGATACCTTTTCCGTTGTTCCAAACACTGATTTCACCGGTCTCCTTGCTGTAGGTCACACGAATCTCGTCCATGTTCTTATCATTTTGCTTGTTGTCGGCCGCGTTCACGACAATTTCGTCAAAAATTTTGTATAGACCGGGGACGTAAGACACCTCGCGAAACTCCATTCCATCGACCTCTGAGTTGTAGACCCACATTTCTTGTGATGTGCGCTCAACTGACCCGATATACGTATCCGGACGCTTAACAATATGCTCGAGGTGGGAGAGCTAAGTGAAAACAGATGTTAGCGCATTATTTCCTTTGCTCCTGAATAGCAAACCTACCATTTTGTACTTGTCCGACGCTTTTACTTCCTTGGATGGTTCCTCGCCGTCGAGTGAAATCGATTCATTTTCAACGTCTGCGAGTGGTTTGGCACCGCCCTTCTTAGTGGCGGCTGCCGATTGGGCCTTCTTGGGAGGTGTTTGGGAGAGCATGGAGTCGTCGCCAAAGGGATCATCGTGATCGGATTCATCTTCGCTGTCAGCCTTGGCCTTGGCCTTCTTCCCCTTGGCAGCCGGCTTTGCTGTCAGCTTCGTTTGTGTTGTTTTCTTTGGAGCAGCCTTCTTAGCCGCAGGTTTAGCCTTGGGCTTCTGTGAGTGGCAAGGCCGTGGTTAGCAAAAAGATAGCGAGAATTGGGGAGGCAGAAGCGTACGGGGGCTTCGTCCGGGACGAAATCGGAGCTACCCTCGTCCGCGAAGACAGAGTCGTCCATGATCGAGTCGGAGTCACTCATTGTGACCAGGGAGAAGTAAGATGCAGAATAATTGTGAAACAGTCAAAATGCGGGAATGAAGTTGAAACCGTAGACAACGAGTGGCAAGAAAAAGGAAGAGAAGGACAGATGTGTCCTCCCAGGTGAGAAACGGGTTGAAGCGAAGAGGAATAAAGAGTGAAAGAACAACGCCTCCTCCGCGATCCCCTCGTTGATTGTTGTGTTGATGCTTTGTTGTCGACGCGCTGGGTTGAAACTTGCGCCCGGCACCTCTTGTTAATGGTTTCCTCCCGGATCATGGGTTTCGCCGTTCCGCAACCAAATCGGGCAAACTCAAAACACACCATCCCAGAAGGGAAGGCACGATCAAAACACCGTGAGCGGGGTTCCTTCTATTCTTAGCTCGACCTCGCCTGCTTGAGTTCAAGTTGGCAGTGACAGCAAGTGACGAGCCACTGAGGCAGAGATCTCTCTGGTTCCCCTCATTCGAGCGATCTGGAGCTGCCACTACTGACGTGTATCGAGAACCATGCGGGATCTCTACGGCAACAAAGAACTGTCCACAAAGCGTTGCTCAATATAGGACAGCGCCCGCAGTTGCAAGTATCCTTCACTCAATATTTAATTGCAGTAGACTCCTATAGTTAGCCTGTGACTTTGCGCTGAGGTAATTGGTATTCTCTGTTAGATGACGATTTACATGATGGATATCGAGCATCAAGGGCAATTTAGCTCAGAAATATATAATGAACTGAGCCCTTAACATTAAATATTTTTATGCCTTCTTTTTCAAAAACCCTACGATTAATTATCCTGCGGCATAAAATGGATACTGGAAGCAGGTTATAAAAGTCGTTCGCTATATTATTATTCTGTAGTAGTCGTACCTCTACACCCTGTTGATCTGCTCTCTCCAACGAGTGAGGAGACCCTTCAGACTTGGATGTTTCAGGACGTCCGTATGGAGCGGTATGGCCGGTATTGTTATTTTATCCCTTCTCCGCACAGCCAATAAAGTGAGCCCCCTGAATTAAAGGCCCAATAGAATCCAGTGACATTCACTCCCCACTTAAGCTAAAACGGTCATGCGACGGTTTAATACGGATGACACAGAAGAGGAAGAGCATAGATCGCTTGTCGTCGAATAGGATTCAATAAAGAAGTTCCTGGATGCCATTCCAATGACTTGGAGTTGTCCACGGTCTCCTCTGGCATATCCCGATACTAAACTTCCGTGTTCCGCGAGTGGTTCCTGAGCTGGAGGTTCTCAGTTCCCAGATCCAAGTTTCAGGTTCCATGGTTCTCTGGTGAGAACAGGAGAAGTTCACGGAGCTCACCTAGCTCAGCTGTTGTCCACCGCGTGATGTTCATCTCCTTATTCCTTTCAAATATACTCCGTAAGGTAGATAATAATTACTTTAACCACACTAGTAGCGAAGCTCTCTGCCCTAGCAGCAGTATTGGACGATCGGCAGGGCGAGACCGCGAGTGGTGGACTAATCAGGAGAAGGGCGAGAGAGGGCCCCTGAACCTGAAGCCCACTTGGGGAGCATTAGACACCACTAACCTCACCATCTCCCGAATTCAAACCCTGGCCGTTTCTCCTTCATTTCTCCCTATTTCCCCGTCCTCTTCAGCCCATTCCCTCGGTCGCGCCATCGAGAAATGCCGCTGTCTGCCGTCCCAAATCCATCGGCCGCTCTCCCGTCTCCTTATCGCGTCTCCCATCGTTAACCCCTCCGATCCGATCCTCGCGTTTCACCCCTCGAATTCGTTTCTACGAAGCTAAAGCTCCCCGAGGAATGTGTCTTTGAAGCTTCCTTGAACAGTTGAGCTATAAGTTACTAGGCAATGTCAGCGACCATGGAGCAGGCCGAAGCCTCGCCGCGGCCCAGTTCGGACACGGTCCGTACTCCTAGCCACACCGACTCCATGGTGACAGTGCCTCTCTCATCCAATTCAGAGGACACCCAACCGGACTGGCGTACTCTTGATATCCCCCAGACTCCTGTCGAAAGCACGCCGCATTCCGATGACGAGATCGACCGCAAGACCACACCCACGCCCACTTCCGTGAGGCCAGATTTGGAAACTGAGCTCTCTCGAACACGGATTAGTGAAGAAAATGACCGAACGGACACACTCGAAAGTGATGCAGTGGATTGGGAAGAGTTGGAAAAAACAGAGTCACAAGAGCCTCGCACGGAAGGGTCCGATGAGGTATGTTCTGCAACATGACGTGGAATGGGAATGGAAGGAATGTTACTGACGTTATTTCCAGACAACCGCTTTGTTGCTGGCTCGGCTGGAACAAGAGAACAATGCTTTAGCTACCAATCCAAAATCTGGCTTAGCAAAGGCTGCTTCGCAGCATAAACAACAACGTCCGTCTCGATCACAGTCTCTGCATCAGATCAAGCGCTTGATCGATGAAGACCCTCGATCCTCTCTCCGCTACTCAGAACTTCCACTGCCTCCGCCCATGACTGAGCTCGAATTCTGGGCTGCCCTCGTTGCAGACTACCCACAAACAGTGCAACGACTGCCGACATTGACATCAAATAAAATCAGAGGCGGGGTCCCACCTCCCTTGCGTGGTGTGGTCTGGCCAAGTTTGTCAGGCGCAAGGGACCCGTCACTATTGACTGAATATCAGAAACTTTGTGGTGAGACCAGCCCATACGAGGGATTGATCGGAAAGGACATTGGCCGCAGTTTTCCCAATGTTGAGATGTTCCGCGACCCAAATAGCGAGGGCCAGCAAATGCTTGCTCGCGTGCTCAAGTGCTTTAGCCTCTACGATACGAAGATAGGCTACTGCCAAGGTCTGGGGTTTGTGGTTGGTCCTTTGTTGATGCACATGTCGGATGCCGAAGCATTCTGCGTGCTCGTGCGGTATGTCTGATTGAGTTGGGTGAAATAATGAGACGCTAATCGTTTTAGACTTATGGACCATTATGATCTTCGAACCTGTTACCTGCCCGACCTATCAGGCCTGCACCTCCGTGTCTATCAGTTTCAAAATCTGCTTGCCCGTCTGCGACCTGAACTATTCGAGCACTTGGAAACGTTGAACGTGGAGCCTGCATACGTTTCACAGTGGTTCCTCTCGTTCTTTGCTGTTTCGTGCCCTCTCCCAATGCTTCTTCGCATTTACGATGTCATTTTCCTGGAAGGAGCTTGCGAGACATTGATGCGCGTTGCCCTTTCGCTAATGCAGCGGAACGAAAAGAAGATCTTGGCCTGTTCAGAGTTTGAAGATGTCATGCAGTTGTTGCTTTCTAGGAGTCTCTGGGATACGTAAGTTGAGAAGTTATTCTCTTTTGATGCCAGTATTACTGACTTGTATAGCTACGCTTTTGACGCCGATGATTTCGTTAACGACTTCGTTTCGTTGACTAACCTTGTCACAAAGGAAAGCCTGCAGGCGCTGGAGGCTAGTTACAACCAATCCCAGGGAGTTCCGACAGGAATCTCCTTCCCTCAGATGCAAGCTGCGGCCTCGAGATTTCTTGGTAGATTCTGGGCTGGATCGGGCCCGCACACCTCGGTCAAATCAATCAATCTAAATCCTAAAGACGCCAACACACCGAACAATCTCCGTCGGTCAACCTCCAAACAGAGCATGGCGTCGACACTCAACTCAGTTGAGTCCACGTCTGACGCCAGCACGGCGCCTACGGAGGTTTCCGTCGACGCACAGAAGTCCCGCACGAAATCCGCCATATCCCAAAACAAGGATCGCGACCTTCATACCCAAATCGAAGACCTCCTAATGGCCCTCAGCGACCTCCAACGCCAACAAGCCGATCTCTCCCGCGAGCTCCAACAGGAACGAGAAGACCGCGAAGAAGACCAAGCTCTGTCCAGATCCATGCTCGAATTCATTAAAGAATCCCCTGCTGTGGAATCCGCCCCTGCCGAACTCCTCAGCAAAGCCGAGGAGCGCTTCGCAGCCGAAGACTCCAACAAGCACACGTCAATCGACCAAACCAAGCACCAGCTCCGCGACGACCTCGACCGGTGGAAGAACATGTACTCCGTGGAAACTGGCCGATGCCTCGACCTGTCGCGTCGAATGGACGACCATGAGCAGGAGAACGCCTCGCTCCGGGAGCAGCTCCGCGAGGCCCGAGGCCGCATCCAAGACGGATACCGCGATCGACAGCGCCTCGAAAGAACCGTCCGTGACCTCCGCAATATCAAGACACCCGACACACCACCCGAATCCTACGGCTCACCGACGAGTGAAAAGGGCGAAAACACCGGAGGTCTCCGCGAGCTTAAACTCGCGCGCTCCGCTTCCACAAAGAGTTCAAGAAAGAGCACAGCATTCAACAAGCGATCCAGCAGCTTGGGCTTACAAAACGTCCTAGCCACGGATAACAACCGACCACCGGGCGACGAATCACTGCTCCTCGAACTCGTAAATGCAAAAACAGCCGAGGCGGTAGCCAAACAGGAATTGGAAGAAGTTAAAGGGAAGTTGGATTCGCTGCGGAAAATGGTTGGCGGGTCCTCGCGTGGATTGGGCCGGTCTTCAACGGAGAATCGCAACTCGTTACTGGGGCTGCCACCGATTTCGAAGGCGCCGACTGAATCTCCTGCATCATCAGGTGGGTTCTTCAGCGGGTGGGGGAGGTAGATCCATGTATAGATGTTAGATATGATCCTGTACATATAGATACGAATTGTTGAGCCATTGCATGTCGAAACAAGCATGAATAGACCCATCTCAATATATCCTGACCATTCAAATCTGCCAGACCCATTGGACGACTTAATCGCAGACCCAGCTCCCGTTATTATGTACGGCCATACATTAACCACTTAAAACAAGTACAAGTATACCAATAAGATACAAAAGCATCAACCATAACTACCTTATGTATCACCTACTCCCTCAACGAAGAATAAGCCTGCAACGCACCCATAATGGCAACAGCAACACCATTGTTCGTAACCCCGCGCTTGAAATACCACCCAGAGCTCGCCCACATCACAGCAACCATAAGCACCGCAATGGCCTTATTGACCGGGTTGCGCAATTGCTCCGGCGACTTGGCCCAGTTGTAGTTCAAGAGCGCTGGAATATCCATGTTAGGGCCCGATTCCTCAACATAGGTAAACAAGAAGGAGTCAAATGAAAGACGCACCGTTAACCAAGAAGAATACACTCCCCTGGTACCAGCCGGCGCGGGCACAGGTATCCGCGTTGCTCGGCAGGGCGCGGAATTGCGGGGAGGACTGCCACTCTTTGGCGCCGAGGGTGTGGCCGAGCGAGACGAAGACCCAGGCGGCGCTGGTTACTTGGAGGGCGGAGGGCATGTTGTGCTGAGATTGGAATATAGATAATTAGTTAATATTATTCTGTAGAATGAAGAGAAAGGAGGTTATTATTATTCAATTAGGGGTACTCCGCATCTGGGCCGACTTGCCTCGGCTGGGCTCACATGACTTCTCTTCGGTATGATATAGGGCAGAGTGGGGTTCGATGTGAGGACGCTGATTATCGAGTATTGGTGTACCGTGATAGAGTTTGGCTCTTTGCTGTTCGTTACGAGTATGGGGGAAAATATTTGGGACTGGGGTCGATGTAGGGCTTGACTGGTGACAGTATAAGGCTATCGCTGCGACATTAGTAGGGTATCAGGGTATATCACAACAGCAACATAGGAACATGATTATAATATCAACCTCAACTATGTGCATGTTTCTCCTTTCCCAAAGCAGAATGCTGCGCTTCCTTAGGCGAGTCGGCCTCGAAAACCTGAATATTATCCGCCTCGTACAACTGATTATAATCACCAGGCAATTCCGCAACACATGGCTGATCGTCCATCTCATGGTAAGTAGGCCCCCGAGATTCGGAATCCACGGGTAATTCTTGAGGCTGTAATTGCGCGTTCTTATCGCTTTTGTTGTGCAGTTTCGTCCAACGGAAGCAAAATAGCAGAATCACAGCCCAGTAGACAAGAATGGTGATAGACCCGAGGGTACCCCAGATCGCCAGTCCAACGAAGTCTAATCCCGGAGCGGCCGGGTTGCTGGTCTCTGTAATCCCATCCCGGATGCTGACATAGCAGAGGACTTTGTCTACGGTGCGTAAGAAATGAGCGGTACACCAGAACGTGGTTGCTAGGAGAAGAAGGAGAGTTGGGAGCTGGCGGCAGGTCTATGGTCAGTAGTACATTTAGAGTGAGGCAAGTGTTCTGGATCACTTACGATGTGTCCTCCAACACACCTTGGATGCCGTACAGCCAGGAAGATAGACCAACCCCAGTTTTCAGTGGAAGCCACCCAGGCGACAAGCTGGGTTGCAAACTCTATAGCTGAAGGGAGGGAGCCCGTGATTCTCACCAAATGCGCGAAAAGGCCTCCACCGACTCCAAAATTCAGAACGCAATCCAAGGAGGAGCAAAGGCATGCCACGAGAACAACCAGAATGAAGCAAGTCCAATGATATACGCGAGTTCTGTGCCATGGATTTGCCGATTCGGTAGTTCTTCCGAGCAGCAGGTGGATGAAGTTGTAGAAGACGTAAAAGTTGAGACAGATTGGCAGCCACGGGAATAGGCTGAATACCACTAGAAGGGCCCTTTCTTGCATTGAATAATCGGGGCTGACACTCCAACTAAAAGAGGCCACCATAAACACGAAATATCTAATGGGATTAAATCAATTTGCGCTGGCACAGGAAAAGCAAAGCCGCAGACTTACACTAGCCACCCCAGCAGACAGCAAAGCATAGTCCATCGTGGTAGAGCATTGCAACGCCCGTACTTTCTGCGTAAAAGGGCTGCTGTGAATCCAATGAAGACAACAATCGATACAATGCTGACAACGGAAAAAGCAAAGACGGCTTTACCAACGCTGTCTGACCTGATAGAGGACATCCTGGCGAGCTACGCGATGAAGAGGGAAAGAGAAATAAAGATTCAAACGGCATTCCTCAGCTAATAATGAAGAATTATGTGCATTCATTGTGTAACACCTGCGTAACACCTATGCGCCGTGTGTCTTCTTGTGCCATGGCCAATGTCTGGGCACTGGCACCATTGCCCAGTATCTGCCATGGGGGCAAAGCATTGATCACTTTGGATCGGTTGATTTGTCTTGGTAAACGCCTGGAGATCCGATTGCTGAAACCCGCTTTTTATAGGCCAAACCGCATGTGTCTTAACTCATGACTAGGAAGTGACCGCGAGCCTCTCTGCTGCCTGGTTTATCTTTCCGGTGCTAGTCTCGTGCTTCGGTTGCACTGATACTCGGGATGAGCCCTGCAATTGTTCTAGCCTGGTCGAAGGTAAAAATCAAACTAAGGGGACTAGTGCTCGGCATCCGAATACTAGTGTTATGCTCGTCAGATATGAGTCGTTGAAAATCAGTGTCAGGTATTCGATCCAAAAGCCCCATCTCCAGTTCTCGAACAACTCGTGCTCGAAAATCAAAACTACTGCAGTCAAACATTGCGAAATATAGTGAAATATACCTCTTTGCCGTTTCCGGATCAGGTTGGCCACCTTCATACAGGTTAAGTAGTCTCATCCGTATCTTTCCCAAGTCCATGCTTGCTCTTAGGCGTAATCCACGTATACCTTGCTGCTCCGATATCCCCGGCTTGAACATAAACACTAGATGAAATAAATGCCTGTCGCGGTATAGTATAACCTGGTAGCATGCATCGACAAGCGATCGATTTGCGAGCAGTTTCAATATGAGGTCCATCTTAACCCCCTCTCGACGAGAATGGTATACCAAATTTTCGGCCGAGTACTTAAACAAAGGATAGTCTCGAAGGCGTGAATCATACTTATTGAAGTTCCAGAGAGGCCCGGTATTAAATACATCGAAGCACAAATACTGGATGCACTTGCTTCCAATATAACTTTGTGCATTCGGGAGAATATGGGCTTGATTCCGGTCAAAATATTCCTGGGTTGTATAATGAACCAACCTAACTACATGTTCCTGTTCGTCGACGGTGACAAGCCCGGCGCATACAGAAAGCACATCCTCAATATCAGGAACATTGTCCTCATCGAGGAAATCCAGGTCATCTTCAATGGCGAGTGCGTGTTGAAGTTCTTGCGTACTCAGTGGACGCGTTGTGCAGGAGATCCAGGAAAGCACCTCTTTTGCTGTGTGGACTTCATCAGGGAGTTGACTCTCAATTCGGACCCAGGCATCGTCGTAAGCTGCATCCAGGCCGTTTGGGAGGGGTTTGAGGCATTCTCGAATCCTTTTCGCTGACCGTTTCCCCCGGATGGAGTCGATACGCAATCGAGCCAGAAGAAACCTACCTAGAATGAGTATACGCCCTTCACAAAATTATTCACAGTTCAACTGACATGCAATCCATTGAGTCGGTAACTGCGGCGACGATATCTCGTTGTAGATCCTCTTTCTGCAGTACGGCCTTCGGAAGACCCTGCAATTGACCTCCGAGAAAGCGTTCAACGTCTGCTGAAGTGACACGGATGCGGATATTCAAACTGCCATAAAAAGACCGCGAAATGTCTGGATTATCCCGAGAAGTGGCAAAAAGTCCCAGGTTTTGTGGACGTTGGAGCCTGAATAGGTCTGAAAGAAGTTCTCCCCGTTCTGTACCTTGTAGGTGGCACGTGCTTAGAGTCTAAAAGAATAAAAGTTCTCGAAAACTCGGCCAGCGTCGAGCTTAAGACACCCAAGCTTTCATCCAACGTGAGCGGCGATCTATGCCCAAGGTGTTTCGCATATGCTTCCTCGAGAAAATTTGGGATGGTCGGGAGTTGCTGGACGAACTGTCGGAGAAGAACCGTGAGAATTCCAGCTCGAGTTGTCTGCTCACGGAAATTGCAGTAGAAGAAGGCAGTAGCAGCTTGACCGTCTCTTTGAATACTCTGCTGAAGCTCGTTGATCACAATAGAAGCCAGAAAGGTTTTTCCTGCACCAGGGAGGCCAGGACAAAACAGAGTGCGCCCATCCTCTGGAGTTGTCTCGTCCTGGGAAGTCCATTTCTTGAACTCGTGGGATTCTAGAAGCCAACTCCCCGTACCTGGTTGCACACGACCGAAAAAATCCGCTTGTTTGACCTCGTGAGTAGTTGGTGATAGCCAGTTCAGGATATCCCGGCGTCGCTGGTCGTCCTGATGCTGAACAAGCTGGTTGACTCCATTGTGGGTTTGTGTTACGACGGCTTTTATTTCGCGACCTAGCTGACTACAAGCTCGTTAGCATCGTCTCTTTTACCCCCGCAAAGGCGTAGATCTTACTGAGTAGCGTTGGTGAGGAACAGATTAAACGCGTTGGTATTTGTATCGATCCGCCGCCGAAAGTCATCGATCTCAGCCTGATCGAGAGTGACCCTGCTCCAGAACCCTCGGGCTGCGCTGCGAAAACCCGATTTATCTCTTTGAAGCCCCTCATAGTTACCAAGTTTCTTGTCCAAATCATCTAGGGCATTGTGGCATTGCCGAGAGATCTCGCCCAAAGCTCATCTTGAGGATGGGCTATAATCCAACATGACCATCAGAGGATTATCTTCATCGTAGACGGCAACATTGCACACATGTTGGACAAGCTAATGGCGGGGTTTGCATGATGAAGTCAGTGTTATTGGGCCATCTCTCAGGTTGAGGCTGAGGCCTGCTGGCACCATTCAGGTTCTGGTATAATCCCTGCATCGAGGAGAGAAATGAGATCATTTCGGTGGCTGCGGCAGGAGTTGGTGCAATCACTGATTCTGGAGAACTGAAGACGTTGGTCTGACGATGGAATGAGGATGGATGGAGGAGATTGGAAAGTTGAAGTCAACAGGATAGATCCCATCCGATAAAGTGATAAAAAAAAAGAAAAAGAAAAATGAGTGCATCATCCGTGAATCGAACACGGGCCTCATCGATGGCAACGATGAATTCTACCACTAGACCAATGATGCTAGTTGTTGTATCCGTGGTCCACTTTTGACCCTATACACCAGGAGGGGTAATCGCTCCAATCCGCTCATACAAAATTTCCCCATATCCGGCCCTAATATACGATAGATTAGAGAGTGGAAGGACGGAGTGTTTTAGGAAATTGGATGGCCCATGGAGTACCCGATGATATCGCATTGACTTTGAAGCACTTGTATAGTACAAACCCGGCAACGGCCATATCAACCGCACCTTCCGTACCCTGTGAACGATATACGTACTTTCCTAACTAGGTTCTAGGTAGCGTCACTTGCAGTCGCACCTTCCTAAAGCTCTAGTACCGCTCTGTCTTTTAAGAGGAAGGAACTCCAGGGTAGGGTTGCTCCTTCCTCAACTGCCCTGATAAAGACATAGAACCTAGTAGCTTGGATCCAGCTAGCACTGTTGACATTAGAGAGGCGACCTCCTGCCCTCTCTGACATACATGGCCGCCGAGATGTACCCAGAGCAACAAGCAGTAACAAAGTACAAAGCACTGAACGACATACATCAGTTAACGTCCTAAGAAACGAAAGTTAGGATAGTATACGTACGCGACCGCAATGTCCAATTTCCAAATATTCACCAGCCGATGGCAGTTGTCCATATAGAAGTACCGATGGGACTTTTTGCTCCACCACCAGCCCTTCGGGAGGAGTTCGAAGAGCGTCGGCGTGAGCGGGTCAACGTTCGCTTCGGGTCTCCATTTGCGCTGGTTCTCGCATGATCCTAGTGGTAGTGGTAGGAATTGGGCGGTTAGGATAGCAGTGACGACTAGGATTGCCATCACGCATAGTCGGAAGACTGTTGTTGCGGTCCACCAGTGTTTGTTATGTTTTAAGACTGTGAATTGGTGCCACCATGATAAAATTGCCCACGTTAGGCCGAGGCTGGACTGGAGGAGTCAGTGATATATCGGAGGTTGTTGGTGTAGGTACTGACGATGGCAATAGGTGCGACAGCACTTGTCCAGACATATGGGCTATAGGGAGGATGGAGAACGTCAGGCGTGCTCTTGACTCCTTTAAAATATTCATTGGTAAAGGCAATTAAAACTATAAGTATAATAACAAATATAAACGGGAAAAGAAGTAGTTCCAGCCATAGAAACGCGATAAAAGTCCGGCTGTGAGGTGTGGGCTCAGGCTCTTTGTCAGGCGTCATGATGAAGATGAACGAAAGAAGACAAACGGTTAGCGGACAGGCTCGTGTTTTATTCCAAGTTGCCCAATGCCAAGCAGGTTGCTTATACAGATTCTTTTAAGGATGATCAGCCCTGAATACGAGCCTGGTGGGTAACCGCAATCAGGGCCATACAGAATCGAACCAGACACTCATTTGCCCTTAACATAGAGACATTGAATACAAATATTAAATAAAAACATGATAAGACATGATTATTGTTCTTTATCTACAGACAGGGGACAAGTACATCAAGCAGCCTGCATGGCCGATTCAGTCAAGCAAAATGAAGAAACTTAAAGCTATAAATAATCTATTAGACTCGGCACTACCACAAAAGTTAGTTACCGAGAACCCAGGCAAGTTTGAGAGACGATCCGGATAAAATATCCATTGTTCAACTACCAACTAAACCACTGCGATAAACGAACGACATCAAGGTAGACCATCACCAAGTCCACCATGAGAAACACAGATAAAAAGCACAAATCACTAATTCACTCCCAATATCCATCTCACCAAATGACAAGCTCGCTATTGACAAGTCCAACCTGTCAACGCTACCTCCACCCCGACCTCCAATAGCCCTGCTACGACACAACCGCGGAGCGTAGCCCATCAAAATCCACACGGATACCATCCCATGTACCCGTCCGCAGACGCGCGTGCAAGAAGCTCCCGAGGGAAATCCAGCCCGATACAGGGTCCTTTATATCTCTATATCCCCGTAGGGTAGGAGTATAAGGCCCAGTATCGGACTGCAAGCCCCGCGGGAGCCGCTCACGCAGGCGTGGACGGACCTGGTAAGTACAAGGGGGTATAGGTGTGAGAGCTTGGTAAGGAGGTAGTCTATGGAGCGTTAGATTAGCTAGCCAGGTACCGTAAGGAGGGAGGGTGATGGACATACACATGCGTTATACGCGGTAGCTAGTTCCCAATCATTCAAGAATCAGGCCACGACAGGCCGAGCGCAGCAAGAACGCGTAGGAGAGCAGCAAAATCAAACTCCTGGTCTAGGAAGTAAGCGCCGACAATGGCCTCCATCGTGGTAGCCATAAGCTTGGGCGCGACAAACGTTCCCTGGGAGGGGTTATTGAGGATATACTGATCGACGGTGAGGGCGAAGCCGCGCTGGATCAGGTTTTCGTTACTGGCGATTTTGGAGACGACGGTGGAGATTCGCTCTGAGATATAGAGATATATATTAGTATTTGACATTAAAGGACTGGAATGGCTGGGTTGATTGATTGATTGGTGCATACCCACGCGCTGTTCGCGCCTGCGCCCTTCCCGTTGTAGGGCGAGCTGGAGAGCAGTATCCCCGAAGAGGCCGTGGCCTCTGTTTCCTTCCGGACTGTAAACGCCGGGGGCAATGAGGGCTTCGATCAGGAGCCTTATATTGTTGAAGCGGAGGCCAAGGAGTTCCTCGAGTGCGTGGGCACGGGCTTCCATGGTGACGGTGATTAGGCTAGGCATCTGGGGAAGGCAATTTAGTATTGAAGACAGTTGTAAAGGGAATTCGATGAGTTGCTGATGGAGAAAGCTCTGGGGGAATCATGGCTATTTAAGCACTTGGAATGAGTGCGATTCAGCTTGTAGGCTGACTTCGCGTACGCCTGGATTGCCCAGGCAGTACGCCAGTGCAAGGCTGCCAGAAACTGACCGAATGTTGGTTAGATAAAAACATCTACTGGTCGAGAACACCACCGCAGCTACAATGCATACGTAGAATAAGAAAACATATAGCAAAGCGTGATAGCGAGGCAGAATGTGGCACAGTAAACGAATGGCAGAGAGTGCAAGATGTACAGGGACAGCGCCAAACACCGCCCCCTCAAGGCAATCCCACCAATCGCGAACGAAATGTATGAGTCTAAAATAGCTAAAATATTTATCAAATCAAAGATCGATGTGAGCAAATCATTTCTCAAAAATATGAAAGTGCTCGAACAGCGCATCGCCCGTAAGCGCCTCGCCATCAACCGTCCCCTCCAGGGTGCCTGTAAACCTGGCATACATGGACTCCGGCGCACCACCCGCAATCATACGATCCGCAGCCGCTTTGAAGTCAAGTTGCTTCCCATCAGGAAGTTCAATGTTGATATCGAACCCCGATGGATTCCCCGTACTTGCTAGGGGCGGGTATGTCGAGTTCTCGCCATACGGACGCACCGTGATGCCCGAGCACTGCGAGACCAGGATCTCGTTATCACGGGCGACATATGCGGAGACAAAGTTCTCTCTTTCAGGGGAGAGGAAGTCGAACCAGACGACGCTGTAGGGTCCTAGGCGGCCGTGGCCCCAGTACCAGGATCCGACGCTTGAGACGAAGTTCTTGTCGCCCCAGTTCTACGATTTTTAGTTGATGCATTGAAGAGTATTAAAGGAGTACGTACCTTGTCGTGGTATCCAATTCCAGTGAAGTTGAGTGGACGGCCGTTGACATTTAGCTGCACATTGGCTTGCGCATCTGGCACTGCATTCGACCAGCCAACGTGCGGTGCAACTTGCATATTGCTACCGCTGGCAAGAGGGCCACAGGGGAGGTGTGGAGGTGCAATCTAAATCTCAAAATCAGTATAATCCGTAGTATAAATAGAAAAACTCACCGACTGCAGCGTGACGGTCCCCGAAATCCACGCCTCCGAGTCCAGCTCTACCTGCCAGGTCGTCATATCCGGAGACCCCATAAAAGAGATCTTATCCGGGTTCTCGATCCACGCGCCGTGGACACCATTGTCAGCCGTGTTTGTGGTGATGCGCGCTTCGGTGGCGTTGAAGAAATACGACTCGGCGGTTCCATTAGGCCAGTGAATGAGAACGTCAGTCAAAGTCAAGCTGGTAAAGCCCTGGGCAGCGTAAGGCTGTAGGAAGTCGAAGCCGCTGGGAACTGCAGTGTAGAAGGTGATGACGACAGAGGCCTGCTGGGCTGGATCGTCGGAGACCTGGATGGCGTCAAAGTACCACCAGTCGTAGGTTGACGAGTTGACGGGCTGGGCTTTGGAGGCGTCGAAACCGGTGCTGTTGGATTTCCAGGTTATATCGGAGATTTCAGGGACTGGGGTGGGCTGGACTATGGTGGTCAAGGTGGTTGCCAGGATTTGGGGGACGAGGAATGCGAAAGAGAGGACCGAGAGGAACTTCATATTGACGGCTGTCAATGCCTGTTCCAAGACTGTTCCAACAGTTCCAACAGTGGATAAGGTCAGGTATATAGCAGGCTGTCGCGTCCCGCAAAACTGCAAGCAAGGAACAGCTTCACGCATTCACAAACCGGCAAAGGAGTCAATCGCAGCAATATGAATAGGAAAATAAAGAGCCAATCAAGGAAGCAGCAGTGACATCAATGGGCGCGAGACAAAGAACTCGGCAGAGCTGTGGACCTAATTAATACACCTTTCGACACGACAATCACCACTAAATTACATAAATCAGTGGACTCTGCGGCCTTTACAAGGTGCCTGGCCGGGGTTCTGGGCTCCAGATTCCAGTGGCTGTCAGCATTCTGCATGGAACCGCCGTACCGGGGAGGACAGCCCCGGCTCCACAGGAACAATCTCTCCGCCAAACGGCCCTTGATATTGTTCTGATTTGCCGCACGAATAGGAGGCTGGAGTGAGACGTGCCAGGAGCTATTAGAGTTGAACGTGATTGGGACTATTGGCGGTTTGCGACTCACCGACTGGAACCAGACCCAGCCACTTGAGTAGCTTGACGTACGGTTGATCCATGCAGGGCGCTAGACACTACAATAACCATTATCAGTGTAGAAAAAGCCCTGACTTGGAGTTGTGTCAGAGTAAGAATAGCAATTCTGCACTGTGTCGGAAATTATAACAAACTACAGTCAATCTACGTCGGCCCTGGCCCGAGCAGGGAGAAGGGCGCAACGCTTTCCTCGACATGGCTTTCTGCCTTGATAGCTCGTGCCTCCTTATTCCTATAGAGTATTACGTGGCCAGGGCTCGGGCTCGTCTCGTGATGTTGACAGCCAATTCACTATAAAACACACTGTCTTTACATCCAGAATCATTCCCCAACCTCCCTATCATCTTTCCAAGACACGAACTGCACAAAGGGCCACTTCATGGCGGCATGCCGAATCGACCTCCCCCAGAAAAAAAATGGAATGAAGAATAGCAGACATCCACCGGATATCCCCGCCATGGCACCGAACGCGGCTGCGTATCCGGACTTTTCGATCCAGGGGTTTGTATAGAAAGAGAGGAGGAAACCGAAGCAGGCTTTTCCCCATTAGTGACAGATATAACGATAGGAGGGATACTCACATTTGAAGGCTAGCTGAGTGACGGTTACTTCCCCGGCGACAGGGCGGAAGGAGTCCACGCAGTATACAAAGGAGACGTTTGTTCCTTGCGCGATGGCGAAGGATACTACGAAAGTTAAAAACAAGCTTCCTGTAAGAATAGGATAACAAACATAGTCCCAGTCCAATAGTCGGCACAATCCAGTGCCATTGATTGGCAATCCCAAACCCATACAGCAACAGCGACAGTGGCGCCGCGATGATACTAGGGATAATCGCAGGTAATCGCATCTCCGGCTCACGGATTCCCCCATTACGCTTGGTAAAGTGGTCCGCAACCCAGTCTGAAAAAGGGCCGCCAGCGAACGTGCCAAATAGACAACCTACCAAGCCTGCGATGAAGCACAGCCCAGACTGCCACGCCTCGAAACCATATGTAGTGCTGAATGCGGAGGCAAAGTTAGATGAGACAGCCACCAGAAACCCAATCGTCACCGACATGACAATCGTAGCCCAGAAGACAGGGGGCATGAGGATGAGCCCGAACGGGCGGATGAACATGCGCCAGAAGGACTCGTCGGTGTATGTCTTGCCAGACCAGAAGCAGAGGCCCTGGACATAATTCCTCTTGGGCGGAATAGGAGGAAGAGATGTTCCTTTAAAGGTGGCGGATTCTGGTTTCTGGACCTCGTCTGCGCGTTCGGCCAGCGGGTTCCCAGCACGGTTGTATGCGGTTTCGGGGAAGAAGAAAATGACTACGATGATGAGGGCTCCGACGAGAGCGCAGCCTACCCAGTATATCGTGCGCCAGTCGTGCTTGATAGATACTAGGCCGGCGACGATGATGCCGAGTGCAACTCCTGCACTTAGGGCTGCGTTATAAATCCTGTCAAAATCAGCACGTTATATAATACTTTAGCGTGAGAAGCATACGCCATCCCATAACCACGCTGATGAAGATAAAACACATCAGCAATAGTAACCGGAGCCAGACACTCCCCAGCCCCAGCCCCGATCCCAAGGATAGTCCTTGTCGTAATCTCACCCGCATACGTCCTCGCTAGACCAGCCCCAAGTATCATGAAGAAGTACAAGATGTAAGCTGAGATATAAATCGGCCGACGCCCGTACTTATTGAGCAGCGGGACCCAGAATAACGTCGACACGCCCTGGAGGAGAGCACTATTATTGAAGAAATACGCAGCGCGACTAATCCAGTCATTCAAATCAGTGTCGCCGCCCTGCTTGAAATCGGTAGCCACCTCGACCATGACGACCGTCGGCCCGGCGGCCATGAAGTTGCACATAATCATTGCGAGCGAGACGAGGATTGTGATGTAGATCTTGTACCCGGTGGACCTGGTTGGAATATAAGCTGCAATGTTAAATAAAGAATGAGGACGTTCATACCATCGGAGTGGATCGTTAGGGTCCAGCGACGGCGCAGGGCTTAAGATGATCTCGTTCGTACGCTCATTGCGCAGGCGCACATGGCCCAGACTGTGCTTGCTGAGGCCACGGTGCCCAGTTGCGTCTGCGTGCGAAACCTTATTGTCTGTGTCGGTCATTTCTAGCAAAGCCAGAGATAGTGACGAATGCTGTCAACTCTGGAATAGATAGTAAGCCAAGTAGTAAGCCAGCAAAGGCCTACCAAGGGTTATAGGCGAGTCGTCAAGGCATCAAGGAAAGCATGTGGTGCATCCTCCCGTATCAGCCCCTCGTTACGAAGCCCTCCCCACCTTCCCGCTACTGACGAGGGTATACGCAAGCAGCTGGACTAGTGCAGAGCTGAAGTGCTAGCGTGTCTTTCTTCGTCCATGCAGGCCTAGACCGGATCCATCTGTTCACTAACGATCCGGGGGTGGATCCGAAGTGAAGAATGACTGATTATTTAGTTTATCACAGCTTGTTTAAAGTCTAAGTAAACTGGACGTAGGGCTCAGATTGCAGGTTTGGGGGGAGCCCTACTTCTATGTCACTGTTCTTGTAATGTTCCATTTCGGTGTTAGCACTGTTGCAGATTGATAGGGAATGGCCGGTTTGAAATTGATTGCCAGTGGCTGTACATGTAATTATAAAATTATTCTCCCCTGCCTTTCTACGGCAATCTATAAACATAGTATCCAATTCAAAAGAAGCAGAAATCCAACAAATATCCATTGAGCTACACTCCTGTTCCCATAACTAATTACCATCTGCAACTCGGTAGGTGAAGTGATCTCAGCCAGAGCCAGCGCTAGGCTTGTAGCTTGTAGCTTGTAGTACGTCCTAAAAGAGCTTGGTTGAGACCTACCTGAGGACAAAACAGCTTTTAAGCTTATTTACCAGTATTACTTCAATAAAGTTAGACTCCGTAGCTGAACTGTAAGGAACAATGACATTCTACACTTGTATACCATCATGATGGTATAGCCCGATAGCCATGGAAGCCTCAGACATAAAAGGGTCAAAATTCCACAGTATCTGATTGGCGGAATCGCACTCCGGGGGCATTTCCGGAAATCCGCAGCCGCTGATTGGCCACAAACCCTGGCGGGCAGTGACATCAGAATCGGCGCAGCTGCAGCGGCCAAACTTTCTCAACCCCTGGATATTATATCCGACATGGACAAGAACACAGGCAGACAGCAGCGTCTCGCTCCAAAGACCGGGCCGTCGCCGCCAGAGCCGCCCAAGCAGCCCCGCAAGATCTCAAAGTCGGTGAAGGCGTGCGAGAGATGTCGCGGAATGCGCAAGCGGGTACGGACGTACCCATTTTTCTAACCCCGGAGGTATGATTAACTTTCATAGTGTGATGGCACTCAGCCCTGTGCGAGATGTCGGCGGCTCCGAGCCGACTGCGAGTATACCGCTGTGGATGGGCGGAAGAGGGAGGACTGGCGGGCGCGGATTGAAGCGCTGGAGCAGCGGAATGTGTACCTGGAGCAGGTTGTTCAACAGATGAGTGGCGACGGGAGTGGAAGTGTCTCGATGGGACAGCCGGATCTAGGGAATGGTGTTGATCGGGGAAGTACCTCGACCTCGACTGATGGGCCGTATCAGAGCAGCGGCACCCCGCAGGAACAGGATCTCCAGAAGGTCTTCTATACCGCGACGGCGTCCCATCCTCGGTCTTTGGATATGGATGGCTAGTACGGCTACGGTAACAATGGCGTCACTCGCCGCGGTAGACTCCCAGCGGAGGCGGTCACCAGGCGCGCTGTAAAAGCGTTCTTCCAATGCGCCGCGACGCTGTTCTACGTGTCGACTGAGACGCGGTCTGGTGAACTTCTTGACAAGGTATACCATACCGACGACGCGTCAATGCAGGATATCGTCGAGGTTGCGGCCTGTGCTGCTATCGGGAGTCACTACAAGGCCGATGAGATCCCGGCAGAAGCCCGCGCGGCGTTTTTCTACCTTGCGTCGACGAGCTTGCATGAGGCGCTCGAGGCGGATTATTTCCAGGGGATGCGGATCTTCATCTGTCTCTGCATGACGTGTGTCATGGACAAAAGCTCCAATGTGAGGTTGCTGATCAGTAAGTGTTCATATACTACTGGATGATGATAAACTAAGGGTTGTAGTGACTGCGCTGAACCTGGCGAGGGGGAGGATGAACGCGAATGCCGTTGGAGAGAACGACGAGTGCAAAAGGACATTGCAGACATTGGTCTTCCTGGAAGGGTATGTCACCACACTGACGCTGGTACCTGTACTAACCTGCTAGATGGCTGTCATATTCGCTTGGGTACCGAAATTGTCTGAACCAAAACGAGACTGATCTGGTGAGCAGACCCTAGAGCATTCACTAACAAGCAGCTGACGAGGCAGGTCCACTTCGCCTTAACCCTAGACAAGCAGCCGCACGACAGCGAGACCTTAACAACAAGAATGATCCAGTCTCAAATCACGCGCCTGGCCCTGCTGGCTTCAGGGATCCAGGGCGAGGTGGCTCACTACCAGCATGACGATTGCTGGATCCACGCAAACAAACTATCCTCCAAACTCGATCTATGGCACCAGGCTCTCCCGCCAGACCTGCACTTGGCCGCACTCAACAAGCAGGGCAAAACATTAACCCTCTTTCAGGAGCGTGCTCTATGTTTAATGCATATGTTGTATATTGACGCGCGGCTGCAGTTGTATTGTCGGCTATTCAAGGCGTCGCATCACGCGTCCTCGGGAGAGCAGCGACGAGATCAGGAAGAACAAGAACAGGACTCACCCTCAATAGAGAGCATATTCCAAAAAGTCCCCCGCCATATCAGCGACGTCCACACAGACTTCGCCGTCCAGCTAGCGCGCATTGCCTCGCTGCTGTACAGCGAGCAGGCCATCTTCACGCGGTGCTGGCTAGTCATGTACGGTCCCTAGCCACTAGCATAAACAAGACTGACCTTGACTTTTATAGATGCTCGGTCTTCGACACCTGCGTCGTGCTTCTCCTCGACATCTGCCAGAAGTACGTCACAGGCGGCAGCCCCGGCGATGATAACTACAGCCTCTCCCAGCTTTTCGCGCACTTGGATTCCTGCCTAACAGTGCTGCGATTCTGCGGACGCAGCGACATTGCCGCGCATCGGCTAGGCGGCATGCTCGATCCAATTGTCGAGCAGTTGAACCGTATTAACATGATCTCGCATCCTCAGACCCACGAAGACGGGGACCAGACCAAGATTCAGTATGTACCGGGTGAAGGGTCGTTTGAGGCGGCTATCCTGGTGCGCATGACATACCAGCTGCTGAATTCTATGCCACCGGATGGGAGTACCGTGTGGGTTTAGGCGGCTTTATTCTAGGACGAATTGTATTGAGTCATGGCGATTGAATGGAATAGAATAGAAATACTCTCATCTTCACCCTTGATTACCGTTTTCGTAGACGAACTCCAGAATAGACATGATGCTGCCTTCTGGCTTTGACACCGAGTGCAGCCTGAGTCCATTATCTGCCTCTGCGCAGAGACTGACCCAGTCTGCTAATGGGCGCTCGCGTGCGTTGAAGGTAGTTAACATCTCGAGGTCCATGATCCTATTAATATAAGCATGAGACTATTAATATGGTACTCACCTCGAATAGGTACTCACCGTGCAATCCTCTCCTCCCCCTTTGGTAACGTATTCGGTTCTGGAAGGACCCCATCGTTGATTAAGAGCCTCGACCCGTTCCGCATTGCCGGGACAAGACTCTTGACGATATTAACCGCAACCGAGTCCGGATGATCATGCAGGATGAACCGGAGGAGGTATATATCCGCAGACAGAGGCTGCGGTGTGAAGAAATCATGTTCCTGGAATGAAATCCGCGATTTGAGGTTATCAGGAAGACTCTTCCTCCCTTGCTCAACGACACCAGCAAGATCCTGGACAATGAACGTTGCATCTGGCGCTTTCTCTGCTATAGCAATACACGCATGGCCCGTTGAACCACCCACCTAGAAATCCAATTAGTAACTTCTCAGCACAAACAGTAGGGCAGGGCATACATCAACAACCGTCGCGCTACCAATACCATCCCATCTATACCCCCTTACAAGATGTCCAATGCCATACCCCTCCGTCGACGTCATCTCAACCATGGTATTCGCAAAGCGCCTCTCCCGTTCCGGATCCTCCGCCATATGCACAAACATCGGCTTATCCGTGGCAAAGGCAACACTATACCCAGTCTGCGTGGGGTCATGGCTAGCGCCAAACCTCTCCTGCGCTTCCACCACCTTCGCCGAGGCCGGATACGTTTCCTCGCTCGTATACCCGACCCAATCCTTCAACGCCTGGCTGCGCACAAGAAGCGCCGAGGACGCGGTATGCGCGATGAAGCCCGGCTCGGGCTCAGTGAAGATGCGGTTCGTCATTGCATGGCGGGTCATTCGCTTGAGGATATCCTCGGGAACATTTGCGGTGTTTGCGACGGCCGCGAAGGATACGGGCTGATCGAGTGGGATGGATGCTGCGATGTTGTAGTGGTAGATCCAGCGGAGGCTGGACATGTCGTGGTAGCGGCAGGCGAGCCAGCGGAGGTGTTCGGCGGGGCCGGTTAGGAGGTCGATGAGTGTTTGGGCGGATTCGAGGAGGGTTTGGCGGGCGGTGGTGATGGGTGTTGGGGTGGGTGGGAAGGCTGGTGGTGCATCTGGGGCGAAGGAGGGCTGGGGGTGGTTGTTGGAGATGAGGAATTGGGATATCAGCGAGGCGGCGGAGGAGATTTGGTCTGCGAGGGTGGTTAATGGAGTTTCTGTCATGTTGTATACGAACCGGATGGTGGTGGTGGCGAATTAGGGTTTGAAGCTGCAGGATAGAAATGACAACAGAAACACAAGAACACAAAAACAACAGAACAAAAGACGCACTCAGTCAGTAACAGTCGGTGTCAGGGGCGGGACGGCACACAACCGGTGGAGATAACGGGATGGCGCAACGGCTTCTGTGGATTTGATACGCAGCGACGGCGAACCAAAGGATCCTCGTGCAGCCAGCTTAACCATTTCTTTCTTAGTTTTGCTTGATGGCCATCCCCCCACTGCGTGTTCTCCGATCCGAACTCCCGATCCCCCCGTCTCCATCTCCATCTCCATCTCCATCTCCCCTCCAGACGCAAAATGGCAGGTCAAACAGCGGAGAGACAGGGCGTTGCAGTGCCTGTCGACCAGAACGTGAGTACGTCTGCTATGAAAAGCCAAACATATTAACGTGGACCAGCTCCCATCGGACGATGAAGCATATAGCTCGGAAATGTAAGCCAAACGCATGAACCAGATTTTCAGCACTGACCCGCTCCATGCAGAGCGAGCTATGCAACGTCTTTGACGTCTGCGGTAACGAACTACAACTGGGAGTATGGCCGTCGATATCACTCATACAAAGAAGGGAGTTCGTAATCTCGTACCCTTGTAGCGGAGCACTGAGTGGGACGATTAACACATCTAGGTTATAAATTCCCCAACGATGAACGAGAGCAAGACCGCCTTGATATGCTTCATCATATGTTCAAGTTGGTATTGCACGATCGGCTATTCCTGGCCCCGATCGAGAATGGCCCGATTCGTGTGCTCGATATTGGGACTGGGACCGGTCTGTGGGCTATAGAATTCGGTATGTCTTTCGATGCCAAAGAGACGCCACTAACTGATTATTTAGCGGACCAGTTTGACTCTGCTCAACAGGCGAGTCGCATATTAATAAAATTAATAAACCTAGGTGGTGACTGACTGTTGCAGGTCATGGGCAACGACCTCAGCCCTATCCAGCCTCCATGGTGCGTCAAGACTCTAATGCTCAGCATGTAATATACTGATAAATCAGGGTCCCTCCAAACGTCACCTTCGAAGTCGACGACGTCGAAGCAGAATGGCCCGAGCGACAACCCTTCGATTTCATCCACTCCCGCTACATGTGCGGCTCTATCGTGGACTGGCCCAGACTCGCGAAACAGGCCTTTGACCAGCTAAAGCCCGGAGGCTGGATCGAGTTCCAGGAATTCCATCTCGTCAACTACTCCGAGGACGGGTCATTGAAGGAGGACAACGACGTGAACCGGTTATTCAAGTTGCTGCAGGAGGCTTGCGATCGGATCAACCGGCCTGTCACCATCGGAGCTGATTTGGAGCGGATTGTACAAGATACGGGGTTTGTTAATGGCAAACATCAGGTGTTTCAGCTGCCTCTTGGGACGTGGCCGAGGGATCGGAGGATGGTATGCCATGCTCTCTTTTCCAGTTGCTTATCTGACTAACCATGCTGTAGAAGGACATTGGCGCGTTGAATATGTACCAAATGCTGGATGGCCTGGAAGCATTTACCAGCGCTACTTTTACTAGCATTCTGGGCTGGTCGATCGAGGAGGTTCAGGCCTTCCTTGTGCGGGTTAGACAAGCTGCGAAGGACCGCAGTGTCCATATCCTGCATGATTTGTATGTCAAGTCTCCCATGAAAGGATACGAACTGACTGATGATCTAGACATGTCGTTTATGCACAGAAGCCGCGGGAATAATGTAATTGAGCTTTGCTGTTTGTCGTTAAATGTCTATAGCGTAACATAAGTATATCATACTCGCCCAACTAGATCATATCTAAATGGTAGATATTAGTTGGACCATCAAAAAGCATTAGCGGTATCGGCTGTCTTTCTACTGCATTATATGCAACAGATGAGATGTATGTTTGTTTATTTATGGTCAACCCTTATCCGCCGCGGGTGTTTGCCGCCTCACATCCGCCCAGTTCGAGGCCCAAGCGGTCTTCAACAAGAGAATACGAGGTCAGCTTCCGATATCCGATCAGCTTCCGATGTGACGGATTGACTTCCTTTGTTCCCCAGATCTTCACTTCACTGGTTATGGAGATGCGGGGAAACAGTAAGCACAGTTTCCTTTCTGCGAGACAGGCGGATTACATGTCACACACTGACTGCCATAATGGCTTTCCTTTCCGAGAAATTATTGATTGCGCGTAATTTCCAGCATCCGAAATACTTCCGAGGTTTTATTGATTTAAAAGATCCAGTTGTTCATATCTCCCCTATATTACCCTACCCGCCCCTGCCTCGTATCTCAGCTCTCCGTCTTAACCACAAAGATGAGGGTCGATACAGTATCAGAAAAGGATGTTGGTGATGAGGAGGCCATTTCAAGCAAGCAGGAAGTCGCCGGGCATGGCCAGGCAGCTACCGATCAATATGGCCACGCCCTGCTGGAGTTCGACAAGGCGGCAGAGTCCCGTCTACGCTGGAAACTGGACCTGTGCATTGTTCCAACTGTTGCGATATTGTATCTATTCTGCTTTATTGATCGAGCTAATATCGGTGAGTAGCTCTTATTCTTCGATTTTAACTCCGTTCTCAGCTCACGCATGGCAGGAAACGCGAGGCTAGCTGGTCTGGCCACCGATTTGAACATGAAAGGGAATGATTACAACCAAATCCTGTCCATGTTCTATATCTCGTATATTATATTCGAGATACCAAGCAATATCTGCTGCAAGGTGATGGGTCCAGGGTGGTTTCTGCCATTAACAACCCTCTTATTCGGTGCTGCATCGCTCGCAACAGGCTTCGTCCACACCGTGGGCCAGGCGTCAGGAGTGCGGTTCGTACTGGGCATATTCGAGGCCGGCATGATGCCTGGTATTGCTTACTATTTATCCCGATGGTATCGACGCAGCGAGCTAGCCTTTCGTCTATCCCTTTACCTCGTCACTGCGCCCCTTGCAGGAGCATTTGGAGGCCTCCTTGCTTCAGCCATCTTAAAGCTCGACCACTTTGGCGGCCTACACACCTGGCGAATGATCTTTGCAATCGAGGGTATTGTCACAATCGGCGTTGCAATCATTGCCTTTTTCACCCTCACCGACCGACCAGAAACCGCACGCTGGCTGACCCAGGAAGAAAAGGATCTCGCGATAGCCCGTCTCAAGGCAGAGCGAGTCGCAACAACAGAAGTCCTGGACAAGATCGACAGGACGAAAATGCTGCGAGGTGCTCTGTGTCCTGTCACACTAGCAACAGCCTTTATTTTTCTGCTTGATAACATCACAGTTCAAGGTCTGGCATTCTTTGCGCCTACAATTGTACAGACCATCTACCCCGATGCCACCGTTATCAGACAACAACTTCAAACAGTCCCCCCTTATATCGTAGGCGCCTTCATTAACCTAGTTATCCCATTCATGAGCTGGCGCCGGGACAACCGCATGCTATTCTTCGTTCTATCCCCGTTACTTATGATCAGCGGCTACATCATGTTCCTGGCCAGCACAGACGGAAAAGTCCGATACAGCGCAACATTTCTTATAGCCAGCGGTGCATTCCCCTTCGGAGCCCTCTGCAACGCCCACGTATCGAATAATGTTGTATCCGACACCGCGCGCTCCGCGGCAATCGGCACAAATGTCATGCTGGGAAATATCGGAGGGCTGATTTCAACGTGGTCATTCTTGGACTTCGATGCTCCGGACTATCATATCGGGAATGGCTTGAATCTTGCCACGGCCAGCTTGATTATGATTCTGAGTGCGGTGCTGTGGGCCTGGATGGAGTGGGATAATAAGAAGAGGGAGGCGGTTGATATTAATCAGGCTCTAGACGGCATGTCGCAGAAGCAGATCCAGGATCTGGACTGGAGGAATCCGGCGTTTAAATGGCGGCCATAAACTAGTTACAGTATCATTTTTCTAAGGTTGGTCTAATCAAAATAGGGAGAGCTTAAACTACAGAATACAATGGATGGTCTCTGTTGACGTCGTCCATTGGCTCGGGTGTAACCATCTCATACATACGTCAGTTCCACTAAAGCTTCATATCACCAGCACAACCAGACCATGTCAAGAAAAAAAAAAAGGAAAAAACAGAATAATAACCTATATAATAATACACCACTAATGTCTATCGAATACCCCTTATGACCCCCCCAAAAATGAAACTCCGCCGCAAAGAAAAACACTACAATCCACCACACATCCTCCTCACAAACGGCCGATTCCCCGTCTCCCTCGATCTCGCCCGCCAACTCACCCTCGCCGGCTGCAAAGTCTACTGCGTCGACCCCATGAAATACCACGTCTGCCGCTTCTCCACCGCCGTCGCAGGAAGCAAAGTCGTCCCGGCCCCACGCACAGACACACACGGATACATCACAGCTGTGAAAGACGCCATCGCAGCCTGGGACATCGACCACATCATCCCAATGCACGAAGAGGAATTCTACCTCGCCGAGTCGCGGGACCCGGCTATACTAGGGAAACTATTCTGTCCGCCCTGGGCGCTTCTCGTCTGTCTACATAGCAAGGCGCACTATACACGGATTGCGCGGGCTTGTGGGCTGGATACCCCGGAGACGTATATCTGTAAGAGCATGGATGATGTGAAGCGACTCGATACGATGAATAAAGAGTGGGCGCTGAAACCTGTCTTTGGGCGCGCGAATACAAACGTCTACCATTTGAAGCCTGGGGAGCCGATTCCCCGGGATATACCTGTGAGTGAGAAGGTGCAGTATGTTGCGCAGGAGTGGATCCACGGGGTGCGGTACTGCTCGTATAGCGTCTTTAATAACGGCACGCTGCGCGCGCATGGGGTGTATCCAGTCCTGGAAACTATCGATGGCAGCTCGTCTGTGTATTTCCAGTCCTGCTCGCATCCTGGGATTAAGGAGTATGTGCAGCGGCTGGGCGAAGGGCTATACCCGCTGCACGGACAGATCGGGCTGGACTTTGTCGAAACGGGGGACAGGCTGGTGACTATTGACTGCAACCCGCGGGCAACGAGCGGCATCCATCTGTGGTCTGGGAGGCCGCAGCTGGCGCGCGCGTTCATAAGTAGCACAGATGAGTGTACTGTTCCCCGGCGTGGGCGGCTGGGCACGGAGATCCGTCGGCAGGTATTCCCTGGGATGATGATGTGGGAGCGCAAGGGCGTTAATCTGAAGCGGTATCTGAAGCATATGTGGCGGTTGGTTAGGGCGAGGGATGTGGTTTGGGACTGGGCGGATGTGATGCCGTCGCTTGCGTCGCCGGTGCTTCTCACGTATTACTATATCCTGTGTAGAGAGCATCGACTGCAGTTGGCGGACTTGTTCCAGTGGCATCTCATCTGGGAGCCTACGGAGGAGTCGTGGGAAGAGATCAAAGCGCTTGATAGAGGGGAGCAAGAGAAGCTTCAAAGACAACGCGACAGTGGATGTGTATGCGATGAGGAGTAATATGGCATTTTGTATTTATTACTTTATTTATATCCAGAACACGACTAGCGTAGTGCAATTAATACATTGCCTGAGGCCACTATGACATCGCATTGACGTCTTCTGGGTTCTTATATGGCCTGCGCCCAGACTGTCAAGATTGGCCAACCGCAACAATGCCCATCCCCCCACTGCCATACCCTAGCAAGCTCACATATCATGAAATCGCCAGTTTCACCTGGAAGGTCATCGCAGCTTGTAAGCATGTACACCCTATCACTCTCCAGATACTGACCGCTCAGTGGGAGTGGGTGTCTACGCCGCCGTGAAGTTCCCATTTACTGCAAACGACAACACCAAAACTTTCAGAGCCTATGTCTCGCATGCCTTTCTAAGGCAAATTACGAAGAGTCTAACAATACGCCAGATCCAGTTAGTGCTCTCCAATTTTGGTGTGATGGATATGTCACTAACGCATGTCAGACTCACAACAACAGGAACATCGTACAATGAATTCGCCAAGTCAAGGGAAATCGTTCCTTACACTTCCCACTGGGGAGAAAGCGGTCATGGCTTCTGGGTCGGCAGCAGCAGTGCGGCTTATGTCCTGGTGTGGTTTCACGGTATGTGAGCGCTCTTTAGAAGTAATATCCTAACAGGTATATAGGCGGCAACTACTACTCGCCAGCACACCCAGCATACTTTGACTACTTGAATGGTATAGTAGAAACAGTGTGTCGCTGCATAGGGAACCAATTTGCCGTTCTTGTTGCGCCATACACATTAGCTCCACATGCAAAGTATCCATGCCAATTGCGCGAAGGGCTCGATGTGCTGCGGTACCTGGTGGAAGTGGAAGGAAAAGAGCCTGGAAAGATTATTCTAGGAGGAGACTCCGCCGGGGGAAACCTGGTGCTTGGAATTCTCTCCCACTTGTCCCATCCTCATCCGGACCCAAGTATTCCCGCGGGTCCGTATATACAAGAGGACTTGGCTGGTGCTCTTCTGTTAGGTCCTTGGGTATCATTCAACCAGACCTGGGCGTCTATTGAACGGAATGCCGAACGAGACTGTGTCTCGCTTGTCCCTTCAAGCGTCAGTGCGGAGAACTGGCTAGGCGACAAGCCTCTCGATTACTATAATGAGCCTCTGCGGGCGCCGGTGGATTGGTGGAGTAATGTAAAAGCGAGGCAGTTACTCCTTGTCGCTGGCGAAGACGATCTGATGGTGGACTCGCATGAAGCGTTTGCAGCAAATCTCAAGGTGGGTGTCCTACACCATTGATATTCTGGATATAGTGCACTGACGGTAGTCTAGATATCAAACCCTCACAAAACCGAGGTAGTTGTCGCACCCGGTGAAGGTCATATCGCGCCAATTCTGAACTTGATGTTGGGTGATCAGACCGAGTTTCAATCGACCAGAGCTATGAAGAAGTGGCTGTTGTCTATTGTTCAGTAAAGTGTGCATTCTGGTTTACAATGTATTACTACAATCTGCAATACTTGACTTTCCATCCAAATGTTAGTCTTGTCGCTTGATCACAGTTGGAAGACAATACCTGTGCTTCAATTACCATATGAACCAAGAACAATTACAATTCTAAGAAGTGACCCTCGAAAACCTGCCACGTCACATTCAAATCCCATCCGGCTGGATCCAGGGTCTCAGAAGTGGGAAGGCCACGGACCAGTATCAACCGAGAAATTGTTACACAGCTCCTCAGCTCTGACTTTTGAGCTGCACGTTAGACCCTATGAAGGCCTCTGCGATGGTTGCACCTGGAATCTGGCTCGGACTCGGGTTGGTGGTCGATCTGTGATAACTATGCTGACGTGCGTCCAGCTTACCTGCATTATCCTTCCCGACGCCTGTGGATTCCGGGGACTACGCTGCTAAGCCCAGCCCCGAGACATGGGCTTACGGTGGAAGTATTGCTTATGGCCTTTGAGAACTGTTTCTGAAGTCTATTACGAGTTGCTAGAGTTCAATACACAGTGCCGTGCACGGCCCGGAGTTGAGGTTGCCTGTACTACTAAACCAGCACCCGACGGGATACAGAATCTGGGCGGGAGCAAGGACATTCAGGGCTTTTTCGTCGGAGGGGAAGATAGGCACCATTTTTAGGATTCCAATAATCGATAATAAGGCTGCTGCCGGCATGATAGGCGTCCCATCACCGGCCATTGAAGCAGGAGTAAGATTGTTTGCCAACCTTACATCCATGTCAATTCCTGGTACCTGGAACTGTAGCCACTAGAACGCTTCTCTGCAGTTCCGGACAAGCCGGCAGATACGTCCTTAAATGTTGACTTCTAGCCAACTGACGGTTTGACGAAATCCTATCTTCTTGGACGGTACCCTCACAATCTGATAGTACTCTCTCATAAGGAAATGTACCTCCGCATATCGGTCCTCGTTATCTCCTTCGTCGCTGTGTTTATCATACTCAAGAACACTATATCCACGTACGATTCTGGCCGACGGAACTGTCGATGCCTGCCTCATGAGCCCTGCTGGCCCTCTACCAACGAATGGAATGTGTTCAACGAGAGCATCAATGGACACTTGATCCATCTCCGCCCCGTAGGCGCCCTCTGCCACGGAAAGGGATTCGACCAAGATGCATGCACCTTTGTACAGGAGAACGCTAATAACTCTGTATGGCGAGCATCTGAGCCAGGTACGCCCACCATCATCCGTGGTACTCAATGATTAACAGGTTATGCAGCTACCCTACAGTCCGCGAACTGGGAAAGCAGCTGGGAGGAATGCGGGAGCTGTGATATCACATCATATATAGACGAGCCCTGCCATCAAGGCCGCATTCCACTATACGCCGTCCTCGCCGAATCCGCCTCAGAGATCCAAACGGCCGTCCGATTCGCGAAACAGCGCAACGTCCGCCTCGTCGTAAAGAACACCGGACATGATAGTATGGGGCGGTCGAGCGGGCCTGCATCCCTGCAGATAAACACAAATCGGCTGAAGAGTATAGAGGTCGTTTCCGACTTTATACCACAGGGCGGCAGTGTTTCCCTCGGACAGGCGGTGACACTTGGTGCGGGGACTCTGGCGTTGGAGATCTCCCAGGTTGCGGAAGATGAGAAATTCGATGTTCTACTTGGCCTATGTACTACTGTTGGTGTTGCTGGTGGGTTTATACAGGGTGGTGGTGCGTCTTTGCTTGGGCCGACGCATGGGATGGCCTCGGATAATGCGCTGGAGTTTAATGTCGTTACAGCGGAGGTACTTTTGCTTCCTTACCATTCCGTACCATTTAACTAATGAATAGCAGGGAGAGCTCGTCGTGGCAAACGAGTTCCAGAACCCAGACCTCTTCTGGGCATTGCGAGGCGGAGGCGGCGGTACATTTGGCATCGCTGTCAACACCACAATAAGGACATTCCCCGATATCCCAGGAATCGTATTCACCCTCACAGCAGCAATATCTCGCCAAGACGAGCAGTTCCCAGACGCAGACGCAGCGTTGTGGGAATTCGCAACAGAGGTCGTCAACATCCTCCCAGGTCTAAAACAGGCAGATAGCAAAACAGGTGCCGCCATTGTCTCTGGCATCCAAGAAGACAGCGTCCAGCTCGTTACTGAGATCCTGTTCCCAAATACCACCGACACTGCGTCCATAGAGGCCAAGATAACCCAATTACTCGCCAGACTAGACGACCTCGGCTTCTCATCCGTCTACACAACCAATACAACCCTATACCCGCAAATATCAACCTACTTCAACCAACCCCGACTCGTCGACCTAGCAGGCACAGGCCGCATCGAAGGCTCCGTCCTCATCTCCTCATCCCTCTTCTTCTCCGCCGACGGCACAGCCCAAATAATGGACGTCGTCTCAAACCTCACCTACCGCGCCGGGGATCTAATCGAGATCTTCCTCTCCGGCGGAGGCCAAGTGCACGCAAACAAGGACCTTGTCAACAGCGCCCTCCACCCGCACTGGCGCGAGTCCGAAATGCTGCTTACATACCGTCGAACAATGCCGCTAGGTGCAACGGCGAAGCACTTCGTCGATAGCCAGATGCCGATTCTGCGGGCGCTGGAGACGCCGAGGATGGGGTCGTTTCTGAACACGGCGGATCCCGATGAGCCGGATTTCCAGCGCGCGTTCTGGGGGGATAATTATGCGAGGTTGCTCAGGGTTAAGCGCAGGTGGGATCGGGGTGGGCTGTTTATTGTGAATCTGGGGGTGGGGAGTGAGGGGTGGGATAAGGAGGGGATATGTCGGACTGGTCGTGAGAGGGAGTATCTTTGATATAAGCTATTTATATTAGAGTGCACTGTTGGTCCCTACTGATCTATATTTGCATCTAACATATCAGCATATACAAAAAGAGCCCTAGTAATCAAATCCACCGCATTCCACGTCCTGAATCCCTGCAGGATCAACGCCCATGCTCGAACTGCCTTTGCGGCGAGAAGATGCGGCATAGTATCAATTGACTTGGGGTGTCCATCCGGTGTAGAGGATTCCACTTCGCGCAATGTCTCTTTGATTGCGGATAACAGGCTCAATTCGTCCCCTTGTAAGGGATACTCTAGGTTTGCCGATGTCGCAGTCTGTAGAAACTGGCTGAGGACGTACGCATACTCCAGCGAGCAAACGGCATGCATTACGGACCAGTTGGGTACTCGGCCGACGAAATAGACGCCCATTTGGACAGGTGAGCAGAGTGCAACAGTCTGGTGCAATGGTCAGCTTGAAGAATGTAGAGGCGAGGATAAAAACATACTGCATGTCGTGCAGCGAGTACTAGAGTAGAACCCCTGGGAAGCATCGGCTGATCTCTCAGTCTCTTAGCTATCTGGATATGATCCTGTTCGAGGAGCGAACGAGCCGCCCCAATATCTGTAACTATACGAATATTCGCGAGGTGGAACAAGGCCTGGTAGCAGTTAGCACGCCTTCTATGCCTATGGTGAATCAGGACGCACCGCTGAATTAAATGCAATCGGCCCATGCTTGTCCAAAGGGCTTACGGACGATTCCGGATTCATCTCCCATCCGATCTGCCACTTCTTCAATGCCTGGCGCTGGCTGATAAATGACCCCGAGGCCACGTTACTACCGTGGCCATTGGCCTGTTGGATTTAGAAGATGCGTTGTAGCAGCGCATGGATCAAAACATGGCTTCCAAGGGAAGAACAGGTAGGTGGCCCGCTATCATCCTGAAGCAGGCCTGAAATGCAATCCTGGAAGAACGGAGCAGGCTGTGATTTATTATGCAGATTAAGCCAAGTATCCTGATCAGGGGCTTTCCACTCTGATTCCGTACACGGAAGCCGAAGCTGGATATCTGAGATCGTCAACGGGGATGGGAGATTGAATACTATCGTGTGAAGGTTGAAGAAGCAGAATATGATCAGTTTGCTACGCCGCGCACTTTCTGCGCGTGCCCATTTGTCCCAGCTCATAGACTCTGAGTCTGTAGAATCGTCCGCTAGGCCATGCTGTCGGACTAGGACTGCAAGCATACTTTGGGTAGCGAGGGCTTGTCGGACAAGAGATCGATGCTCGCCGCCCCATGTTGCCATGGCCATGAGGTAGAACAACGCTTGCATTGTCTGGACTAGCTCATCGCTTTCATGACCAGGATTCGCCGACTTGGTCTTTGCCCGTTCTGGCCCATTCGCTATGTGAGAGAGAGTTGATTGAGTCTTGGTCCGCAGAGGGGAATTAGTATAACTATCCACAGTACCATCCAACTCGACTAGATCACGACGCCGAATCTTCTCTGCGGCAATTGACCGCGCAAGAGAAAACAGTTTAAGGCCCTGGTGTGATTCAAGGCAGTACTGGCTGCCTACCGCAGCAAGTGACAATATCAGCTCAGGTGCCATCTCCCGCAGCGACAATGTCTGAGGATGGATGATAGGAAAATGAGGATGAAACCCATTCATGAAGCCATGCAGGTAGCGGGATATTGCATGGCGGGAGGGGATCTCATAGCCGTGGGGAAGGACAGACGAGAACAGGAAAATCTCCCTGGACAGCCAAAGCCAGTCGTCTTGAGAGACCCGCAGGAAGGGCGCGAGATGTACGTGGTGCCGTCCGACATCTGGCGGCGTGGCAAGCGGAGTTGGGGTGCCTTGGTCTTGGAGAGGGGCGGTTTCCAGCCCTGGTGGGAGATTAACGGCATTATCGAGAGGAGATTGGGAGAATAGATCGTGCATGGATAGCTCTGGGAAGAGTGCTGGCTGTTCCACAAGAAACGGCAATGCAACGTTGTCCAAGTAGTTGATGGGGAATGGTTGAACAGCTGGGTCTGGGAAATTAGGCGCAGAGACCTCGTCGGCCACGTTCATGAATGCCCCCAAACTATCCAAGTTATCAGTTCGACGGATGGTCGACGATGCAGAGAACTGGCTACTGTTGTCGATGGGAGCACCTTCATCGGTCTGGGGTATTGCAAGGAGCCCGTTGTCTAAATGAAAACATCAGCGAAGCCAACAGAGTAGTAACAGTGGCCACCTACCCTGGAAAGCATACTCATTACTCCGGCTAGTGACTTCCCTGGCAGGAGATTGGTGGGACAATTTGATATGACGATTCAGCAAATCCCTAGAAAGATGAGACAGAGCACGGCCAGGGACGAGGGAGACGCACTTGCGACGACAGGCATAGTTACAATGAGAGCAGCTAAACGGCTTTTGGCCATAGTCTAACTTCATTAGCGACCTAGACGGTCAGGTCAAAGGAAACTTACGAATGGTCACATGTCGCTGTAGATGCTCGCGGCGATTGAAGTTGCGCTCACAGACATTACACTTGAACGTCTTTTGCCGAGCCCGTTCTGGGGTATGCGCTGGGTTGCTGCGTGTGACTCGGGGGCTCATAGTGAATAGGACTGAACACCTCTCCAAGAGATACAATGGATGGAATGCGTTGGAGTTTGGGGAAGATGTAGGGTGCGGGGAATAGGGCTTGGCATCGGTATTTGGGATCGAAAATTGGGGAATAAGATTGGGGAATTGGGGAATTGGGGAACTGGTTCGTTCTCCAATCTACGCCACCATGAGAATTTGATTGACTTATCTCATGGAACTAACTAAGTAGAATGAGGTACGTTAGCGTGCTAAGAGTGACGCGATGAAGCAACCAGTGATAGAGTAAGAAAGCAACTTTATCCAGTCACCGAAGCTCAATATTCTTCTTTCCCGTAAAGCCGATTCGGTAATTATCTCATGGTCGGGTCTGGTCTACCCCAAGCTTCAGCATCCAACCCCGCCATATCAGATATATAAGATCATCCTCAGGTTGAGCTGCACTCCATATCACAGTTCTCTCAATATTCTTCCGAATCTTTTGTTTCATCACAATGACAACCAAAACCTGGCAGTCCCTTCCGGATGCCGTTGCTGCATCCCTTGAGAAGCTCCCCCAGCTCCTCAACCAAGACCCCCAATGGCAAGCCTTCATCAACACAGAGGCAATTGATCAACAAGTAACCATCGGCATCCAATCCACCGGGTCAAACGATACTATCTTAGTTACCATAAACCCCGGCGCACGCACCACCATCTCAACTGGCCAACCTTCCGACGCCGACTTCACCCTAGCAGCCCAGCCCTCCCACTGGGCCAACTTCTTCTCGGCCACTCCCAAAGCACCATACACCAGCTTCGTGGGAATCCAAGGAATGAACATCGTCCAAGACGGCGCAGGAGTCCTCGGCAACCGCGACAAATACAGCCAGTACGCACACCTCACCACCCACCTCCTAAACACAATCCGGGAAGGTTTACACGGCCCTCCTATTCTAGACGAAGAGCAGCCCGAGACAGACGAAGACCACCTCGTAGGGAGGTATATCTACATCTCACCTCCCCTCTGGGGAAGATCCAAGGTATTCTACGAGACAAGCGGAGACGGAGCGCAGCAGATCGTCTTCCTGCACACAGCAGGAAGCGACAGCCGCCAATACCACGCCGTTATGAACGACGCACGTATGCGTGCGAAATGCACTATGTATGCATTCGACCTCCCCGCGCACGGACGTAGTTTTCCCGGAAAAAACCATCTACCTGGGAACCACACTAACACCGAGGACGCCTATGTGGGTTGTATTCGTGAATTCGTGAAAGCTCTGAAGCTGGACAAGCCGATTATATGTGGTGCGTCGATGGCCGGGCAGGTTTGTATTGCCGTTGCGATACGCGCCGAGGAGGTTGGTGCTGGTGGTTCGATTCCGTTACAGGGGTGTGAGTATTTGACCATGAAGAGGCAGTTTAATGATAAATCGCCGCTGGTGAATCAGACTTTGTTTAACCCGGATTGGATATATGGGATGATGGCGCCGAGTGCGCCGGTTGCGAATAAGCGGTTGGTCTGGCACACGTATAGTGGCCAGGCGTATGGCATCTTCCATGGGGATCTGGATTTCTACTTTGGGGGCTTTGATGCGCGGGATCGTGTGGGGGATATTGATGTGAAGAAGTGTCCGATCTACTTCTTGACTGGAGAGTATGATTGGAGTACGACGCCGCAGATGAGTGAAGCCACAGCGAAGAAGATTAAGGGTGCTAAGTTCAAGGAGATGGCTGGGCTGGGCCATTTCCCTGCGACGGAGAGCCCGGGGCGATTTGTGAGTACTTTCCACTAATAATTATGAATTTTACTGACAATGGAAGATTCCGTACCTGATCGATGCGATCGACTGGATTCAGAAGACTCGTGCTTAGCTATCTGTCGTGTACTGGTTAGGGCACTAGTCCACTACCTATATTAACTACCAAGCAATGCGTTTTTATCTTTTGTCACTTGACCGTAGGCATATTTGGTGATCACTGCTTTTAGCTACAGTACATGCAACAACCCCTCTCCTGCCAACCGATGATAACCTCGGACTACATTTCCCCGCAAGCACCTGCAGATTTCCCATCAGGCTATCAGGATGGAGCGGGGGAAGCCCAGATATAAGTGGCGTTGTCTCTGCAAATATTGAAACTTTATCATACATAATAACTTAAATATTTCTTAGCATGGCCCTCGAAATCACAGGAAAGACCGCCCTTGTCACCGGCGGAGCGTCAGGAATCTGCCGCGAATTCGTCAAGAAACTGGTAGCTGGAGGCTGTAATGTGACTATTGCTGATTTGAATCCTGGTCCAGACGATGATGGAGCCGGCGAGACTGCCCAAACGTCACATACTCCTGGCAAGACCATATTTGTCAAGACCGACGTTACAAACTGGGACCAGTTGCAGAATGCATTCGACAAGACGATCGAGCGGTTCGGGCGTCTCGATATAGTCTGTCCTGGAGCAGGTGTATTCGAGCCAGTACGTGCAAGCTACGATTATTTCTATTCTACATATACCGGGAATTCCATACTGATACAGTGCAGCCATTCTCGAACTTCTGGCACTTCAACAAAGGAACCGACACAAACGCATCATCCAGCTTCAAGACACTTGATATAAACGTCACCCACCCCATCCGCGCCACCCAGCTCGCCATCGACACATTCCAGCGCCAAAAGCTGAACCACGGTGTTGTCGTCCACGTCTCCTCCGTTGCAGCACAAGCCGCCGTTCTGCCCGCCCCGATATACGCAGCAAGCAAACACGCCGTCTCAGGCTTCGTGCGCTCCCTCGCAGACCTCGAACGCAGTCTCAATATCCGCGTCAATGCCGTTGCACCGGGGCGCGTCAAGACACCACTGTGGACAGCTGACAAGCTAGAATGGGTAGACGAGGATGCGGAGCCATGGGTGACTGCTGAAAAAGTAGCGCAGACGATGCTGGATCTTGTGACGAAGCCGGAGCACGTTGGTGGAACTGTGCTGGAGGTCGGCGTCGATGTGGTTCGGTCTGTTCAGGAGCTGAATGATCCTGGCCCTCAGGGGCGTGGTCATGCGGCGACTAATGTTGCTGCGGCTGTGAAGAACGTCTATGGGCTTATTGAGGAGAACTTTGGGGTTTAATGTGTATCTAACTACGGTAGAGAATTTACTTATCTATTTTGGAATCGCCTCCGATCGTATAGCGACCGACGAGGTTTTTGATATGCGCTGCCATGGCACTGATCTTGTCTTGCGACATATCACGCAGTTCATCGATGTACTTTCGCGGGATGACAAGGATCTCGGCATCGTTGCGGCGAATCTTGAATAAGCCGTCCTTGAACTACACCACTGCTAGGAAGGAAGAATAGTGCAACACAGGGTATACTTTGTGATATCCCTCTCGTACCATAGGCCCACTGCGGCGCGAAAAACGTAAACCGACGAGCCATCCTGGCTCCAAGAAAGACCGGTATCCCACTATAGGGGCCTTGACATCGAATATGAATATGCGCAGCCAGTTGACGACATGAAGTGCAAACAAAGTAACGGCCAGGACAGTGATTCTTCCTTGCGAGTCATTGTATTCGTCCAGCGTAGGCCTGATCGCTGCCTCGAAAGGCGCAAGCTGCTCAATTGTGGTGTTCAACATTGTAATCCTACCATAACACCATCCAAGCTGAATTGCGCCAGTGAAAATATATGATTACCGCTCATTTACCTGCATTGTATGTTTACGGGTTGAATTGGGAGTGAAGATATCGGACTTCCGTTTCGGGCATCGGCACGGCAGCATCTGATGCAGTCGGCGAGATCTCTTTCGGCGTCGCCCGCCGATTGGGGGCTGAAACAAGTGTAGGATAGTGCAAGTCTTTAATACGTTGTCTAGAGTCTGGAAGGGTTGTTTCCGATATACGTCTATTCTCAAACAGGATCCTGCGTCCGTAATCCATGGATATCAGGAATGAGATCGATAACGGCAGCGAAAAGTGACAAGCTATCAAATCCCAGATCATTTAAAACACTCATCCAACAGTCGCTGGAAAGCAGTTACTTTGAATGCATGGTGGTTGTCATTGTAAACATGATTAGAAAGCGGACATACAGAGTAACTACAGAGTAAACCGAATAAATACACATCCGATTGGAGGAGCGTCGAGATGCCATGCAATTCATAATAAGTACATCAGACACTAATAGACATTATTTGTGCATAATTAGTGCAATCTCAAACCGGGGGAGATCCACGCTGACACCGCCGCGCTGACTCGACCATGAAGCGTTATTCTCGGCATTCGGATACGAGTCGCCCTGAGCTTATTCGATTAGGGGGAAATCACAACGCTCCAAGGTCTCGCTGGTCAGTTGCGATAACTCCACAACGGTTTCTATCAACCTTGCAACTGTCACAAGTATGAGCACCCGGCCCTTTAGCCCCCAACATCGAGGCCACATGGGAGACAAGAAGGCTACCGAGATCGACAGCCCCGGCTTGAAAACCGCGCCGCAGCTCCCAGGCCACGTCGATTGGTCGAGCTATGGATTCCTCGAGTTCAACGACTCCAACCTGGAGGAGGAAGATCGGACGTTTCTAGCTAACAAGGGAAGTCTGCATGTGCCCGAGTCCGCAGCCCTTGACGAGTTCGCGCAACGCTACTTCCTTCACCTCCACCCTACTCTACCAGTCCTCGACGAGGCAGAATTCTGGGGTAGCTATACAAATAAATCTGCCAAAACACAGTTGCTTGTCTTGCAGGCACTACTATTTGCGGGCTGTCCGGTAGGTCCACCGTCTGGTTCTCTTCGAGGCTAACCGTAGCAGTATATCAGCATCACCACCCTCCAACGATGCGGCTTCCATAATAAAAAGGACGCAAGGAGCCACTTCTATACAAGAGCCAAGGTATGTGGCCTCTATTAACCACTGGCTATTGACTGACAGTTCCAGCTTCTCTTTAATCTCGCGGAGCATGAACCCGTCGCCCGAACCCAAGCGGCCATTCTCCTCAGCCACCATGCATCTGCTGTAGAACCACGAGCCGGCAGTGAATGGCTAACATTGGCAATCCAGAGCGTCCATCTCATTGATCGAACGCCGGAAAAGCCGCCAACGGTAAAGCCAATGCTGAAAAAAAGACTCTGGTGGTCAATTATCCTCCGCGACCGATATCTCTGCCTGACACTTCGTCGTCGGACTCAAGTACCAGAAATTACACCGGGACTCGACCTGGTCTCCTTCGACGAGCATGCATTCTCTAATGAAATTCACAATTCGTATGTCTACGATGCACAGACCAAGGCCATTCTAGTGAAAGTCCTCAAGGACTATTATGAGCTTGCCTTGGCGCTTTCCGATATGATGGCACTTGTTTATGGCACTCACGGAATCAACACTGTCTCGCTTTCCAGAGATGCATGCACAAGCAGGTTAAATAAGGCCAGCCTTGTCAAAAGGTCGTTGGAGGAGTGGAAGTCATCCACCGTCCTTCCTATCCTGATGACGCAGACTACCCATGAACCGGTTGCATTATTCGCGAACCTGACTTACATGTACTACTAGTATGTGCAACCTCCTTATACTATCCCTGTTGCTAATCTCGACAGTGCCGCACGCATAAATCTTGCGCATTTTGAAATACTCGTCATGCAACAGCAGCCTGGGTACGTCTCTGGCGACGACGAGAAACTACACAGGACGACAGGCGAACTCTACAGCTATATGTCGCAGCAAACAGCCATAATGGAGTATCTCAGTCACTGCGGAAGCGCCCACATCCTGCCACTGAGCGTGTAATGCCCCACAGCCCAGCTTAACATGTACATTGCTGACAAGTATAGCCTTGGCTGCCTCCCCATGCCGCTCCTCACAACAGCCATCAACATCAGTCTCTCCCCCTCGCCCCAGCAAAGGGAAATCCACAAACGCACAATCGACACCCTCGGCCAGATCGTCAAGCACCTGGAACAAGTCTACGAGGCCGCAGCCATGATATCGTCGGGGATGTCGCACTTCCTGCAATTAGCGTACACAACAATCCAACTCCAGTCACCCGACTCTGACCCCGTCCTCCCAACTAGTCTGGAAGACTGCTTCGATGAACATCTCCCAGATGGATCTCCAGAGACAGTTGAATTGGCTCGCACGTGGAAGGACTTCCTCCTCCAATCGCCACGAGCATACCTCCTCATCTCAACAACAGTCGACTTCAGTCTGTCACTGGGAAAACTCCCGCGCACAGACTCTCTCCCGGATCTACTCACTTGTCTGCTCCCTGGGAGTCTACGGATATGTCTTCCCTGGGATGTTAATCCCACGTCTAGTGTACGTTCCCCATAGCATACCGCGGCCTTCAATTCTAACAGTAACCAGATCCCTCCACCAAGTCTAGTTCGCAGGGAGAGATCGCGAATGAAGATCATCAATCGCCTGCGTATGCAGCAGCAAGCGAAGAAACAGGCTGAGGAGGAGTTTAATTTGGATTATTTGGACTTGAGCGCGGTGCATTAATTTTGTTTTTTTCAGTTCCCGGTCGGATATTTCATGGGAAGTGACGGTGGAAGCTCATTCATAGCACATAGACATAATTTAAACTGGACTTTCGATCAATATATCCCCCACATAGAGAGGGATTGATTGCATATTGGCAACAACCAAGTAGAGTAATCGCCGCCGCATCCTCCCTGAAGGGTATAAACTCCCTCCAATCAGACAATAATTTACCCCCACTGTGGGTCCTCATCTCCCCGCAGAAATTAATTCCGTTCTGGGAAGGTGGCGCCGCTCTCTCTCGAACCCCGACGAACTCGCCAACTGACTGACTTGATTCAACTTAAAGCAGTCAGTAAATATGACAGCACCGAAACTCCCTTGCTGGAATTGTCGCAGTACGTGCCCTTACCCTTGCCCTTACTGGTAACCGGCGCCGTTACTAACCCTTGCAGGACGACACATCAAATGTGAGTTAGCTGTATGCGAAATCAACAGAGTCAACAGATCAACTCACTATCTAAGGCGACAAACAAAGACCGAAATGCAGCCGGTGCACGAACAGAGATTTAGATTGTATCCCCGTCGAGCGAAAGGCTGTTTTCCGCCGGGGGTCTAAGGACCAGGCCAGGGAGAGTTTCGCTGTTGATCAAACGTGGGTGAATAGCGAGCCGAGGAAGTGGAGGAAGGCTGAGACGGTTCAGGGCCCTGTCGCGTTGGATCAGACTGCTGTCTCGCCTGGGATTCCTGGTGAAGAGGGACAGGGTACTGATACTCAACCGGAGAACGCCACACTTGATGCGATATCTACATTACCGGCGCTGGAAGAGGGGATTTCAGCCTGGTCATTCCATGATATACCGATCAGTGGCTTAGACGCCCTTGTGTCAGCGGCGGTGGGCATCCAGCATGACTCCCCGATATCTGGGGGAAGTATAGGCGCCAGCCATGGAAGTCCGTTTGAAGTAAACCATATTTCTCCAGGCATAACGAGTACTCCGGGAAGCTCAACGTTCCAACCGCTTGCCAATGTCGAAGAGGCTTGTCTCCTGCGCTACTTCATCGAGGAGTTATCTCCATGGGTATGAAGCCCTAGATACCGGGGATACGGGTATACTAACAGCAGCAGTTCGACCACTGCGACAGCCAGAGCCATTTCCGCGTCGCCGTCCCTCTGCGCGCTCATCACTGTTTAACACTACGGAATGCAATTTTTGCGGTATCATCTCGTCATCTCAGTCGTCTACCGCAGTTTAAGACACCGCGGGGCATCGTCTACCATGGCCAATTACTGCCAGACTTATCAACATCCTCAGCAGTGGAGTACATGCTCAAATGCATCCCTGGGCTTCTGTCATTCCATACGGTCCAGGACCCACATGATCAAGAGAATCTAATGGCCGCCGCAATAATCCTGCGACAGTATGAGGAAATGGAAGAGGAGATGGAAGAGGGGACCGACACTGAGATAGACACTGACAATGCAGGAGGCGACGAAAGACAGCAACGGGTGAATTTTCTCGCCGTCACCCAGACGATTATCTACTCCATGATTTCCTCGCCACTAGCCCGTTCCTCTCTCGCGATTGCAGCATATTGGATCGCCATCCGGCAGGAGGTCTACTACGCCCTAACAAGAAAACGGGCTCCGCGGGTTGCCTTCACCCCGGAGGACTGGAGCAATGCCACCGTTGCTAATATGATGATTATGCATGCGGGGGAGGTAGCAAAGTGGTGCTGGGGAGATAGATCGTTAGCTGAATATGGTATCACCATACCTGCCTGCCTACACCAGGACTAGGACATACTAACGTGGCAGAACGCCTCAAACAGCACCAACAACAACTCCTATCCGAATACTCAACACACCTCCTGCCAATTCTACAAACACCCGCCGATAAATCCAAAGGCGACATCTTTCCCACGGTCTGGTACACCACCGACGAACAGGTAACAGGCGCACAGCATCTCGAACTCGCGCGCATGATCCTCATCGCCGAGAATCCACGACTGCGGTACGCCCCATCCCACAGCAGAATCTATACAACCAAGTCCACTAACAAACTAGGGAACCGCACGCCCGCGCCGCGCACCGCCAGGCCGAAGCGCGCGTGCGCTCAATAGTACTCACCCTCTGCGGAATCGCCGTGGACAATGTCTCCCGCCGGATGCCGGCGCTGGTCAACGCCGTGATCTCTATTATGCTGTACGGGGAGTATTTCACCGAAGAGGCGGAGCGGGATGCACTGAGGGGCATCATTGATCGCACTAAGGATATGCATGCGTGGCCGTTGAGGAGGCCGTATGAGCGGTTGTGCGGGCTGTGGGAGATGGTTGATTCGGTGGAGGTATAGCTCCTAGGTGACTCCAACTAACTAAGTGACTGTAACTACCGAAATTAGTGACCGGTAACTAAGGTTATTAAGTTATGGCCGTTGTCCCGATCAGACTGGGTTCGTGCACTGACTGGGGCGACGCAGGATTCCGGATTAGTGTCTTGGATGGTGTCACTATCAGGATCTAAGCGCCAACCAACATAAATAGCCAGCAGTCCTCCGTACTCGTTTGCCTATTCCTTTTGACTCACACTATACTGCTAGTTGCTCACTACTAAAATGCCCCCCGAAACCCGCAGCGCAGACAAAATCATCACCGTCCCCAAACCCCTCCCCAACCCCGAAAGCCTCCCCATCCTCGTCACCCGATACAAAGTCCTGCGACTGACCGGTCTCCAATCCGACCCTGGCGCGTTCACATCGACCTACGACCGCGAAGTCCAATTCAGCCACGACACCTGGACCGCGCGCTTACTCAACCCGCTATCCCGGATCTTCGTCGCGGTATTCCCCGATATAACCGACCCGCAACATATCGGATTCCACGACTCCAGTCAGGAATGGGATGACGTGAGGCGGCTGGTTGATATTCCCTGGCTGGGACAGCTTACACTTATCGGTCCTGCTGTTGCCCCGAATAGGGGAAACAAGGCGAGCAGGACGCCATGGGAGCTGTTTAAGGATATCGATTTCGGCAAGGCCGCGGAAGAAGCCAAGGCGATTCCGCCGGGGTCCAGAGTCGTTTATACACTAGTCGGGATGTATGTGCTCCCTGAAGGACGAGGGGCAGGGAATGGGAGGAGACTGGTTGAGGCTGCGATCACGGCTGTGTATGGGGAGACGACGCAGAAGGGGTTGGATGCGACGGTGGTTGTGCTGGTCGCGAAGCATAATAACACCGCGAAGAGATTATATGAGCGTGTTGGATTTGTGGCGGGCAGCAGTACTGTTGATATTGAAGGGGAGCAGCATTGGGCGTTGGCTATGAATGTTGGGAATTGATATACCCTGTGTACTTAATCTATAATAATAACCTCGTCATCTGCATTTCCGCCCTCGCCCACAGCTTCGAACTCATGAAGATGAGATCCCAGGAACGCTCTAATAGCAACAAGCGGTATTCCATGTCTCATCGCCGTCATATCATCCCAAGACGAATGCAGCCCGAGCAACTCGCCAGTCTTAGCACAAACCAGAGGCGCCCCTGAATGGCCCCAGTACGTCCACGCATCGTGCTTCAGACTGCCAATCTCTGAATTATCATGCGGATCAGCATGGGGAACCAGCCCTCGCAACCTCCCCTCCGATATCTCAATCAAATCATAATCTGTTGCTTGGGGGGTCTCGGACTCGAGATCATCCGCACCTGGCTGGCCAATACAGAGGATATCTGCTCGGGCATAAACACCTGCAGAGGCAGACGAATGAAGCGGGATATACGCGAACCCTCCAATTTCCACCTCATCAGTTTCAACACTGACAACCTTGGCAAGCGCAAGATCCCTCCTCCCATCCCAAAAGCAACATTCAACCTGCACAGGCTGCCCAGTGTAATCAAGCAGCCATTTATACCTATTATCGCGCCATTCACTCTCTGACTCACCGAAGCAGTGAGAGCAGGTAAGAATCCATCCCTGCGGATCAATGCATACGGCTGTTCCAGCCTCGTGTTGGGCGAAGATATACGTAGCCTGAAGTGCGGCGGTGATATGTTTCCCGTACGAGGCTGCTGCTTTGGCCAACGAGGCTTTTGCTAGCTGAAGGCGATGTTGTTTCTTCCGGAGTAGGTGGGTTTCCTCAGTGCTGAGGTCTGGCAGGGTTCTTTGCCCGGTGGGGATGGCTTTGATGGCAGTGTTTGGAATGGCCTGGTCTGATCCTACTACGGACACTGGGTTTATAGAGCCCGAGGTCCCTTCCTGACGTGTAGCGGATCGAAGTCTTCGAGTCATTCTGGCCTGATAGCCCGGGACTAGATACTGATGTATTGTGGACGATCTGGGAATTCACGCGAGGCTGTTGAGTCACTGCATCCTAGCTCAGCCACAATCCTGATTCGTGTCAGGAACCAATCAGGACCCCGGCTTTGCCACATAGGTAAGCTTTATGAATCGATTTGGTAGGAATGTGCCGAGGCTTCTGCTGCAAAAATGTTCGGATGTTCGATTGTGGTTTCTGTTAGGCCTCGTCATCCGATTATATATAGTGCATCAAATAATCAACAATACACGGATGAATGCCCAAACCCAAACAGAATAATAACAACACGACCAGGAATATCCAGGTTTATCAAATACACAGTGTCAAAACTATTTACAATATCATTAATAGCGAGCCGTTGGATATGGTCGTCCCAATATTGTCGCTATGATGGCCAAAGATCGGCGTATTTGCGGTTGAGGGCTTGCTTTGAACGAATATTCTACAGTACCAACTCATCGGAAACGATATCGATTTATGATAATTGTATTGTATATCTAATTTTCTCCATATTCAATTTTTCCCCCTATGAATTGACCATTAACAAACTCCCGTCCGTCACATGAATCACGACTCCAACCCGCTTGTAAAAGTATAGAATGAATGATAATGAAGCACGTCGGACATTCCTCAGAATACTCGCGTAATTGAAGCTATCTGCTCATATCGCCTTACTGTCACGATAACTCATCCACTTCGAGTCCTCCAGGCCACTCAACTTCCGGACAGAAGGCGAAGAGGGGACGGGAATACCGCTGCTAGTGTCACGCTGTTCCAACCTGGCTCGAGGACGCTTTTCGGAGGTTTTGTTCCGGTCGATGCTCTCGGAAACTTTGAAAAAAGGACGCTGGCTCGAGCGTGAAGGAGGGCGTGCGCGTACCTCTCTGCTGCGCCGGATTTCATCTAACTGCTCGCTGGACTCCAATGTCTGATTTGCACGGGCAGCAGTAGCACCCTGTAATGGTTCAGAGGGTTTATATCCTGGGATCCGCGGGATATAACTGCTATTGGCCGAGTTCGAAACAGCAGCCGCTGCGTGGCCGTTGGTTTTGGCTGTATCTGGCCCCGGCGGAGAAGTAGAGGGACTGCTGCTGCTCAGCCCCGAGTACTTCAGCTCGTTGGATTGCGGCGCGAAAGGCTTCGCTCGCTTTCGGGGTCGTTCAGCGCTAGGCGTTGGGGGGTCGGATGGCGGTGTTACATGCACGACAGTTGCTAGTTCTGTCAGTATAGAGTGGGAAGGATTGGATTGGGCATGCTTACCTGCAGTAGAGCTGCATTCGGAACCGGACCGCGGTGGTGTATTCTGAGAGGATGTAGGGGTTCCCTGTGGACTAGGGCTTTCCATTGCCTCTGGGGCCTCAGGTTTACCGTCCATTGAGAGGTCATCGAGAGACAGCTCCAATGGTCGAAACACGTCCAAGGCTCGAATGGCTACACGGAACTGGCCTATTTCGTTATGAAGGCGAGTCCGTTCCTCATTGACTTTCGGTGGATCTGCTGCGAGTTCTTGGATATGGCTCTCGCTCATGCTGTTTACGATCTGACTGGTAAAGATGCCTCGAAGGGGGTTCACCAGGCAGTTCTCCACAGCGAGACTGTTCACATTGTCGACGAATGTAGTGACAGCAGTATCGTAATGGAACTGCATATGGTCGACGGTCTCTGCTGCTGCGTGTTCATCCCGGGCAGCGTCCACATGAAGGACAGCCTGCTTGATGGATGCCAGATAGAAGAGACCGGGGTTACGGAGGTTCTCTGCTGCCAGTGTCGTTTCGAGCGATTGTAGCAAACGGGCCTTTCTTGCTTCCTCGACGCGAGCAGTCTCAGCTTTACTCATTGGCAAAGCAACATAGCGCTTTGTGGGCAAGCTCAGCTCTGTCAGCTTTTTGAGAACATCCTGCTTGATATTCTCAAGTGCTGGCTCGACAACAGACCTCGCTAGAATGATAGAGGTGCGTTCATCCGTTAAGTGCTTCAGAGCATTGAATGCAAAGTGCTTGATCGCATCCCAGGCCCTCAACAGATGCATCTTGGCTAACTCCTCCCAAGGCTGTGCCTGTTCGCGAAAGAGCATGCCTGCAACTATGCGCTTGGCGTTTCCAGCTGCCTCCGAGCCATAGTTGCGAATCAGCTCATGAGCTTCCTTTTCGAGAACAGTGCGAGACACAGCCTGAGGAGACCAGCCTTGTAGGTATGGGTTGATCGTGAATGGAACTGGCGGGTGGCCGTCTGAAATGATACGTTTAGCACCTCTGATCGTCATTGCGTCTGCAAAGAACTCGTTGAGCTGTCGAATTGTGCGTCGAATCAACAGCCGTTTGCCGAGCCCGTTGAAGAAGCTGTCGATATACATCTCGTCGACGGCGTGGTTCATAATTCGTTCAAAGCCGGTGGCAATGTCCAGGAGATATTCCCTCTGGGATTCAACTGTAGAGCGTGGATTGCCTAGCTGAGACAGTGTAGCTTGGCCATCGGAGATGCGCTTTTGAACTGCCCCAACCAGGCCAGGAAGACCGCGTTGATGATGGTCGAAGAGGATACCGCTAAGTCGTCGTCGGAGGCTCTCTGCTCCTACACAGTCGGGGAGTAGGGTTGCCCACCTTCCCTGGCTGAAGAAACCTTTCTCCTGCTCGTCTCGAGTATCGTCGGAGATGGAGGATTCTTCAGGATAGTGGTTTTTCAGAGCATGCCATCCTAGCGGGAGATACATTCTCTCATTCTGTAACAGTTGAAGGACGGAGAGCTCACCCTCAGAGCCAGGGTCCAGGGTATCAGGACGAGTAATAACTCCTAGCGTCCGCTCACCATCGCTATCGAATTGACGAACCATGTCGAGCAGCTCGCCAATATGATCGCTTTCGGCACTGACCACTAGCAGGATGATACTTCTTGTACTGGCCATGTACCTTTCAGCCAGCTCCTTGGCCATTCGCGTTGACTTGTCATCTTCAGTAGCTGGGATATCCACACCTGGCAGATCAACCAGAGTCAACTCCGGCAGATCCGGTCCAGATACTTGAAGTTTGAGGACATGGTCAGTGACGTCGTCGTATCTCTCGACATTCAAGAGGCCCATTTCGTGTTCCGTGACGCTGATAATATCAGGGAAAGTATAACCGTCGGGAACGACGCCATCCATGTAGTTTCGGAGTTTCGCTCGCTCACTTGGATCCGTACACGAGGGACCGGGGATGATTGAGATCTTGGTACTGGGCGAGTTGCTTCGTTGTAGGGTTACCTCTGTGGCGAACTGGGTGCAGCGATTGCCGCCGTCGGTGGAAGGGAACTGGATTCGGGAGATGGCCTGTAGGACGGAACTCTTCCCACTAGAGCTCGTCCCACAGACTACCAGCATCGGGGGGTCAGAGAGGCCATGGAGACCAAGGGAGTGGGCGTTGCTGATGGCGTCTAGGAGTTTCCCGTGGTCACCAGATAACTGGCGCAAGGCTGGGTTGTTTGTGAAATCCATATTGCAGTTCAGATAAGAAAATCAAGATAGATGAGAAAGGGAGTGGGCTGAATCTCGGCGTCGTTATATAGAGCGGAGTGTCACGCTGCCTGCTGCTTGTGAGTGTATATTCACTATGATATTACTAGAGGATGGTTACTGCAGTCAGACATGAAGCTATCCTACATGTCTACCTAGCTTCATTCACATATGGATGTGTGAGCAGGGATTGACTCAGAACTCACATTGTATTACTATAGGCGCTATATTTGACTTTCTACTATGCCTCAAGCTCTATTCGCGTCAATGTGAATAGAGTATGGCCTAGGCATTTCCATTCACTTTGAATGGAAAACTAGCTATTGATAGTGAATTATACTATATTTCCAGAGTACTTTGACTTTATGCATGGTGTACTCCCCGGTATATACTGCTAACATATCGAGGGAAAGATATATACTGTAAGTCTAACCAGTGCAGATATTAATACCACCTTCTACTGGTAATGATAATGCTAGTAACAAAACGCTAGCAATGAGAACCAAGCATACCTGTGCTTGTGTAGGTGTGAAGTATGGACTGGTCGGATTACCCAAAGTAGTAACTCTCCGAGACCATTTCACTCCAGACATTCTTATAGGCGAGTGATCCACGATTCACTAGTTTGGATTTCATACACCCACACCTCAGGCAGCCGCAGGAATGATGGCACAGACCCTGCTCGAGCTGAACCCTCCACCCCTCCACGACATCGCCTCCGTCCTACAACACGAACTCCGCAAAAACTACACCACAGCCTCAGCAACAGTCGTCAAATGCCCGGCCCTGCGCCAATCACCATTCAATCTCGCCAGCGAAGGCCTCTGCGGCTCAGAGGTAATCGCCGACATAGGCGGCCAGGCACACCTCTTCCCCAGCCGCGGCTAGACAAAACCTATTCCCTGATTGAATGCGCCAAAGCCATGGGCATGACACCGGAGAAAGGAGCGCTCATTGGGGCCGGTGCTGGTCCGCACCATATACACGGGGTCCCTTCGGAGCTTGCCCCAAATCTGGCCTGGGAAGACGGGTTTGAGAACGTGAATAACTTGACGAGATCGGCTAGACTTAATGTCACCAGCCTGACAGAGCCTGGGGCCGTGGATTGCCCGTGCTCCGGCACCACGGAGTTGTCGCTCATGATGAATGTATACGGCTCACAGGGCCTACCGGGGGATGTGGTCAGGATAACTGCGCGAGGACGCAGGGGGTCCATCGCCAGCTTTTCCGAGTGTATCCGCCGCGCTCTTCTCGCAGGCTATGGAGAAAAGCGTCAAGTTTCCATGGGAGGGGTATTTCTCATGAAACAAGGTGCCGCAAGATTTCATGTCATGCCGCCTTTTCCGCCCCGTGATGAGTTGCCGTTTGGTAGCCAGGACGCGTTGGATGGATGGTTGTCCTATCACACTTTCTCCGCGCCTATGGTCTGTCTGTCGGTGTTGCATTCTGCGGATCCGGAGGATGTAGGGGCGAGACTCGAACATACGCACTGTTTTAATGAGAGGAACGAGGGTGGGCATTATCATTATGATCTTGATGCTGGCGAGGTGGAATATGAGGGCTATTTTAATGTTGCAAGAATATTTGTACAAACAGATATGCCCTAGCTTTTGAATGAAATGTGAATATAATGGAACTGCAAGGGTGAAATGTGTAAACATTATCGGGCACAGTGATACATATAGGTGTTCCAAAATAATCTATACCAACCAGACATCTATGATAACTCTTTCTACTGCATGATATTGGCCAAGGAGAAAATATAGGAGGGTAGATTCAGCTGCAAGAAAACTAACAAACAGATATATAACCTAGCCAGGTAGGTTCAGTTGCAACTGAAATACCTGAACTGCTGCCCCGGAGATAGGGAGTGCTGCACCGATAGCACTGGCCTTTGCGACTGCCTTGGCCTGGGAATTATCAGTGTCTGGAGTCCCTCACAGTGTAAATCAGGATGATTCACTTACCAAGTTGAGACCGATTTCCTTCGCCTCAGGGATTTCCCGCAGATACCAGGGCCCTTTGGTCATTCTCGGTCCATACTGCTCAAACTGCACATTCCACCCAGCAGCTGCACAGACAATCTCGTGCATTTGCTCAGCATCCAGGTCAACTGCCTCGGTGAATCCCTTAGACTCCACAGTAGCCGCGAGATGAACTCCCTTCACGATATCAACAACGTCCCGCATCTCAAGAGCAGCCTTCTGTCCGCCAGTATGGGTTTTAGTCTGCTGATAGACAGCATCACGCGGTGCTTCACGCAGAAACAGCCTCCAAAGCGCAGAGTCATCCATCCCCGGCCAGCCAATATACACAGCAGTCTGATAAACCTGTTCAGCCATCGCAACAAGCGGAACCGGGAAAGACTTCTCCGCAGCAGAACGGACAATAATCGACGAGTCCTTCTGGCTGTTCGTCATGGCGGAGTAAACGGTCTCGTCGCCTTGCAGCGCATGCGGAGCGCGATTCCTCATAATCCAGCTCGCGGCCTCGCTTGCCTGGATATATTCATAGACTTCTTGTGTATTCAGCCCAGCCCGCACAGAGAGAGCCAGGATCTCGGCAACTAAAGCAATGGCTATTTCAGGGATAACCTGGTGGCAGACTTTGCCGTTGGCGCCGGACCCTGTCTCCCCGAAATGCCCGTCCCTATTCTTGATTCGGTATATCTTGGAGCTGAATGATTGTAGAACAGGGTTGGCAAGGGCCATTCCTTCATCGGTGCCACAGGCAAAGACAGTAAGTGTCCCGTCCGCAGCACCAGACGCACCTCCCGAGACTGGACAATCCAGCAGGCGGATATCAGGTCGACCGAACTCGGTATCGAGCCGGTGACGCACCTCCCGAACATAGCTGCCTGGAACGGTTGACGAGATTATAACAGCAGCATCGCGTTTCAGACCATGGGCCGCCCCGGTAACCTCTTCGAACAGGACAGAGGAGACCTGGGCAGAGTTGACGACGATGACGAGTAGGATGTCGGCGGTCTCTGCAGCGGCCTTGGGATTGGAGGTCGCTACCCCGCCGCTTTGGACAAATCGGTCTATCAGTTCTGGGACGATGTCGTAGCCTGAGACTTTGAATCCGACTTTTAGAAGGGTTCTTGCCATCCCCATGCCCATGGCACCGAGGCCGCAGACACTCACGCGTAGAGACATCCAGCAAAATAATATGGAAGGTTTTAGTGCTATTCAAACAAAATAGGGAATAAGAAAGAAGCTTTTATTAAAGTAGAAAATACTGCATAATTAACTCCATACGGAGAGATGAATGTATAGTTATACGTGGTGGGGGCGTCGGATTCCATATTCGGTAATTTCCCGAGTCCGGCCAAGATCTGAGCTCACATATATACATTGTATATAGGCTACGAACACCGGCAACATAAGCGAACAATGGCTCGAATTCAGGCGTTCATCGAACCTCATACCGAATTAGGAGAATCGCCGCTCTATCGCGAAGCAGACAACACCCTGCACTACGTTGATGTTCTAGGGGAAAGGATCATCATCCTCAACCTCAGTGGTTTACATCGGCGTACAATCCACTGCCCAGAGCCGGTCACATCTCTCGCATTCCATAAAGACGGCGGGTACATTGTCTGCTCCTTTTCGTCTATCGTGCGGGTGTCGGACGATGGTACATGGAGGATTTTAGTGCGCGTTATTCAGGACACGACAATAGAGCGCCTTAATGACGGCGGTATTGACGGTCGCGGAAGGCTTTGGGTGGGCAGTATTGACAGAATTGGAGAGTACGTCTGTCGCTCATCTATACTGGATCCTGGCTGATGTTCCTCCAGGGCACTGCCCAAGCTATCCGCTGAAGCAGAAGAATATCACGGCAAAGGATCTATCTATCGATATGACCCGGATGGGACACTATCAATCGCCCAAGAGGGCGGAGTCATTGCCGGGAATGGATTGTGCTGGTCGCCCGGCAATAGGACGATGTATCACGTAGACTCCTATCGCAATGTAAGGCACCAACCCCATTCACAATATCAAGGGCTGGTTCGGGACAGTGTATTTATTCGTACACATTCAACGCCGCCGCGGGTACAATATCGAACAGAAAGGTCTTGGTGTAGCGCCGACAGGACGAAGGCGAAGCAGACGGCCTACTGGTGGACAGCAGTGGCAATCTATACACCTTTATCTGGGAAGGTGGATGTGTGCTGAAGTACAGCGGCACTACTGGGGAGGTTCTGCAGAGGTGGGATCTAAATGCGACAAGGGTCACCCATGGTGCATGGGCCGGAACAGAGTATACGGATCTACTCGTTACTACGGCCAGGAGAGACGATGAGCTGGAGGGGGAGGGCGGCGGGCTGTTTCTGATCACAGGCTGTAAAAGCCCTGGGCTGCGCAAGAACGTGTTCAGTGTAGAATAAGCTGTCGATAGTCGGAGTACGAAACAGGAAGTCAATGCATACCTGCTGCAATTCTATTGGCCAGATCGGAATGAGCCACTTCCCTACCCCACGTCCAAATCCAACACCTTCACTCCTCATCATTCATGAACGAGTATGGAGCGCTCGTCGCTGCGAATAATACACTCCGACTTCAGCAGGCTCTCTAGGTCTGCCGCAAATAATCCCCACAGCGTCGCCAGGCGGGGAAGGAGGACGTACAAGGCCTGCGAAAGATGCCGCGACCAAAAGCTGCGATGCGACGTTCGCAACACCAGTTCGGACCTACGGTGCCAGAGGTGTACTGTCCATGGGCTCGAATGCACTCTTGATTTTGCGACGCCTAGGGGGAGGCGACCGAGGAGGACCTGCAATGACGGGCGGAGGCGGCAAAGGTATTCCTCGATGATGATATTTGTATGAATATTTGCTGATATAGGTAGACGAGAGAGCAGTACGGTCTGCGAAGAGACAAATACAGAGCCTGCTGCCAGGTCGACTCCAGCGCGGTCGCAGCATTTCGATGGCAACCATATACAGACTACTGCACAGCGCGAAAACAGCCAGTCCCCAGTGTCGCCGGATTTCACACCAGGACTTACTCCCCAGGATCTCCGGGCTCCGGTTTCTGCGGTACATCAGATGTCGACCCCTGAGGAACGAGTTTCGGATGCAGCTGGACTCATTCCTGGGAATTTTTGTGCAACTGAAAGCTTTGGCTTCCTTGGTCGCGTGCAGACGACGCAGGATGTTGTTTCGAGTGGACTCATCCAAGAGTCACAGGCCAGAAACCTATTTACACTGTAAGTTACTGCCGTACATTCATTCACCAGTAGCTGACGAGATAGATTTATGGCGTGCGCTGGAAATTATATGCCTATATTCGATCCGGTCCTGGATACATTTGACGGCCTGAGGAGACGCGAACCGTTTTGCTTTGCGGTCATCTTGTCGCTTGCGTGCTGCGTTGAACAGACACCAGATCTACCGGATGCGTGCAAACTAAAGATACAAGAAGAGGCAAAAACTCTGACTGCTCAACGCCTGTTCACAAAGCCCATAACACTAGGCAGCGTGCAAGCAATGCTCCTTCTGGCTGCATATGCAGAAGAAGCCTCATTTGCGATTGGACACGCCATCCAAATGGCGCGAGATCTTCAGATAGATGAATCCTTATCCAAGCTTGTGTTTGGGCCATCACTGCCCCTTAAAGAAAAGAGACGCCTGATGCGTGAGGTCCGCGTCTGGCTTGCGCTCTGCTATGTAGAACGAGAGATCGCGGCGGGAACAGCGACCCCTTCGCGACTGGAAGCAGTTGATACTGGCCTGTTGGAACAGTTTCGGAGGCACCCTTTATACGGTCCTACTGAGTTGCGCGTAACGTCTCTGGTTGAAATTGTTCAACTCCGCGGTATGACCTACCGTACTTTGAATCTCCCACTTGCATCTAACTCGATATAGAAAAGGTGCAGCAGGAAATTGGACGGCCGATTGACCATCAGTCAGCCCCCCTCGACCAGCTAAAATGCATCGAAGCCAAATACTGCAAATGGTTTGAATTCTGGGATAATCTCCACGATGGTAGGCTCCGCACCGCATCACCCAGACATGCTTTACTAATGTATCTAAGAATATGGATTCGAAGAGTGCTCCTTCCAACGGGCCAGTCTGCGCGGCCAGAAGAACTGGGCCCTTATGTTCACAGGATGCACGATTCTCGGCCGGCAGCAGAAGGAGGAAGGCTCAAGCCTATCTTCTCGACCTCTACAAGGCTCTGCAGAGTTGATCAAGTACATTGTCGCCGCTGTAACAGACCAGCTCCGTTTCATTATCCGGACAACAGCGTATAGGTGGCACCTCCGTTGGGCAACGAACTACACTGCTTTGTCTGTTACTTTTGCCAGTAAGGAGAACCCCTTCGTGACTTGAAGATGCTAATTCATATATCAGTTGTATTTATCCTGAGCATCGCCAGGACACATGAAAGTCTCATCGACAGGGAAGAGACACTCCGTCTCGCAGACGAGATAGCCCGCATTCTGCAGCCCTATCCTCACCCACACTTCTACCGTCTCATTCGACTGTTGATAAACCTAACCGCAAACCGCCCTGCTTCGGACGTAGAAGGTCAAGCACAACCGGATCTGGGTCTTGCCCAGTTACCCGACGCAACGACGGATCATATTCCTCCGGACTTCTCGATTGAAACACTCCTTAACGAGCATTTGCAAGACGCCGACTGGATGCTGGATCCGTCTTCGATTACATCTGTTAGCTTTCCCGGAGACGGCACCATGGCGCTTCCAGGCCAGGATCTGTCCTCGATACATGATTTCACTTTCCCTGTATAGCCTCCGATTTATCAGCATATTATCAAAATGAGATATACAAGGAATAGGAGATCCACCGTCTAAGAAAGCACACCGGACTTACCCTATTAGGAAATTCCCCATTACCGGTTTAGATTCTGGGATGGGTGGGTATATAAGTAAACAGGGCCTTTCGAGTTTCACTTATTATTAACAGATCTCGCCATTCTTTCTCAGCCGGTAAGGATCTATCCAATGGAATCATTTACGGGGAAAGTCTACGCCATCACCGGTGGCGCATCAGGAATAGGACTCGAAACAGCTCGACTCCTCCTCCAGCGCGGTACCTCTGTCTCCATATGCGACATCCAAGAGGAAGCACTATCCCATCTTCAAACAACACTATCCTGCAAGCCCGACAATGTCCTCGCTCAACGCGTCGACGTACGAAACCGCACAAACGTGGAAGGCTGGATTCATAATACACTCCAAAAATTCGGCCGAATAGACGGTCTAGCCAATTTCGCGGATGTGATTCCCAAGTTCCACAACATCAGCAACGTGGAGGACCAAGATGACGAGGAGTGGGATTTCGTCTTCGACATTAACGTCAAGGGCGTGATGAACTGCATGAGGGCCGTGTTGCCGCACCTTGGATCCGGGGGCACTATTGTCAATGCCGGGAGCGGGCTGAGTCTGCAGGGCCGTTCAGCAGCGGCTGCGTATGCGGCGTCGAAGCATGCGGTTGTTGGATTGACGAGATCCGTTGCGAAGGAGGTGGGTGAACGGGGGATTCGTGTGAACTGCGTGGCGCCGTAAGTCTGCTTCTACTTCTGCTTCTGCTTCCATCTGTGACCAGGGCTAACCTTGGCCAAGGGGATATATCTTGACTCCGATGATGACGAGGGCTCAGTCGAGTCAAAGTGCGCCAGCCCAGGAAGATCCGTTGGGGACTGCGCTTAAGCGTTTTGGTGAGGCTGTCGAAGTGGCCCAGCTGAATGTGTTCTTATTAGGTGATGCGTCCAGTTTTATAACCGGGGCGACCTTGTGTGCGGATGGTGGATGGAACTGCTAGACAAATAAACAAGACATGAATATCAACCTGATATGTAGCTACAGTGCCGCGTTATCAGCGCCATCTAATCCCACATACAACTGATATCCAAAGTCCGGACTCGGGTCATTAAAGCGTGCTTTCCTATCCATAGTCGCAATAATTCTGCAATCCTCCTCATCAAGCTCAAACTCCGCCTCCAGATTCTCTCTCAGCTGCCACTCAATCGTCGTCTTCGGTATCACCGCTCTACCCTGACTGATAGCCCACGCCAACGCAGTCTGCACTGAAGACCTGCCATGCCTGTTCGCAACTTTAGCCAGATCAGGATTGTCAATGAGCCTGGTCATTTGCGCGACCTCCTTACCCCAGGAGACCTCGCGGTAGAAATCATTCATGTTTCCGCACGGACTGAACTGGATTATCTGGATTCCATGTCTGCGGTGCCACGCAGCGAAGTCGGGTTGTTGCAGATACGGGTGTAGTTCCATTTGATGGACAGCTGGAACCTAGATCCGGTGAGTATGGACGTCGTTCTTGTTATCTATGGCATAAGATAAAAAACATACCACTGACCCCTGATTGAGGATGATTTCCATCTCCGCTTGACTGAAATTAGACATCCCAATAGCCCTCGCCTTGCCACTCCCCATAAGCCTCTCCATAGCCCTCCACGTGTCAATAACAGGGATATCCTCCGGGATAAGCTTCCCATTCTCATCAACGGGCATCAACTGCTCTCCACGCTTGAACGCACACGGATAGTGCATTCGGTACAGATCCACATACTCAACCCCGAGATCCGCCAGAGATGCATCAAGTGCACCCTCCACATCATCAGGGTGGTGCGCGTTACACCATAGTTTCGTTGTAAGAAAAATATGATGGCGAGGAATCCCGGTGCGTCTGATGGCTTCGCCGATTTGCTTTTCTGTCCCGTAGCTGGGCTACTTGTCAATACAAGTGACATATTAGATGGACTATGAACGTACTTATGTGCCGTGTCAATATGGCGATACCCCAGCTTTAAAGCGGTTGAGACGGCGGCTAGTTGCTCGTCTGGGTCCTGGAATGTCCCGAGCCCGATGACTGGGAGGGCGGCGCCGGTGTTTAAGATGAACTTTTTACGATGGTACTCTGGTAGCGTATTTGGGATGGTCATTCTGAATGCTGTGGGCGTAATGGTGTCTTGTGCAGTAGGAAGAGAGGACTGGGATAAGCTTTATGTCTGCTGAGGGGTAACTGATATCGGAATTACTCAATCAGGAGTCCGGTTCTTGTCTGATTACTCCTGAACCTTTTTATTCATTTAGGATAGAGACTATGAAGCGGGGGATTTTCAATATGTTAGAGGCCCTATCAAGCTATCTCCTGGTGAGATTGTATAATTATGTGAGTAGTGTAAATATATGAATTACGCCTTCCCGCTAGACAGAACAATATCCATATGATGCTCCATCGATCTCGAGACAGCCTCAACACCCTCCTCCAACAGCTGTGTAAACGGGATTTCCCCAACATTCGCCTGCAAGTGCCGGTAATAATCGTCCAGAACATCGCGGTTCACATTAACCTTGCTAATCCCAGCCGCGACCAGCCTCCTAATCAAATCAACCGGAAACCGGTTCACCCCGTGAAGAGCAAGCATAACGCCCTTGGCAGAGGTAACCTCGCGAATACGCGCAAGTCTGGAAACAATACGTTCATTAGTTGCATTCTCATGGTACCGATGGACTCACCTATCCCAATCCAAAACCACGCCTCGCGGGCCATACTCCCCATGAACATTCCCAAACGCCGGTGCCAGTATATCAACCCCTGCGTCAACGAACTGCACCGCCTCCTCAGCAGTCGTTAGCAGCGGAGTGAGGTCAACCGTATCAGAAATCCCATCTTCCCCTCCCTCAATCCTGCCTGGCTCTGCCTCGGTTGCTTTTGCTCGTTCCTGGCAATACCGCACCAACTCCGTCGTCCGCAATAGATTCTCCACCCGGGGTTGATGCGACATGTCTATCATGATAGAGTCAAAGGGCAGTTCCGCAGCTTCTTTGACTAAATCGGCATCCTGGCAGTGGTCCAGGTGCACGGCAACTGGGACTGAGGCGGCTTTTGCTGCTTGTGCTGCTGTGTGGACCAGGAGGCCGTTGTAGAATTTAACCGCCCATGGGAAGAATTGGATTATGAGCGGGGAGCGTTTGCTTTCAGCAGCTCGGATGAAGCCTAGGATGTGCTCCATGTTGTAGCTGGTTGGAAGTTAGTTGTGTACTATGGTTGCTGGGATCACCTACACGATGGCGGCCAGGACGCCGTATCCGCCTTGTTCTGCTGCGCGCAGAATCTGCATTGTTTTGCTGTCGTGAGGGTTTATCTGGGCCATTGTGTAGTGCCTGTAGATGTTGTAGAGATGAAATCTTTTGTCCCTGGGAACTGCCGGGGATTTGAAGCCACTCGGACTCCTGAATAGGAAATTGTGCGATGCCCGCTGATCGTTGAGACAGGCAGTTTTAGACAGTTTCTTAATATTACGAAAGACCCTTGTGAACTCTGCCCTCGAAGAAGGCACTTAGAATGTTTCTGACTGATAGATAAATAATCATAATTATATTTACTACCCCAAGAAGGATACTCATTCCTAGCCTCACCATATATCAACCTCTTCCGACCTATATCTACTCTACTCCATCCACCAACGCAGGATCATCCACCTTATACAGCTCCATATAGTTGTACTCTCTACTATCAAGCACAAAGTCAAATCGCTTTGGCATCTTGAGACCCTCACCGGAGTACCTCTGCAGCGCCACAACACTCTGTCCATCCCTCCACAACCACGGGTCCTTAGTTGCAGCCTGCCACGACTCCATCTCACTCCTCATCTTAGCCAAACGAGCCTGGTGCTCCTCCTTCCCTACCAGATTTACAACCTCCAGCGGATCTGAGTCGAGATCATAAAGCTCCTCAGGCGGCCGCTGGATATACTGTCTTAGAGACCGTCCGCCCACCATAACATCTGCATCTTTTGTCCCGCTGTGAGATCGCCGAATCCCTTCAAATGTCAGACTAGCATATAGATCCGATGCAAAAGGAAAGTCAAGCTGATATGCGATGTTCCGGTGGTACTTATATCTTCGGTCCCGCACAAAGCGGGTCGGATAGTAGTTGGCGAGTTCGTGGAATGTATGCGAGCCGTACGCTTTGTGCTGCCAGGTTGACTTATCAATGATGTCTTGATGGTTTATTACTGAGAGAAAGGACCGGCCTAGCCGTTTAGGTGGTTCTGGAGGTTTCGTCTCCTTTGTGAATACCTGGTCGGGTAAAGTAATCGGGGCCGCAAATTCGACGGCTGCACCAGCCCAGTCGAGGAATGTAGGCAGGATATCAATATACGAAATCATATTTGGATTCTTTATACCCGGTGACTGAATGGTGCCTGGCAGGCGAGTGATAAATGGAAGCTGGATACCGGCTTCATACAGTGTCGTCTTGGAATTGATAAACGGAGGGCCATTATCACTGCAGAAGACAACCAGCGTGGAGTCCGCCAGGCCGTGTCTATCCAAAGAATCCAGAATCAGACCTACCCCGTAGTCTAGACGGGCGATGGCTTTGTAGTACTCGACATATTCGATGCGCGTCTCTGCTACATCCGTCAGCCAGCTGGGAATTTCAACCTGATCAGGCTGGAATTCTGGAGCCACAAAAGTCCCGCCGCAGGTTTCTGCATTCCCAAAGCCTCCCCTAGTAGTAATATCTCTATGCGGGTCAATAAACCCAACAGTGAGATAGAAAGGGCGTTTAGTATCGTTCGCCTTATCCAAGAAGGCCTCCGCTCGTTCCGTCACCCAGGATACATTTCTCGTCTCGCTCTCTTCTCTCCATTCCCAGGGAAAGACACCAGCTGGACCGACGTGCACTTTTCCGATAATTCCTGTCTGATATCCAAGGGCGTTAAACAGACGAGGGCCGGACTGGATGTGGTCAAAGGACTGGAAATGGTTCGCCCCGCCAATGAGACCATACTGGCCGTTTTCATGGGGATGAAGACCTGTGTGCATAACAGTGCGACTGGCGCTACACGAAGCTGTGCTTGTGAATGCGCGGTCGAAAACAGTTCCCTGGGCAGCGAGACGGTCGATGTTGGGCGTGTGCAGGCCTTTGGCACCATAGCAGCCCAGGCATTTGCCCAGGTCGTCGGCGACGAGGAGCAGAATGTTCTTCCGTCTGTTTTGGTTGGAGGTCATTTCTTAGAAGTGTAGTTGTTGGTACGTTCAACTGCCCCGCGCTTCCTTTTATATCGCCGACATTCCTGTGATCGTCGTCCCCGTCACCACGCCGGGCGAGATCCGAAATGTGTAAACCAGCCTTTTTCCACTTATCTGCGGTAGATATAGGTGATGACGTGATATTCTGCGGGATGGCGCTATTCTCAGCCCATCAATGCTTTTAAATTCTGCGTCTAAGGCAACAAAAACCTCGGTTGGCTACACGCGGTGCTTGGTACCCTGTACAGGTGACTGAATATCGACCCTCGTGCAGTCGCGGTGCGTATACTCCAGTTCCCATAATCAGTCCATCGACTCGCTGTTCATAGGAGCAGATTGGTGCTGTTGATATGCACCTGGACTGTATCAGGCAAAGATGATATCTGCGTATGGATACGAAATAGCAACGCAACCCAGTCACAACGGTGCTGTCGGTGAAGTTACATGATTCCATATCCCCATCCCTTAATATCAAGCCCAACCAGCGTTAACGCTAGTGTATGGCAGTGATGATCATCCCGCGCCACCTGGGGCTGAGGGCGCCCACAGTAAGCCAGTGGGTTTCAAAAAACGTCCAGCCAACGGGGTACCACTATGAAATCAAAGCCATTCTCTTCTTAGTAAAGCCTATATATGTGAACAGCCTCCAAGCCGCAGCGCAGGGCGTTGTAACTTGTTGATTGTTGAGGCTGAACTAGGCTGACACGAGCCTCAGCCGCCGCATCGATGTACCCATATAAGGATGTTTCACCCAGGTTACGTTTGCATTTCTCATACCCGATCGGCTTTTCGATATGACGTCGCAGATTATTATTCCTGGCGGACGCTTGGGAGTCATTGTCTTCGGCTGTCTCGCTATTATTTTCTATCCGTGGCTTCTTTGCTGGGAGCTCATGCGCAAGCTGGGCAAATGCATAAAAGGGGCCATACAAAGGAAAGCTCCAGCTAGCAAGAATGACACCGCAGACGAACTAGAGGCTGCATGGGAATTTGTACAAGAGACAGAACTGCCAGCCTCCTTTTGGTCTGGTCGACGGCCCCTGACGCCTTCGCTGGGCGACGAGAGAATGCCTGTTCCCCGAGCAATGGCGACTCAGGCTGCACAGTCGGGCTTGCTTCAGCTGCCGGCTGAGCTTCGTATAATGATCTGGATTTATGTCATGAGCTCCTCCGGTGCGGTGTTCGTGAGGAGTCATAGGAAGCGGCTGTATGGCCACTTGTGTAAAGCAGGATGCGAGTTCCACCCCCCTGGCCCAAACGCTAACGCTCGCTATCGCTATATACCCTTGCTATCCACCTGTCGACAAATGTAAGCTGGTGTTATCTTGCCTATACGTTAAAGCTGATTCCTCTACCAAGATATAATGAAGCAATCGAAATGCTGTATCAAAAGAATACATTCAATTTCCGCGACCGATTCGGCCTCAACCCGATCCCCCGCGTGGTTGTGCCTACCAGACTACCCTCATTTAGATCCGTGTCCATTTCGACCTTCGTTTGTGCACACGGTACGCCGGGGCAGAGTTGCAAAGCGCTCGAGTCCTGGATGGGGACACTCCGTGTCCTACAGAAAATGACCGGGCTGCATCGGCTCCAGGTTTCATTTTCAAAACGCCTGCTTCCTAGCAATGTCGTAACTGGTTCGCCGTATCTGTCCCGGCTGATGGATCTCCGGGGCGTGCCGGACTTTGTTGTCGAGATTCATGATGATCCCGAGCGTCCGGGGGAGGAGTGGCATCGTCGCTTTCCATCCGACCTGCCGTTTCGAGTGGTGATACGATCTCCTGCTGGGGAGTGATGGGCGCAGGCTAAGCAGATGCGCTATCTTGCTGCCTGGTGTACGATATTGCATTTACCGGGTTGATAACCGAGTGAAGACCAGGGTTTCCCCGTGGGTGGAAGAGAGTGGTGGAACTCGGCAAAGTCACCAACCAGCGCCATTATCTACCTATATAATTGAATGCGGACAAGGTTAATGTGGGTATAGAAGCTTAATCGCCAGTAATCGTGGTTGCACATGGTCAATACCCACTCAGTAGCCGATACCCAGTCCACCTCGTCGCCACTTAAACAATTAACTGATCAAGAGGAACCGCGCGTGTATTCCGCGGTTCCTACTCTAATGACGTATTGGCCAGCAGTTCCCGACGTCCAGTTAAGATATCAGTAGCCGACAGGTATAAATATACGGCGGACGGCTATTGATCAAATATTGTCAAAAATTATGCATCTATTCCTTGTCAGCTCCTTTCTTACCCTGGTCAGTCGAGTGGTTGCTGGCAGCGGCAGCACCGAGACCAGCGGCCCAAGCCACAGCGTCAGCTTCGTAAATAAGCATAATTACTACTTCGACGTGGACGGGAATGTGGTCAATTCGGTCAACGGAAAGGTCGATTGGATTGACGAGCAGTATTTTTGGATTGTCAATGCTTCGCGTGAGTTGCCACAACCCGCAGATAATTTTATACTAATTAGCGAAGTCAGCTACTCTTCCAAAGATCTAGTCAATTGGTATCGCAATCCTACCGAACGTGAGTAACAACCCATTAACATGTACATACCTAACAGCTGTAGTATTCAACATCTCCGAGCCGGTCAACGCCAAAGCCTGCAGCGGCATATTCGGGTCCTGCGATCGGCCAAAGGTGATATACAACGAGAAGACAAGAAAATATGTCCTCATGGCGTTTGCTGGTATACCTAAATCGCTCCATGTGCGTAATAGCGGAATTACTTACACCATGCAGCCCCCGGCTCTGAGCCCGGTATTCCTGTCTTCACCTCCGACCACCTCACCCACGGGTATACCTTCCAAGGCCACCTTATCCAGAAGACATGGTGGCCCGGACAGGGCGTTGAAGATCTCAGTCTGGCCGTCATTGACGGCGAGGGATATGTCATTTACACGACATGGGACATGATCAGCGCAATAGTTACAGATGGGTCTCTGGGCAGTGTAAGACTTTTTCTATCCAGGTATTCTTTACTCTTCAACTAACATCGTATAGATATGGCCGGCATTCAGCCAGACAGTCGTGATTGAGAAGTTGACCGACGATTTCCTGAACAGCACCGGCGACACGTCAATTGTCATCCAAGAGGGTGGTGACTTTCCTGTCACGACCAATTCGTCCAACCTGGTTGACGGGCAAGTTGAATCGCCGGATTTATTCAAAAGAGGAGATTGGTGGTGTATGTCTTCTAATTATGGCTTCAGAGTATACTACTGACATCAGGCTAGATATGGTCGGTTCCGGGACTTGCAGCTTTTGCAACGGCGTAAGTATGGCTTTGCTGGATTTCTGCGTCCCCTGCTAACAGCCGTAAGACTACCACTGTCGCTTATCGCTCAAGGAGCTGGAAGGGCCCGTGGACGTTCCAATTCGTGGACTCCGACCTGACCTGTGGTGGACAGGGAATGGGCGTCATGACAGTTCCAGGTATGCCCTAACCGATCCCATGCATTACAATATTAACATTAAGTCAGTCAACAACGCCGAGCAGGAATTCCTTTACCAGGCTGACCGGCCTTCAGTGGCACCGCGTGAGTCCCAAGTATCTCCTAAAACTACCCCTAATACTAATACCCCCAGTCGGCCTTGGATATACCGGGGGCGCCATCGGCCACGGCTTCTGGAAGCTCAACTTCAACACCGACGGCTCTATAAACAAGATCGACTGTTCCCCAGACGCACAAACAACAATCCAAGCCCCCATTGGCAGAAAGGACATTCCAAGCACCGGCCTCGCAACAATCGCCACCGACGGCTCCGGAAATAACAAGGACTACTGGGCCGAGTCAAATTATCCCTCAACATGGTTCTACCAGACCTGGACATCATCGAAAAGCGGGAATCTCTCGTCTGTTGGAATCAATCTCGGTGCGATATCACCAAGCCAGGCTCTGTCGGTGTTTGTATTCCGCTATCCTGGCGAGGCAGACTTCACCGCGCCATTTTTCAAGTGGGAGACACTAGGCTGGACACCTGTTACGTCGGATAACGTTACTGTATCTCTCGATGTCGTCCAAGTTCCCGTCGGTGCTAGTGTCAGAAAGGGAGATAGACTGGGCTTCGCGCTGACAGTTGGGTATCCCATGAAGAAAGCGCCGTCGTTGCCGCGGTCTTCGCAGACTGCTTCGGTTTGGGGATATTTGATGACGGATCAGGTTGAGGATGGGCATGTTTTGTATGCGCTGAATAAAAGCCATGTGTCGTTTCAGGAGGGGAATAAGTCCCCTGTTACGGTTTTGGAGAATCGCGAGTTGAAGTGGTATGCCAGGGTTAATTGAGCTTGTTTATTGGAATAGATGTAGACCATTTAGACTTGTCCGACCCATTTGTGGGTTATTTGATGTGGTATCTTTGAACAGTACTGTTAAGCAACGTCTCTAATCTCTTTCCTTCACTATCTGCAACCTCTCCATGCGCCTGGGTTGAACCTATCGGATGATAAGGAAATGGTCTAGACGGATTTAGCATCAACGCTCCTAGAGGAGGCTGCGAAGACTGCGTCGTCCCCATTCGCGCGTGGATGTGGTGAACCTGATAAAAGTTAGTATTTTTTATATTCTGCACTGGTCATACTTACATGGGGAATCAACATGTTCAGGCTATTCTGATCTTCCTCTTGGTTTAGCAGTCTCTCGCAAACCACCACCCAGTGAGAAATATCCGTCGTTACTTTCAGGCTGAATTTGTTTCAATGTCATCACCTTTTCGAGGGCTTCTCGGTGCAGGCACATACTCTGATACATGCTTGAGAATGAGACTCGCGATGCGCGGGCTGAACAGCCCTTGTTTGCGGTGCGTCTCATGGCCAACCTTCCCCTTGTAGGCCCTCCTCTTTATCGACCTGGAGACTCATTCGGTAGAAATACACAGCTTCTCCCAGGGTCCCGTAGTCACAAGCATGTGTCACACCCGTCGTGGACTATGTATGCATCGACAGTCTGGCACGACCCCCTATTGCAGCCAAGCTACTAGACAATCTATTCTATTCAAACTATGGCCGGATATTTCCTTCTTTTTCTGAACCATTGTGATCTGATTGTCAGACCCCAACTATGCACTACTTTCTCCCTAGCTTCCCATCCAAAATCCGCTAGGAAAACCTCTCCCGAGTCGCTGCCCTGTCCGGGAAAGTCGTCTACATCACAACCAGCGGAGTCCACCAGCATGAATCTTGATTCTCATACGCGACAAGCACAGTTGGAGATGTATGTGAGGCTGTAGATTGATACGTTTGATGGTGGTTGGGTGGTCCCTTGGGGAGGATATAGACGGAGGATTAAGTTCGGATGGGGTGGAGGTTTGGCTAGACTAGAAATACTGATAGATGGATATATTCATGAGCACTTTAACAGCCCAGCCTACAAAACCAAGAGGAGCTGATCAGGACGTCTGCCGCAGCCGCCGCGACCTTCAATTGACTCCCAATCATTCTCTCATCGATAGTCCCCGTCCGTCCAAGCCGCGTCATACACTCATGATATCCATGCAGGGCCCAGATATTATTCGGATGCCGGTGCCCGACGAGCCCCTCGCTGAGGCCGAGATCTTCAGCATAAAGCTCAGCCGCCTCAGCCACATAGCCCTGCTCGAGCAGAAGCGCTGCATAGGCGTGCCGCGAGGGCAGCATCCAGCCGGGCTCCGAATAATGGAGACTGTCCTCTTCACGAACCGCCTGTCGGAGGCTGGCAAACGCAGCCGTGTAATTCCCGCGCCGGTATTCCAGTTCGCCGTCCAGCATTGCCGCTGCGACTTTCAGCTCGTCGATGACTCGGTTCAGGAAGTCCATGCGGGTTGGGGGCACGCGCTTGGCTGTGGTGTGGAAGTGTCCGCGCTCCTTGTCTGCTTCGCCGAGGTTCCCTGTCGCTGCCCATGCGATGGACTTGCCGTAATGCGCCATGGCGATGGTCACGCAGTAGAGCCTTTTATCCTCAGGAATAGGAAGGCATTTCAGCTCCCCCCACAAACCGAATCGGATTAGAACATGCACTCCCACTGACCTGAAATATTCGATTCATTCTGCCATGGGAGGGGACTCGACCCGTAGCATGTCCTCAGTGATAGTATCCTCCATGCGCGCGGTGGTATCAAGGGCGAGCTTCGACTTTCCTGAAAGCATGGCGGCATATATCAGCGAGTGATAGTTATGGAGTCGATAGAAGCTGTAGAAGTTTTTCCCACCCTGTCGCGCATAAAACTTGTCGTCGGCGAGAGTAGCCTTCAGGTTAGAGTCTATCGACCGACGGTAGTCACCCAGGAGGACATCTAGGTGAGTCGGCATATGAAGGAGATGCCCGGCATCTGGGACGAGATTGCGCAGATTGTCTGCGGGCACGAGTGCTGCCTCGGGAGTGGCTGACATCTCCATCAGGTGTATATATAAATGCAGGATCCCGCAATGTTCTTTGGCCGTGGGAAGGCCTAGACCATGCTCGAGAAGCTCTTTCACTTCCAGGACCGGGGTACTCAAGATCGGCTTGCCAGTGCTGGTTTCGTATAACCCCCACGGACTCGTGTTCATCAGCGCATCGACGAAGAGTGTGATCAAATCCAGATCCGTCTCTCCAAAGGTCCGGTAAACGTCTCTCATCGCGTCCGCATAGGCTTTGTTAACGGCATCGAAGTCATCAATGACCACATCGGTTGGGGAGCGGTGTTGGATGGCTTTTATCATAGCCTTTTCCAAGGGCGTGGTAGTACTAGTTGCTAGATGCTGCTCTGCTTCTCGAGCAACATGATAAGTCTTTCTAACCGAGTACTTCAGGTCCTCCTCATCGAAAGCGGCCCAATTCTTGTTGTAGTTGGGGCCAGCGGCGAAGGCCACTCCCCAGTAGCCCATGGCACAGGCTGGGTCGTGCGCAATGACTTGCTGAAAGCAGTTTCCTGCTTCTTCATGGTTGAAGGCGTAGGCCCAGACAAGACCGCGATTGAACCATGTTTGTGCATCGGGGCTGTTCGTGCTGACCGCGCGGCGGAGGGAGCCAAGGTCGTAGTAATCCTCTTTCGCTGCAACTGAGGTTGTCTGGATAAACTCGGAAGCCATTCGGATGGAAGTGGCAGGTTACAGACATGAAACGGTCCATATGGCTGTATTTGTAGTCACCGTGTGTTGCCTCTATGATCTGAAGATGAGCTCAACGTGTCGCCACCAAAGTAAGCACCAGACCCACTCCGATAGTCACCCGTTGTTACTCCTCATGATTTCGACTGCATCCTTGAGGAAGCCATAGTCCTTGGGCCGTTGAGCAATATGACTGAGCTGAGGAATGTGCGACGGCTGGTAGAATCCCAGCATATCATCTGATCTACAGAAGCGAGGGACACAAGAAGTAGCCTCATACAATATTATGATTATAACTTGGCCAATAGCCTGAATGAGCCAATACATGCAGGAATACAATTAAACAGCGCGCCATATTAATCCAGCCGCGGCTACACCCAATAGGCCCGTCCCGGTATCAAGACCCCCAGACGCAGAGTTTTCCTCAGTGGCAGATTCCTCTTTAGCAGCGGCTGCAATCCCCGTACCACTGGGACCCTCCGTCGAAGACGAAGCAGACGGCGAGGCAGAAGACGACGACGAAGTCACCGGCTAGGGACAAGTGTTCTCATAAACCCACTGCTCGGGATCACCAGAACAGTCCGACGCCTCGCCAGGTTCATATTCCCCACTCGGGTACATCCAACAAGTACCCGAGGCATAAGGCGAGTTGCTCGGATTATGCGGATTAAAGACGACATAGCTACAGGCGTCGGAGTTCGCGCACTGGCTCAGACAGTTTGTCACGCCTAAGCTGGCCGTGCATCCGTCGAAGCAGTCCCCAGGGGGCGTGGGATACCCGCACACCGAGGCAATTGCGGAGGGGGTCTCGGTGGCGGTGCATGCGGTGCCGGTAGTGGTAGTGGTTGGGCTGCCAGTACATTCGGGTTTGTCGTAGACCTCAAGATAGGGGTTGGCGCAGTCTGAATCGCCTTTACTCTCGTCGAAGGATTGGCCTGGGTATAGCCAGCAGGTGCCAGAACCGAGGGTTGGGTTGCCTGGATTGAAGATGACAAAGTCGCAGGGAGGGTGGGCGTCGCAGAACCTCCAGCAGGACGCTCTGCTCTCGCTGGCGACAGCGAATTCAGGGCCGGGCTCTGGGTAGTTGCATAGCTTGGTGATGAGTGAAGCCGTGCAGCTTGGTGCTGCAGCAGTGGTGGAGGTAGATGTCGTGGATTGAGCAAGGACTGCTGGAATTAACAGGGCGAGAGACGCCCAAGAGGGTGCGATCATGGTGCAGGAGGGAAATAAGCGTGGCGAAAATCTGGAGAATATTCAAATTACCAGGAACGGCGGGTCTATTTAACCCAAGGGACTGGCAAGAACGGAGTCATGAGCCTGACCGAATTTGCGAGAATGGCTTACTTTTCGCTTCGTGGTCGAGGTTCATCGGATGCCAATCAAGAGAGATCGAACGATCTGGCCGGGTCCATTTTGCACGCCAGTTTAATAACTAGACTGTGCTGGGAATAGCTTCAAATTAACCAAGAACGGGCCACATCGGATCCGGACTGCTGCCTCATTCAGTCTACAACAGAGACGGATTACGGAAGAAAGTTGCTTTACCCAAAATATCATGTTGCAGAATCAGACTAAAAACACTATTCAAGCCTTGACAACATCGAATCCCTCCTCCCAGTTATCCAACGCCTGCCGAATCTCAATCGCATATGCCGGAATGCCACCCGAATAGCACACCGGCTCATACACCTTCCCTGGAATGCTCCCACCCATATACGTCGATCTCGTCGTCGGGAACAGCGTGCGGTCGTTCAGCTCGACAACGTGCTTCTTCCACTTATCCGCAGCTTCAAGCTTGGGGTTGATATACTTGACCCCGTTCGCCTCCATCTTGGCAATCGCGTCGGCAATCCAGCGGCCCTGCACAGCAACTGATGTAGGACCGTTACTGAGCAGAGTTGGTCCGTGTGGACCGTAGATGTGGAACATGTTGGGATAGCCACTGACGCTGGTGCCCAGGTATGTCTTTGCGCCTGGGATCCATTCCTTCTCGAGCTCGGCGCCGTCGATGCTCTTCAGACCGAGCTGGGTCATTACCCCGGTGACGACGTCCTGATAAGTCAGTTCCATCTACCAGTATTGTTTGGACCAGAGGAAACTCACAAAACCCGTCGCAACAGCAACAACATCCAGCTCATGATGCTCGCCATTCTCCAGCAGAATCCCCGTCTCGGTAAACTCCCTAATCGGATTCTCCTTGATATTCACCAGATGCACATTCTCCCGATTAAACTGCTCGTAGTAGTTCAACTCCAAACAAGGCCGCTTAATGCCAAAATAATGCGGCATCTCCCACGGCGCCAGCTGCTCACGCAGTTTCGGATCCCCAATCCTGGCCCGCGTCTTCTTCGCCCAGAACTTGTACGACTCTTTATTCGCCTCTGCGTTGAACAGATTGTCCTTATACACGGCCACCCAGTACCGGAACCCGCAGTCCTTCCAGACAGACTCGTAGAACGCCTCTCGCTCCTCGGGCGAGTCATCAAAGGTATTCTTCTCGTACCAGTCGTACATAAACCCGGCGAAACTGGTCTCGCGGTACCGGAACAGCTCGGGGTAGTACGGTTTAATGCGCTCTTGCTCTTCGACCGTGAGATCGCGCTTGCGCATGGGGACGGCGAGGTTGGGCGTGCGTTGGAAGACCTTTAGATCCCCTGCCACTGGACCCCAGGCTTGTGTGATCTGAACTCCGGATGCGCCGGTGCCGATGATTGCGCAGCGTTTGTTGGAAACGGGGACTTCAGTGTCGGGCCAGAAGGAGGAGTGGTGCACTGTTCCTTTGAATTTGTCCATGCCAGGCCAAGGGGGGATATATCGTTTCGCGGCCTGCACTATCAGTATTCGTCCACATAATGTCAAAGTAGTAGGTAGACATACGAATCCAGTCCCCAGAACAAGATACTTAGCCTTCGTAACCCTCCCATCAGCCGTATTGACATTCCACCTGCCAGTATCTGTATCAAACTGCGCCCCAACGACAACCGTGTTAAACGCACAGTCCTTTTTGACCCCAATCACCTTGTCGACATGGTCAAAGTACTCCCGTAGGTTCTTATAATCGGGGTAGTTATTCGGCCAGTTCCACGTATTGTACACCTCCGGCCAGCTGAACTCGTACTCAGGCACTTCCGAGTCGACGCCTGCCCCGGGGTAGCAGTTCCAGCGCCAGGTGCCGCCGGTGTCGTTGCCGGCCTCGAATATCACTGTTTTGAGGCCCCGGTCGCGTAGCGTTTTGAGCATGAATATCCCGGCTATTCCTATTAGTTTACAAGTAGGACGTATGGCGAGAATGACATACCAAACCCTGCACCGACGACCAGGGCATCGACCTCGAGGTTCTCAGCATATGGACCGGTTTTGTCTCCATGGGTGACAGAGTAGTCCGTGAGTTCCGTGTTGTACTTCTTCGGCGAAGGCAGGGTATCTCCAAGACTCCCCATGTTGACGTTATGAATTTAGTATCTTGACCAAAGTACTCTTCAAATTCCTGTTTCACAGATTCATTTGGGCAGCGACTTCTGCCCTATTTATATTGCATCCTGCTACACAACATCCAGGTCTCACCCTGTACAGTTACACCTATAGTATAGCAACCGCAGCTGTCACCAACAACAGGATCGACACCCCGCTCGCACGCATCCCCCGCACGACAAACATCTGCACAGAATACCTGATTGGGCTATTTCCGTCCGCAGTCCGCAGCGGATCCGCGGCATGCGGAACCGCAGCCCCGCATCATCCATGTCCTGTACTGCTGGTCCAGGACTGGCCAGACCGTGGTGTTGGCGTTGGGACTGGAACAGCGGGGTTGGGAACGGCTGGAGGATCTGCGGCCGAACCGTTAAATAGAGCGTCCGTATCTTTTCGCCGATGGATGTACGCTGTAATCAACCTTATACCATACTTGATTTCTGTCTGTTGCTGGATATTTGAATATGCCTCTCACTGAACAAGTCACGTCGCATCTCCGCGGGGTCGTGGACAAGGCCTGCGAGGATCCTGTCTCTGGTATCCCCGGCACTACCGTTGTCGTTGTGGATAAGAATGGCGAGGAGCTGTTCGCGCATTCTGCTGGGAAACGCGGCGCCGGGTCGAAAGAGCCCATGACGCTAGACAACATCTTCTGGATTGCGTCGTGCACGAAGATGCTTGTTGGCGTTGCATGCATGCAGCTCGTCGAACAGGGAGTCCTGAAACTAGACGACGGGGCTCAAACGGAGAGTCTGTGTCCTGAGCTGCAGACATTCCAGGTCTTGCAGGAGGACGGGAGTCTTGTCGACAAGAACAAGGCGATTACCCTGCGTATGCTGTTGACGCATACTGCAGGGTTTGGATATACATTCTTCAATGATAGATTGCGAGAGTGGTCCTACCCAGCTGGGGTGGATGAGTTCTCAGGTCGAATTGAAGATGTCAAACTCCCTTTACTCTTCCAGCCGGGTGAAGGCTGGGAATACGGGGTACGCTCCTTATCTACTGAAACCTGATATATGCTAATGAACAGGTCGGCATTGACTGGGCGGGAATTGCCTTGGAACGAGCAACCGGTCTCAAACTGAACGAGTACCTGCAGAAGAATATCTTCCAGCCTCTCCGCATCAAAGACATGTCTATGATTCCGAACCAGAATATGCGCCAGCGAATGGCATACATGAACCACAGAGAGAGGGATGGAAAGCTCCGGCATCGTGACCATCTCCTGCGAGCACCACTGGTGGTTGATTTAAACAACAAGTCCGAAGTCGACAGGGTGTTCAACAGCGGCGGCGCAGGAATGTACGCCAAACCACAGGACTACTGCAGTACGTATCTCACCTCGTAAAGATATAACCACTAACCCGTCCAGAAATCCTATCTGTCCTGCTAAACGACGGAACATGTCCGAAAACAGGAACAAAGCTGCTCAACAAGTCCACCGTGGACGAGATGTTCACAAACCAAATCCCCCAATTCCCAAACTACAGTAGACAAGGCATTGCAGCCTCAAAGCCCGACTTGACCAACGCCGTCCCAGAGCTGTATCCTGTTCCTGGAAACCCGCCGCAGGGCTGGGGACTGACCTTTATGCTCTCTAACGGCGGCGGAACAGGACGGTCTACATCGACTGGCCATTGGGCTGGATTGGCGAATCTGTGGTGGTGGGCGGATCGGGAGAAGGGGGTTGCTGGGATGGTCTGTACGCAGATTCTGCCTTTTGTAGACATGCCTGTGCTTGGGCTGTGGGCGACAGTTGAGGCGGAGATTTACAAGGCATTGTCTTAGTGGTCTGTAAACCTGCAATAAGTCGATTAAGTATGATGTGGTGCAATAACTACCACTTAATTATTGAGTTGATATGTTCGAATTGATTAATCCCTTGCATGTACCAAATACGTTACTGGTACCGTAATTAACAAGTGATCTGTTTGTTTAAGATCTGCACCAATCAGCACCAGCAAGACGCGGGGAATCCGGGGTCATGAACGGCCTCAGATCTTCCAGTTCCCCTCTTCACCTCCTCATCGGTTCTCATCGGTTTCTCCATCTGTCTCCATCCATCATCCGACTCAACATCTCTGCATCGGCATGTCTGTCCAGAAACACCCGACCCCGACCCACGGCCGAGCCCGCCGCCAGAACCACTCGTGCGACCAGTGCAGGAAGTCCAAACGCGCCTGCGATGCCACCACCGGCCAGCGCTCGCCCTGCTCCTACTGCGCCAGGACGAAGAAACGCTGTACGACCGAATGGGCCCGGTCGCGCGCGCAATCGGGCTTCAAACCATCGCGTCAGCAGCCCCATCTGGATATCTTGACCAGGGAAATCCTGCCATGGATGGCCGAGCAGCCTCAGCTTGACGGCGACATCAGCACTTTAGACGGTCTACTCGACTTCAATCCGTCGGAGGATTTGCTAGGCTGGGACGGAAACGCTGCGTCTGCACCTTTGAACTACAACCTGCTATCCCTTGATCCAGGTTCAGCACAAGAAACAGCGTCCGCTTTAACGCCCGCTCACTGCGTGCCGAATATGCAGCTCGACTTTTGCAGCATCCCCGACTCAACAAACCTCCCAGACCTCGGGCTAGACCCAACCCCCAGTCACCAGTCCTGGCAAACCCCACTCACCTATAGCACCCTGCAGTATGCATCGTCCAGCTCAAGCGACATCAGCTGGATGCCATTCACGCAGAAATCACCAGCCCAGGCCAGCCCGCGCACGCACTCTCTCTCCCCATTCTCCATCGACCAGCAGATGATGTCCGCTGCAAACTCGCACCTAACCTCAGCAAACCTGCTGCAGATCTACCACGACGTGCTGGAGCATAACCTCTCCTGCTGGGTCACCGAGCAAACCTGCCCATATAAACGCGGCTGGCAGAGGAACGGCCCAAAAGCAGTCCCAGAATGGGGCTCATCCTGGTCAAACCGGATCTACCAGCGGACGATAAAACTCGACCGCGTCGCGCAATCATGCAAGCTTGTCAGCATGACAAAGTCCGAAGAGCGGTCCGCGTCCAAAGCTCTGCATCTATCCATAATGGCCTTCGCAACGCAGTGGGCACAGGGTAGTCAACGGCACCGCGAGAAATACAGCAATACATTCATCGACCCGTGCAATGGCAGCACGACTGAATTCGACCGCGTCCTCCAGAACCATTTCTGGGATCAAGCACGGCGCGCTCTGCAGGATGTTGCCGATGTCGAGTCCTACCAGGTTGCCTGTGCGGAACTTATCTTCGCCTTGACGCAGAAGCCGTGGGAGGCTGAGCAGGATAATACATCCACGGAAACCCAACAACAAATATCTCAATCAAGCACAGCGTTATCGCGAGTCCGCGATATCCTACAAAAAGACGGACCACCGGTGCACATCGAACGAGCGGCTCAGAAAATGCACGCGCTGAAATACCGCTGCGACGCGGTCGAGACTGGCCTTAGACAAACAGACGGCAAAGAAGCCGAAGCCATTGCATGCATGGACCCCGATGATCGGGCATCAATTAGTCTGTTATATTGGCTGGCGATAATGTTCGACACGGTCTCGGCGTCCATGAACGAGCGGCCAGTCGTGATCCAAGACGAAGAGTGCCAGCACGAAGCCGAAACACCATCACCATCAATAAAACCCCAAGGCCAGATTCAGCCCCGCTGGGACATGGACCTCTTCGTCCCCGGCGGACTCGACAAAACGACCCAAACCCACTGGCCATGCACATACTCCGTCGCAGCCGAAGACATCACAAAATCCGCCCCCGCAAAAGTTCTCCTCTTCCGACACGTCTCGTACCTCCAAAACGCGGTCCGGAAAATCGCTCACCCCAATATAATCGAAGACATCATCTCCAGCACTATATCCCTCTACAAACACTGGAATAAAACGCACGGCGCCTTCTTCACAGAGATGGTCCGCGACTATAATACCGTCCCGCAAAGAATCCAGGGCTGGTTCGTGTGTATCTCCGCACATTGGCACCTGGGGACCTTAATGTTCGCGGACCTACTCGACTTCATCCATGAAAATGGCCTCGGCGCGCAAGACAAGTCTGCCAGCCGGGTAGAAGCGCAAATAGCGTCTCAAATCCGCAAACACAGTTCCGGTGAACTAGCGGACCTCGCGCGGGTCGCTACTCCAGCGACGTTGGATTCTACACTTGGTGTACCGCAGATGCCTGATTTCCACCACGCGGTGAACGAGGGGACGCTTCTTACTGAGCCGTGGACTATGATTCCCATTAGGGCGTTTACCAAGGCCGGTCTGATATTTCTCGATTCAGCGGAGGAGATTTCTCTATCAGGAGGGTTTGTTCAGGATGGTAATGGTGATGGCTTTGCGCGGAATGTTGAGCAGGCGGAGGATTGTATCAAGGGGTTGTGGCTGTTAGGGAAGAAGTCGGATATGGCGAGGAAAATTGCAGAGACGCTTTCGGGGGCGTTGGGAAGGTTGAGGGATGGGTTGTGATATTAGCAGTATGTTTTGGAGGTTGATGTCTGCATAATGAAGATAATTTTTAGCCGTGTAACAAATATTAATATCAATCACTGGTACTACCATCCTTATAGACTTCGTATCCATTCAGCACTCTACTATCAATCCACATCCCAGCAGATGTGATCAACTAGTATCAGGAGGTATTTAGACCATACTCGGTGGTTGACATGACTTCAGGTTGGGGTACCTCAACACAGATTAGCCAGTCTATCCACCCATCCGACAATCCAGGTGAGGTTCAAGTGAGATTCGCCCTGGAAGCATTCGCAGTGCGCTAAGACTTACAGCTAAGCGTCGCATTGACGACAGAAGGCGTCCTAAACCCCTTGTGCTGGATGGCAACAGCCAGTCAAGATTGAATCGAGGTGCAGCCAGTGACACATATAAGAGACTGATAATATATCAGCCAACGAAGTAATCTATACCACACTAGTATCTGCTGAATACGAGCATATCCCGCTGCCAGGAAGATATGAATCTACCCTCTACTTTCTGCTCGACGGTTGGCTGGGTCTTGGATGAGAGTTATGTTGAATATGGTAGATAGTGGGACATTTTTTTTTTAATTAGAAATACAGAATATTCAAAATAGATAGCGTAAAACAGAGTACAGCATGGACATCTGGCAGCAAACTGGCAAGAAACTGGCAGGCAGAAATGAACATATAGTATAGCAAGCAAAACCCACAGTCCCTATCACAATCCAAGCAAGATCCTAATCCTGACTCCCTCTACCCCCTCTAGACATGCATAGTCTAAGCTCCATATACGTTTTCGTCAAGCATCCCATAGTCAAACGATGGACCTCGAATAGACTTCAAATATTTTTCAAAATGGTCGAAGTTCTCCTCGGCATCATACACTCCATCAAGAGACTCGGGGTCCAGTTCATCTTCCATCATTTCGTCGTTGATATCCTCAACGGGCTCAGCATCATTGGTATCAAGTATGAATGCCGCTCTATCTCCAAGGGACGCTCTTGCAAAGCCGAGGACTCTAGTCAAGGCCCATTGCATATCGAGTAACTCCACAGAAGGCAAAGGGAGGCAATCAGGGTCGTCCGTCCACAAGGTAAAAGCATCCCCGGAGCGAATATACTGTCCAGTGCGATGGTTAAACAGCGGCGGTATTTCATTATCATGCATCCCAATCCAGTAAAGCTTGACCGTAACTCTTCTCGCCGCCGGAGTCGGATGATCCAGCGGCTTCAAGGCAAAGCGGCCGAGTTTCCACAGTGCGCGCGCAGGCTCCGACAGACAGACCATGTTCTTGAGAATACCAGCACTGCCCTCGGCCTTTGCGACTGCCTTTTCCCAGCGACGGACTCGAGGTCGAGTAAATAATATTCCCAGACGGTCCCAGAATGTTTCCATAGCCGGGTCTTCTAGGCCTACGAATGGCATGCCCGGAGCGAAGCGGCAGATGCGAGACCCTTGGACGGTTGGATGAATAGCACCGGTGAGGAGGCAGGTATTATCATCCCTGACTTCGGCCTCGGGCCAGGTGAATTCCATCTTCCCGTTGTGTATCCCTAGACTTTTTTAGCTGGCGTATTAAACGTAAATACATAGGGTGAGAGTGAACTTACAGATCTTCAGCACACGGGTCCAGATCGTTATATCGGATATATCATTTTGCTCCGCGGTATTCATGTGAAAGAAAGACACCAGCTGTTTGATATCAGTGATTGCTCCAAAGGCCCAGAAGAAAGGGTCCTCTGGGACGATCTCGTCGAAGATGTCGAACAGGACGTCCAAGCGGCCGGTATCGTGAAGTTCTGGGAAAGCATCCAGTGCCATGATTCAGTTGTATGTACGCAGTTTGTGCAAAGAGGTGAAGATGGAAGAGGGAAGAGGGAATAGAACAGAAAAATTGGATGGAAGGTATATGCTTTAGCCAGGGGCCGAAGCTACGTAACCAACCAGAGCGTGCTCCTGCTGCGTCATGAAGAAAGGAACTCTGGTCCGGAAGTATATCAGTAGCATGATCGCTTCCTGGCCAATCATCCCGTCTATATGACAATAATCTGTGCGTACCTGATCAGATGTTCCTGGTTCCTGAAGCGTCCCTGGGTCCCACAGCCAGAGTACTCCGGAAACCAACCACAGCGAGCGGCAACCAGATATATACTTCAGTGACGCGAGATAAAATAAAGATAAACGATTTATACACGTCACTTTACCAGTTTAAGGGCCAATGCCCGACGTGACAGCCCCGTGGGGTGATAATCATGGCAGACATTTTCGTCAGTCTGGCGACGCTTCCATAGTACCAGCAATGTGTCCGTTTGTACTAGTGTCTGCATGACTTGTTTAACTACACACACCTCTGAAGTTTACTCAGCATTTGTATAGTGTATATAGTTTCCAGTACTATCGTGGTTCGAGATACCGCTGCCAAGACAGATGTACCGAGCCCTAAATCCCAACCTTCGTTCGTGGCGAGCCCGTCGAAAGGTGAATCTAGGCCGGTTCAATAGACAGAATATGTACTTTGGAATTCTACTAGACTTACAACTCGAACCTCTCCTCCAAGGCAGCTAAACGTCTGCGGGGAATCCTGCCCAGAGATAAGACATGCCGCATCTTCCTTCCTATTCGCAGAAACGCAAGACAGCTGCTGGACCTGCCACATTCAGCAGACTGCAGTCAAGTCACTGCGGGGTCCTCAAGGATACTGTAAACTTCTGGAATATTTAAACCTCGACGACTACCCATCTAGACAAATCGCCCCTGAAACTCAAAATAACCTACAGCATTAACTTTTCCTCAACCAAACTTGCACACCCTCAATAATACCAAATACTCGTAATTTAACATTCCTATTACAATGTCCGATCTCACCTACTACAACTACCCCGGCGTCGGAGTGGCAAACAACAAAGCCTACAGCTACAGCCAAGCCGTCCGCATCGGGAACATCATAAAATGTTCCGGGCAGGGCGGCTGGGACAGCGACGGGGAAATCCGCACGCAGGACGTCGGCGCCCAAATCGAGAAAGCGTTCAAGAATGTCGAGACGAATCTGCGTGATGCGGGGCTAAGTGGGTGGGACGATGTCTTTGCGGTTCGGAGCTATCATATTAGTCTCTCGAAGAGTTTTGATACTATGGTGCAGCAATTGAGGAAGGCTATGCCGGGCCATCAGCCTGTTTGGACTTGTGTGGGGGTTACAGAGCTCGGGATTCCAGGGATGTTGGTTGAGATTGAGGTTGAGGCGAGGGTTCCTGGGGAGTAGGTTAGGTTTACTACGGCTATGGAAACCATGTCTCGCATTCTATGGTAATGAATCATAATTCGTTATTCTCCAATCTACCAAACTCCGGCCGCTCAGGTACTGAACTGCGCAGGCGCAGGGTAAGGGGCTTGGTCTCGACCTCGACCTGCTCCTATTCATCATCTGGATCCCCTTTGTCCTCTGGCTGGTCTATCCAAATTCCGAGGTCATACTCCCCGACGTCATCCAATGAACCCAGTTCCACAGCGTCATCCAGGCCCAGGGCCGCGTCAGTGGCTTCCACCGCACCGCTAAGTGCATTGAGTCTATGTACAACCCACTGCAGGTCCAGTAGATCCATCGACGGAAGGGGAAGCTTCTCTGGATCGGTGGTGGTAAAGGTGATAATATCCCCCGACTGGATGCGCTGTCCTGTGTGAATATTGTCGAGATGAGTGCCGCAGGCCGAGATGTCAGTATTATCAGGCGCCTCTGGTGGATCTTCAAGCTTGACTGGGACGTAGTTCCACCAAGGCATCCAGAAGAACTGGACGGTAAGATGTTTTCCATCTGAGGAAGCCTCAATAGGCTTCAGGGCATATCTGGATCTACTCCAGAGCTTGTAGGCCACTGGCCCCAGACATAGCAGGTTTGCAAGTGTCTCATTATCCTGGTCAAACACAGCTTTCTTCCATTTCTCTACTCTTTCAGTAGAGAAGAACAGGTTTAAAGATAACCAAAGATCTTCGTGCCCTTTTGAGATGTCTTTGAGCTTAAGGGAAAGGGGTTAGATGTGTGCAACCCGTGTGGAGTCCGAGGTCTTCGTCAGAGCGCACATGTTGTTGTCCCTGGTCCTACACTATACTCTGTTAATAACTGACAGTTGAATGGGGTACATGTGTCGGTATACCTTTTCAACCTGGGCCGCCGATCGAATATAGTATTTCCTTTCAGAGCTGGTCAGTCCAGAGATTGAGGGGGTGACGGGTGCTGCTGTAGTTGCATAAGACTGGCCTCTCGAACAAGGTTCAGCCAGTCTGTGAATTGCTGGGTCCCGGAATTGGCGTTGGTCTTGACAGCTGTCGGATGGCACGACCCCGGTCTCATTCTCGCTTTCCCTAGCCGAGGTTGTAGATTGCGGTTGGAGATTTCTCGTCTCTGAAATGGTCTCTAACACGCCCTGCGACTCATGATCCTGCGCAATCCCCAACGCAACTAACACTGTTAGTAGATGCAAAAACCAGCACCGGCGTTTCAAACTCACACATCCTGAGAATCCCGCCCCAGATTTCACTTCGGTACTGGCATGCTAGGAACACCCGGTGCGAAGGCGCAAAAGTATTGAAGAACTCCTCAAGCTTCTCGATGTCAGATAACCAAATAAATGCCCAGAAGGCTGGGTCGGCCAGTGCATCCTTGTACATGAGCTTCGCCAGCTTCTGCACCAGAGGAGAACGACGCTCATCGTCCACCTCCTCGAAAGGTGTCGGCGTCATCTCTGCTGCAACAGAAGACATTTCAAAGAGGAAAAACACTGGAACGATATCTGATAGAAGTCGTATAGAAGCTTGGGCGAGGTGGAGACAAGGAAGATTCTGCAAAATGGTTGGTCGATGACGCAGTGGGCCGGACCGAAGCACGTGATGTCACTGACTCATATTCTGTCAGCAGTCCCCAGAACAGACAACAATCTGCGTTAGCATAACAGGTCCTAGGTTAGCATAACAGGTCCTAGGTTAGCATAACAGGTCCTAGGTTAGCATAACAGGTCCTGGGTTAGCATAACAGGTCCTGGGTTTAGCGAGGGCTACTTCATGCAGGCCATTTGCCCAGGTTCGATATGAAGCCTGTGCATACTGCCCCGCCAAGCATGTGGGGAGATTTCACGTACCCCGCTATATATAGATTCACCAGTGGGCGGTTTAGCCACCTATGCCTAACTACTAGTACTCTATAGAATCAATCCGGAAGGACATGGTGCTCGTATTGGTATGCTTATCGTTGGTTTCATCCCTGTTTCCTGACGGCACTTCTATGAGGCAGCAAGCCTGCAGTCCATCTCTGCATCACACCGGATCATCCTCACTCAAACTCTGTATAACCTTTTGTCTCCTTGAGCGAACTCGTTGGATAGCTTTCTCTGCTCTGCTTTAAGCCCAACTGGAGCAGAGGTATGGCAGAAAAGACAGTCGCAGGCATGGGATCAACAACCGGAACATCGAATCCTGCACGCTCAAGCCGCTTTTTGATTTTCTCAGCACAACCTATAAAACCAGTACAGCCTAGGATAATAGAATGTGCGCCCTTATCTCTCACCAGAACGAGAGCATGCTCAGCTAACCTCTTCGTCATTTCATTGACTTCGCCCTTGATTTCAAACGCTCGCATATCGATGGCATGACAACCGACAAATCTGCCATCGTGACCATACGCTTTAACCGAGTCTTTGATGATGGGAATGGACTCCTTCATGATGGTGACGACCCCAAATGTATCCGCTAGACTGGCACATATGTTCATTGAAATCTGCGCCACACCTAGGACTGGGATATCGACGACTTCTCGCAGGGTATCTAAGCCGGGGTCACCGAAGCAATCGATGACTATGGCATCGGCTCCCTTTTGTGATTCTCGTTGGGCTGCCGCAATCAGGCCCGGGATTGCGAGTGCTTTGTCGGTGCGAGATTCGACAGAGATTGGGCCAGTGTTGATATTGACGGCTGAGCAGGTGATACCGTTTCTGCACAGTCCTTCGAGTTCCTCGCTTGACAGGTCGATCGGTGCTGACACAGGCTGAATGATCGAGATACGCATATTGAAGATCACGTAGACCAGTGGTCAAAATTGGTATTTCAGGAAAACTGTGATGTAATTGTGAAGGCTGACCTCAGAATAGAAACTTTTGCGTGCCTTCTTATATGGAGGTCTGATCTCTCGAATCCAACAGAGATGCTGAACCCAATGAAGCCCCATCGGTATCGTACGTCCGACACTTCTGAAAGAACTAATCTACTCTTGCCAGAGCATCCAGAGTGAGCTCGCAGGAAGCCTAGCAAGGCTCAATTGCATTGAGCGGTGAGGATGGGCGCATTGTATGCATTGCTGTCACACAGCATTAACGACTCACCAATGGCATGAAAAGGGATAGAAAGGGTCAACAAGCAATGTCTGACCCCCTTCGCGTAAGGAGAAAAACAAAGGAATGCGGCATTCGAGAGAGGGGGTGTAGGTGGAGTACATATGCTGTTGTGTAACCCTGCTCGGTAGATGACATTCAGAATTCGGAGCTGAAGGCGAGGTCGGCGCGCGATCTTCCCAGCCCGGGACGGCCTTGCAGATGAAGCTCATGGCGCCAGCTGAATAGCACCTGCCCTTGCCTTTTTGGCATCGTTTCCGCGTCAGCATGGTGGTAATTGATCGCATTCCATGTACTGATGCTTTCCTGACGTGGCACTTCCAATTCTTTTGGAGGGCTACACACACCGCCGATCCTAAGGCTGATATCATGGGATATTTCCATTTGCATTTCCAATTGGCATCTCATGTATATAAGAGAGCTCTAACCCGGGCCAGGGTCCGAATTGGGCTATTGTTCACAATATCTCCAATTCAGTTGTCCTTCAAGAAACTCCTCCAAGATGACCAAGGATTACGTCGAGCCTGCCAACATCCCTGTCATTGACTTCAGGGCTCTTACTTCGGAGAATGCTCAGGAGCGTAAAGATGCCTTGAAGCAGCTTGATGACGCTTTCCAAACATACGGCTTTATCTACCTGTCCAACCACAGCATTGGACAAAAGCTGGTTGATGAAGCCTTTTCTTGGGTATGGCCAAGTGTTAAACATCTGATTAACCTTTTCTAATGATCCGCAGTCCCAGCACTTTTTCCATTTACCAAACGAGGTTAAAGAGCTTTGCAAACACAACACCGTTGCAGCTGATCACCGTGGCTGGGCTGCCGTCGGAACCGGCATTGTCAGCCAGGATGTCTGGGACAAAAATGAGATTGAGAAGCTGCGCAAGACCGCACCTGTTGAGCAGAAGGAGATTCTTGAAATGGGTAGTCCTCACTCCAAGGGCGGCCCAGGCGAGTCGCTCGTGAACCGTCTGCTCCCCGAGGATGTGTTCCCCGGATTCAGGGCTTTCCTCGAACGGTGGTGGGACGCTTGCTTCCAGCAGCAGCTCCAAGTGCTCCGAGCTCTCTGCGAGATCCTGGGATACACCGATCTGGACTACCTTGGCAAGCAGCAGGACCCCAGCCGGAGCCGAAACCATATGAGCTGGCTGTATTATCTGTCCCAGCCTGTATCGCCATTAAAGTCGGGCGAGAGCAACAGATTGAACACCCACACCGACTTTACACAGTTGACCCTGCTATTCCAGGACATGGTCGGAGGTCTTGAGGTCCATGATTATAAGACGGGAATTTTCCGCCCTGTGCTTCCTAAGCCCGGTACGATGATTGTGCATGTGGGTGACTTGCTGGAGAAGCAGTCCAACGGCAAGTGGAAGAGTGCGTTGCACCACGTCTCTGCCCCTATCCATCTTAAATATGGGGATGAGACCGCAAGCGAAGACACCGTTGTTGAGCGTTTCTCCATGTCGTTTTATGGAACTCCTCAACACGAGGTGATGGTCGAGCCAATTCCAGGCTGTGAGGAAATTGGAAAGTGGCGCACCTTGGAGTGGGAGCCTAACATGACTGCTGGTGCTTGGATTGAGAAGAGAGTTGCACTTGAATATGGAGATGGACAGCAGGTGCCTCCGGCTGTTCCTGCTGCTTAAATGAGATGCTCTTTCGGTTTTGTCAGAATGTTTCTCAGTTGTCCTCCATGGCTTTATCCCTGGTAGATGAAGTACACTTGAATAGAAACGCATTGCCAACAATAAACAATCGAAGGAGTTTTAATCAACTTGCTACTACGGTAAGGACGGTTGAATGAATGTTAATCCATTCAAGTAGTCCTACATTTAATTGAAATCTTATATTTCCAACTTTCGATGTCTTCTTTGCTATGCTCATTCAGAAACTCCCTACTATACACAGAGGTTGATTTCAAAAGGTTCTTGTTCTCTGTGCCCCAATTGTCTACACTGGTGTAAATTTACCCTAGATATTATCTTCGTCTTTCCACTGTCCTTCATGATGCCTATTACCTGGGCTAGGACGCGAGAAAACTGCACATGCAGACGTTATTACAGGTTAAGAGCCCCTTTTGCTTTGCTACCTATCTATATTCCGGCTAGAAAACTATTCAACGTGTCAACCGCGAGGTTGAATGGTTAATCACTGGTTGTCAATATGCAAGGCAGCTGAAATCCGCTGTAAACATGGGCACTTGGGCGCAAAGCATCCCCTACTATACTTCTGTGGCTGGCTGAGTCCAAGACAGCTTTCTCTGCATGCATACTGCCTCTCAATCAGACGTCCCAGCTTCTGTTGTGCTATGCCACGATTCATAAACTCATCATACCGCTATTTCGGCTGACTCCGTCGTCTATGCCCCTGCTTGCCCTTGCATTGGGATGGCTTAGCCTGGGTACCATGGGTTGAATGTTATTCCATCGCTCACCTGCAGACAAACAGGAATTTATTCACCCTTGCATTTCAACCCAAATTGTTCTTCAAATATTCGTTTGCCCGGTATGGACTGATGATGATCTCTTTCTGGCACCGATTGCGTGAAATGGTGACTGAGTGTAGCCATATATGTTATGTATGTACATATGCGCATTCCTGAATTGGATACAGGCAGATCAAGTGCCAATGCTGTGGAATTTGGTTTCCGAACCCACGTTCCAGCCCCGTATAATTTCAAAGGGAATGGTTTCTCCAAGTGTCTCCTGCAAAGGTCTACTACAAAGGCCCCTTAGATGCAGGGAAGATGGAAAGAGTTGGAAGGGTTGTGGGAGCTTATTGATGACCTATTGGCCGTCTTCAATTGTTGATCTTGGAATGCTCGCAATACGGCATGTAATCTGCAAATTGTGGCACGTATGTGCTTCTCGATACCCTGTGTCATTCGACTACCTCCCTTGATTCAATTTTCATGAGAGACCATTCCTTAATGTTACTGCTACGGTATTATTCAGCCCCTCAATTGATGCTTGTGACGCCCGAATGCACACGAATCGATAAAGGCAATTAAACGTCCCCGGGGAGCTACCGGAATTATGGTCATACCAACCTCAGTTACTACATACTCAAGCCTACGCTTGCCTCCACAGATATGTCTACACCAACCGATATCGCCAACCTCCTGATAAGAGAGGATGCTAAGCTTTCAATTCACTTCGATAAAATCCCTCTCCACAACCATGGACCTCGCAATGGCTCCAGGTTTTATATGCTTTCCACAGATCGAGCCCTAAAAGACCGAGAAGAAAAGGACGACGAGCTCAGATACCTGGCTAAGGGAAGACAAGGTGCCATTAGGCTAAGCCAGCTACTTAACGCTCCTCATGTCATAAGAGAAAAAGAAAGCACAACCAAAGACGAGGGGAAAGCTGTAATGCGGCTTGGGGAAACCACCATGGTTGTCGACGAAACATTTGATGCGCAACCTATCCATAGCCACATCTGGAACTCATTCACGGCAATTGATTTTCGCTTCCCGAAAGCAGATTTCTCATCTCTGCAATATCTACAAACTTCTTGGAAGGGTCTCGAATGCGGTGATACCCTCTTCACCAAGGAGGGACCAACCTTCGAAGAAGTATCCATCGTTTCTGGAGTTTGTCTCTTCAATGCAAGGCTTCTGGAAATGAGTGTAACGTGTCCAAGAACTGGTGGTGTTGATTTTGAACTACTCAAGAATTCAATGCCTACATACAATGAACTGGACTATATTGCTCGCGCGTCAAGCGCCATCGCCGACATTGCTGCCATGAACATCTTAAGGGCTTGTGAGCAGGGCTCTGGACAGCGCCTTGAAATAAAACTTGACGTCCCTAGCTGGCACTACTTTCATACAGTAGCCACAAAGTTTGCATCAAAGCAGTGCTCGACTACTGAAGTATTGCAATGGATGAACACAATTGACCAACGTCACGACCAGATCGGTCACACCTTTGTGGAAGCCATCAGAGATGGGCTTGAGCAACGAGGGATTCGTGACAGCACCAGCTATGGCATTAGCATAACACCAAGGACAAGTACAGCTGCTGTTCTCATCCGAACAGCAATTGAACATGAACAGATTCCTTCGTTGCATTCCATTCTCGCCGCGTTGGACTCTGAAGAAGATGGGTGCTGGAAACGATTCTACGAGATGATCCCGACCAAGGAACGACCCTCGAATCTGGACCAGCTGGGCTATCTGTTCTATGTATACGAGGCAATCAGGCTGTCTCTCGTCGAAGGTCCAACACTCGTACCTCCGGAATCTGGCAAAACAAACAAGGCCAACTTGTCCAAGAAGGCATTGAAGCAGCGAAAACCTCGCCGCCTAATCATCAGTGTTGACGACTCTGCGGAACGACGCATTTACTCTAGAGCTCAACGGATACTCAGCAAGATTCGCCAGTCTAGCGAAAAGCCTGAGACGTACTTGGTAGAGTCATACGTTTGTAGAAGGTTCTTGATCAATGGAAACGAAGACAGAGCGCGACTGGGTCGGTTAGATCCTCTTCCCGATATTCCAGTTTGCACTGGTTCGCACCATGAGACTATGCTCCCTCTTGATGTGGTACGGCAGCTATATGGAGGCAACTCTGCCCTCGATTTGCAACGGTGGCTTCAAGAAGCGGGACTTTCTGTTTAGAAACAGATCAAAAATAGATTTCGTGGCTCAGGAATTCCATTGCCATTATCTGATAGTTCTTTTAGACATTTCTATTTGTTGAATCCAGGGGGGAAATCTACAATCAATTCGATCCAAAGAGATTTGAATATTGCTGGTGGGTAGCCCTACTGTCCTCCCATCAAGAACAGCTCAACGCTACGTAGTTCCATCTGCAGTGTAACTGCATACAGAGTGCTCGGGACACAGCATTCTTTAGAACATAACCTGCATGTCTGCATAGATTACTGTATTTGACGTGATTCTTCCTAGTCATGACTTTGGCTCAGCATGTTTTGGTCATGTTCCTCCCATAGCACGCAAGGAGTATACGACTGTCCAATGATCTTATTTTCCTGTGCATGCCAATCCGCACTTTGAGGAGAACTTGATACATTAGGAGCGAATATAAAAGATTGCCTTACGACCTGATACAGGTACGTAATACTTATGTACCCTCTACATCAAAATAAATATCGCAGTGGGGATCAACATACCAGAGACTGCTGATGCATTTCGGCCAATAGATCTCCATCCTGTCTTATACTGTACTACATACTCCGTACACCGTCTTTTAACAGATTCTCCATGCATACTTTTGTGTGTGAGTCAGGAATCAAACATCAGACCTGGCATGCGAAGTATGCCACCTCCACAATTGCCTTCGTTTTTTCTTATTTAAAATCATTCCGCTCACTGGTTGTCCAGCCTTCATTCTACACCAGCTTAACCCAGCCTAACCCAGCTTTCAAGTCGTTTTCTATCTACCACAGTGCAAGTCAAAATGGTCGGGATCGAACTCGTGGAGCCCGCAGAAATTCCCGTTATCGACTTCCAAGCTCTCTCGGCTGGCACTCTACAGGAGCGTAAGACTGCTCTTAGACAACTAGACGATGCATTCCAGTCGGTTGGCCTTATACATCTCTCCAACCACAGCATCGGCCAAGACCTCATACAAGAGGCCTTCGCATGGGTACTGTGCTCTATCTTGATATCTATCCATTACCATCCTCTTCATTTACTGACATATACAGTCTAAACGCTTCCATGATCTACCGGATGACGTGAAGGAACTAGTTCGTCACCCTCATGACACATCCGACCACCGTGGCTGGGCGGCTGCTGGTACTACCGTCTCAAGTCAAGGTGTTTGGGATCAAGATGATATCGAGCGCATACACAAAACCGGCCCTGTGGAAAGGAGGGATGTCCTTGAGACAGGAGATCCCTACCCGAGCAAGGTCCCAAACCCCAACTTTGTACCGAATCGAATACTCCCCGAAGAACTACTCCCCGGCTTTGAAGCATTCACCCAGAAGTGGTGGGATGCATGTATAAAGCAAGAGCTTCAACTGCTCCAGTTCCTCTGTGAAATCCTCGGTATTCCGGACAAAGATCTTCTTGGGAAGCAGCAAAATCCGGACTTCAATCGCAGTGCGACTGGTTGGAATCATTATCTCTCCGAACCCACTCGATCCCTGACAAGTGGTCAATCCACCCGTCTCAATGCTCATACAGACTATGGTCAATTGACTTTACTGTTTCAAGATACAACGGGTGGCCTCGAGGTTGAGGATGAAGAGGCCGGCGTTTTTAGGCCTGTCCTCCCTAGACCCGGCACGATCATCATTCAGATTGCCGATATGCTAGAGAGACAGTCGAATGGGAGATGGAAAAGCTCCTTGCATCGGGTTACTACCCCTCATCACCTGAAGCACGGTAATGGTACCCTGATTGAGAGATATTCGATTGGTTTCTTTATCCAGCCTGACTTTGATCTCGTTATAAAACCTCTTCCGGGCTGTGAAGCTAAAGGAAGATGGTCATCACTGGAGTGGGAGGATGAAATTACTGCTGGTGAATGGCTGACTAGGAGAGTCGCCCTGGAATATCAACACAAGGGCTCATCCAATTCCGCAGCATAGCGGAACTACATGACTTCAGTCAAAATCAGATTAAGGAAACCTAATATATTGCTTTCTGTTTCTGCGTTTCGAAACTAAAATCCAACGAATTTAAATTCAGTAAAGCCACTATATACGACAGTCCTTTGGCGGCCACGACCTTGTCATGATTCGCCACTGAGGAGTTGTTTTTTCGGAGGTTCCTCTATACAGTAGCTAAGACAGAATCGATCGAATTGCCATAATGAACGCGAAGAGTGTTGAATAAGTGTGATGTTGATCATTCACGGAAATACCTTCCATTATATGCTCCAGCCATCTCCATCCCTTGACTGAATTTCTAAACAAGGGGCCCCTTGCATGGCTTGAATATATCCTGTCGAATCCCCTGTTTTTGCTTTTGTTTTATATCAGGAACCACAGGTAGAGAGCTCGTGCCATCCGATTATGGCGACCGTTGCGCAATGTCTTGCCCGTGGTAGCAACTCACCGTGGGGAGCAACACTGCTCAAATGGCGGTCCTCGAGGAGCTTCATTATCGGCGTGGTTTGTTTTGCCGGAATGACGGTATGGTCCACTTGACACGCCATCCAGGGCACAAAACAACGTTAATGATGTGTGGCTGCAGGATATGCTTCTTTACGGGCTGGTAAGCGGACTCTGTTAAGAGCGGTCCACTATGTCCAGGAGGTTCATGTTGTTAGATTGTTCCTATTGTTCCAACGGCTCTCTCGGAAAAGGCCAACCTACCCGTAGGGGAACGTGAGTGCCTGGTTAGTTGGTTTTAATTCATCAGTCACTGACTAAAGCTATTCGCAGAGCAACGTTGGACTTCGATTCTTCTTGCGTTATATGGTGCAGCGATGGTCGCGGCCTCTCGTAAGTTTCAACTCCCTTTAGCAGCGAAGCACTATATATAACACGATAATACCTAGCTCTTTGCGGATATCTTGTGGTCCGCGCTGAATCACGGCGGTGGCTTTTTATAGCAGGGCTCGCGGCCTTAGCGGTTGCCACGGCACTGCTCTGCATTGGATCGCACCTAGCTCTGTGGATTCTGGGGCGTTTACTCCAGGGCGGAGCTGCAGCGGTGGTCTGGACAGCTGGAGTGGCACTCCTAGTGGATCGGTATCAGGAAGATGCACTGGGGAATGCGCTGGGGTATTTCGCCATGTCCACAGTAGCAGGAACCGTCGCTGGGCCGCTCTTGGGTGGAGTCCTTTATGAACATGCGGGCTATTACGCCCCGTTCGGACTGGCATTTGGACTGATCGCTTTGGACCTAGTCCTCCGGATGATGATCATCGAAAAGACGAACGACCAGGTAACATTAGAACCTACAGACATGGAGTGTCCACAATCAGTCCATAAGGACGGCCCTCCCGCTGCTACGGCCGCTTCAGGAAGAAAAGGAGACAATGGTTCCAGTCGAAGAGACACATCATCAATCGATCCAGAATGCGTGAACCCTTCATCACGAAACTCATGTCAACCAACAAATTACAAGGCAGTATTCGCCCTACTCCGGTCTCCACGGATGGTTCTGGCGTTAACGGTCTATAGCCTTGTCTCTACGGCCATAACGGCATTCGATAGTGTATTACCACTCTTTGTCCGTGACACCTTTGGTTGGAAGCAAACAGGTCAAGGCCTTATATTTATTGCTCTGCTGGCGCCACACGTTATTGACCCCGGTATTGGGTATATACTGGACCGGTGGCCGAAGACCCGCTGCTATCTGGTTACGACGGGTCTATTTGCAATGGTCCCGCTAATGGTCTGCCTGCGGTTTGTTACAGAGAATAGTATTGGCCACAAGGTCCTTCTCTGTGTATTATTAGCACTTATCGGCGCTTGTGTGGGACTTACTGAGGTACCAATTATGGTCGAAGTGAATAGTCGTGCACTTGAGACATCGACGTTTGGTAGGAATGCCGCGATTGCATTGGCCTGTGGGCTCTGTAACTGTGCCTTTGCTGCAGGTTCGCTAGCAGGCCCCTTCTTGGGAGGGTTCATTCGGGATCATGCCGGTTGGGGGACCATGTCGTGGGCGCTGGCGGTGCCGATGGGAGCGTGGGGGATACTCGTGCTGTTATTTCTTTGCTAATGCCGTGCTGTCTTGGTTTGGGTTTTTCCCTGATATATTATCTTAGGTTTCCCCAGGCCGTAATGTGAATGCAAAGACACTGTTTCATGGGAAATATACTGCTGAAGCTTTTGTGAGGAGGCCAACCACTATTGTGCTTTGAAAGCTGACAGGATATATATAAGGAAGTTTGCATTTAGGGGAGGGTGTATTGAGTGAATGCCGAATATGACAATTAGAACACTGAAAGGTACAACTGCAAGAAGCCCTAGATGCCTCGACGCAGTATCTTGAGCTTCAAAGACCTGATGTGAAAACAGAAAAGGAAAAGAAACCCTGACAAACCCAAATCCAGACACCGCATCGGAAATTAGCAGTCTCGGACTAAGTTTCTCTTGTGGGTCCAGTGGACATATATCCTGGCGGACATCCAACGTCGCCTTCTGCAAATATTCGAGTCATACTTGAAGTCCACGAACATGGCCCATCTGGACATCGTATCAGCTCGAGGCCGCGCTCTCGAGCCCAAGGTTCCTGTTTTCTTTGATGTCTTGAATAATCTCTGGGATCCGGAGTCGAACCCCGATGGGATAGTCAATCTTGGGCTGGCAGAGAATGTACGGTCCTCTGGAATTACTTCTCCTCTTAACCAACTCTGTTAACAAACTCAGGCTCTCATGCAAAATGAGATGAGGAGATTCATCAACTCTCAGGTTAGTCATATATCAGACGGTCAACATATTTATCTAATGCACGTCAGCCACCGGTCGAAAGTCATGCCTTGACATACGGCGATGGATTCTCTGGATCCAAGAAACTCAAGGCCAGTGTCTGCCATTTCCTCAACCGGCAGTTCCGACCGTTCACTCCGTTGCTTCCAGAGCACCTATGCATTACCTCCGGGGCGAGTAACGCGCTTGAGAATTGTGCATGGGCTCTGTGTGATCCGGGGGATTATATCCTTGTTGGACGACCATATTGGACAACCTTCAGGACCATCTTTGGGAATCGGGCTGAGTAGGTGCATGCCCCTCGAGATGGCCGCTGGCTAACGACCGTACAGTGTTAATATGCTCGATGTCTCGCTACAAGGAGTCGATCCGATGGGGCTTGAGGCAGTGCGTAGATTCGAAGCAGCATTTAACCAGGCGAGAGATGAAGGGAAAAGAATCAAAGCTGTCTTGCTATGCTCGCCGAATAATCCGCTGGGTAGGTTTGATGATCCGGTATACTGGGAGATCTAACAGTCACAGGCCGGTGTTATTCGGAAGACGTCCTAAAGGCGTACATGAAGCTCTGCCAGAAACTGGATCTCCATCTGATATCGGATGAGCTGTATGGAATCTCCGTCTGGGATAACCCCGAAATGCAAGATCCGACACCGTTCACATCTGTGATCGCTATAAACCCGGAGAATCTCATTGATCCACGCAGGATTCATGCCGTATGGGGATTAAGCAAGGTCGGTTATCTCCATCCTTCGACATCGCCGATATTAACAAACGAACAGGACTTTGGTGCGACCGGTCTTCGAGTCGGCGTTTTAACCAGCCAGGCAAACAAGAACTTTCTCAACGCCTGCGAAAGCATCTCGTAAGACTCCTACCTCTATTCAAAGCCCAAACTAACATTAGCAGACTCATGAACTTCCCATCCAGCGTCGCAGACACCATCGCCGCATCTCTCCTGAGTAACGATTCACTCCTCGATACATTTATCTCCGAGTACCGGGCCCGGCTATCACGGAGTTACCAGCATGTAACTGGTTTTCTCCGAGAGCACGGAATCCCATATCAGCAATCGAACGCGGCCCTTTTTGTCTGGACGAGGCTCGGCGATGTGATGAAGGGGGAGGACGATGATACGATCCTGCGTCGACTGCGCGCCGAGAAGGTTTACCTTACGTCGGGGGCGACTTCTGCTGCTGAGGAGTCGGGCTGGTTTCGGATTGTTATGGCGCACCCACGGGCTGTTTTGGATGAGGGGTTGAAGAGGATATTGCACGTTATAAACACAGCATGATTTGTTATCTAGTATATATCATCCTCAAACTGGAAACTATCCAGGCGTTTACATCAGCAATTAGCATCATATATAGCACAAAGAAGTATATATTGGTTCAACATCTCCGAGTCTGGTTTCCAGCTAACTTCTCCGACGATATCTCCGAGTCAGGTCACCCCGGATCGGAGATCACCAACTTCGTCCGTTCTAATGTTCCAATTGATCTGATGACCATGCTTCACTGATGTAACGCTGTGATTGATAATCTGATAAGCCCCGCAGTTGTTTCGCGTGGGGAGTATAAGACAAGCTCATCCCAGGTTCCTAGGCAAACCAGCAGCAAGCACAAGAAGCACCTAAACTGGAAATGTCGCAACCAGTACAGAACCAAGATGAAACTATCTGGCACGGCGTGAGTCCACTCAGACACAAACCACTTTTACCCTGCTAATTGTTCCTCCAGGACGGCCGTGAAACAGCCCTACACACATACCTCCTCAACCACCCTAACCTCACAGCCCTACGAAACAATCCCTCTGAAATCCTTAATGAAATCGACACCTGGGCTCTCCAAAACAATCACACCATGATGACAATCGGCCTTGACAGAAGCCAGCCAATTCTGGATGAAATCCGCTCTGTCCGACCCAATGTGATGGGCGAGCTAGGCGGGTATATCGGGTACTCGGCAATTATTTTCGGGAACGAAGTGCGAAATGCCGGTGGGAGCAAGTACATCAGTTTCGAGTATAGCCCCGAGTACGCGAGTATCGCGGAATGGATCGTGGATCTTGCAGGGTTAGGTGATTTCGTGCAGATTATTGTTGGGAAGAGTGCGGATGGACTTGTACACGTTGCCAATGACTCCAAAAGCAGGGTGGTGTTTGATATCTTGTTTATTGATCACTGGGAGCAGGTTTATCTTAGTGATTTGCGAATCTGTGAGGACTATGGCCTTGTCAAGAAAGGATCGGTGGTTGTTGCTGATAATGCTGGGAATGGGGAGGCGGTTGAGTATGTGCGCTGGGTTGAGGGAGAGAAGTATACCTCAACCAGAGTCCCCTGTGTGCTTCCGAATGGGAGGGATGATGTTGTTCTTATTTCCCGGATGTTGTAATCTCCTCTAGCTAGGACATAACATCCAAGGTGAAGGGGTTATACTTTGGATGTCTAAAGCGTACTCCCATCGTAAACACCACCGATATCAAGGATTATAATATTATAATCTCGACCCCAAATGGCCAAGAAATAGGCAGCTTCGTACGTGCGCGACATGATCGACACGAACTATAGTTCGCCCTAATGCAGTGTGATCTGGCCATGACCTGAATGGCCGTGCACCGCCCGATCGTCCCATCGCTTCTCCCAGTGTGGAAACAGACAGGATGCTTTCTTTCAGCTCGTCACTCTCCGCACGGCCTCCACTCGTGGTGCCTGTTATTTGAGCTGAACCCCGCCTGACGCTGTTGTTCTCTCTTATATCTCGTATTACACATACTGCAGTCCCTTTCTATCCACTAAATCCTCTTTAACAATCGAACTGCATCATGGACAGCCTCATCGGTCGATGGAACATGGTAGGAATGCACTCATACCATCTCTTTAAGAAAGTGGCTACTAATGCTCTCACAGGAAAAAGGACTGTGCACGGGGACAGATTCCCTGCTGAAACTGGTACATCACCCCAGTCCTTCTTCATAACCCTTGACATCTAGCCTCATAGCATACTTTGCCTGTATCTAGCTAATGATCCATATCTAGCAAGGCATAAACTGGGTCCTCCGAAAAGGCATCGGGGTCGCGAACGTCCGCCTCGACATATCCATCTACGCCGACGACCAAAAGCCCGACTCGGACGTGACAGTCGTTGACGCCCTTACAATACCCACGGGTGGAATGGGAACGACAAGGGAACGGCGGGTACTGGATTGGTCGCTTGTTGACCACAAGGATTACCTGTTCGGGTCGAACCAGCACCAGACGCGTTGGGTTTATGGGGGTAGTGATGGAGAAGAACGGGCGGTTCCGGATTTTGAGCTGCAGACTAAGGTTACGAAGGACGAAGAACGGGTTAAGAGGTTTATGCGTGGGGAGATATTGGAGGATGGGAAGGAGGCAGAGTGGGATTTGGATGAGCCGGATGTTGAGGGGAGGCATGTATGGCTTCATACGTTTGTGAGGAATCTGGGCTCGGGGTGGACGGCTGAGCAGGTGAGTTTCTGCCTTTATTTTGTTCTGTGGGCTTTGTGTTGACAGGCTTAGGTGTGGGGTTTCGAGGTGATCAATGGCAAGCGGTATCATACGAGGCGCATTGTGTCTGCTAATACCAAGGGAGAATATGTGCTGGGCAGGCTGGTCTATAGTTTTCTGGGTAGGGAGTAGACAGTAAATAATATTATTCGCATATCAAGTCCCAAGACAGATCACTGTTAGCTACGTATGTTTTGGCCCCATATGGCTGTTAGCGTGTTGATCCCCCACGATGACACGCAATCTCAGCAACTCCCCTTGATAGAACATGTCTCTTAGCAATATGCAGAAGTCCCGGCCAACTCGACAGACATGCATCAGCTGTGATGGCGGCAAACTCACCATCATAGACGCCGACAAACCAAGCCCTGAAATGGAATTCATTCTGCGCCTGCCCGAGGAAATCCTGCAGCAAATCATCGAGTACGCCGCCGCCATCAAGGGGAGCGATTATAAGTACGATCTGAACTTGCTCAGTATACTAGCTCGAACATGCCGTCGACTGCGAGGGAACGTCCTCCCCCTGATGCATCGCAGGCTCAGCATCGACACACAGTCTGTAACCAGCTACAGGCGCCAGCAATTGCGATTGCCTCTGGAAGAGCCAACAATGTCCCTATTCAGGCTTCACTGCCGAGAGCTCCATGTCCACATCGATGATAGGAATCCTCCAGCCAATGCACCTTTCTCCTTGCTCAGGGACCTTGTCTGTCACCTCCCCAATGTCTGCAAGATGACCGTCCACGGTGGATACCAAGGCCATCCCCAAGATGCCTGGGCGTTGATTCGACTGGCATGGCAGAATATGTCGCATGTCCGGTCACTCAAACTGAGCCGCGAAAGCTGGGGGCTGCACTTGCGCGATGTCTTCAGCCATATCGACGGCTCGCCTCTACAGAGTCTAGATCTTTACGGTATTTCCAGGCCAAAGAACGCCCGCGAGGGGGACTACATCCTCGCAGAAGTACGAAGCCCAAACAATCATTCCTAGGCCAGAACTGACCAGATAAATAGAAGAAACGAACCGCCGCATTAACCTCTATCAGCGTTCGCGATTACGAAGAAAGCGCGTCTGCTACAGAGCAACTCATCCAGTGGCCCAAAGCACTCACGCATTTCCACTTTGGGCATTACTACAACAACCCATTCTACATGGATCTCCCCATGTTCGCCACCTGGCTATACCCGCACCGCAAAACCCTCCGCTCCATCAACATCGGATATCTCTCTGCAGCCGGCGTCGGACTCCTCTTCAATGCATCCGCCTTTCCTAAACTAGAAACCCTAGTCCTCTCCCGGTGGCAGCTAGGGCAACTCAAGAGCCCCGGACGGGCCGGGCTAAGATACGCCCCCGATACGGCGGACCACCTACTCGCGCCCAACATGCATACATTCACCCTCGACTTTTCCATCGCCGACCAGCACACCGAGGACTTTGACGACTTTGCAGACCCGGAGGAGCAGTGGGTGCGTACATTTGCCAGGGACGCTCTAGCACGCAGTGCGAAGTTGCGTACGATCAAGATTAACTATACCCCGGATGACTACCTTGCCGACGGCGAGTCCGGGAGTGGATACCCGTGGGACCGCATGGATAAGCTGCGATCTGAGTTCAGTCCGCATGGAATAGTGTTGGAGTATAATGAGCCGACTTTGACGAAGGAGGAGTGGTTGCAGGCGATCAAGCCCAGGTAGCGATACCCTCATTCTGTGTAGTGTAGGTGAATGCAGTTGATTTCAAGTATATACTTTTGCAGGCATAGACGGGATCCATTACAATGGGCTAGGAACAGGGTCTGGTTGTGGTCTGCCCTAACTCCGTCACTCCCGCGCTCCCAGTGCTCACACGATGGAAGACTATCCTTCCTTAAAGCCTTCGTTTTATAAAACAGGATGGGTGCTTAACAGACCCAAGGTAGTCAGTATCTGATAAAACAGTTTCCTAGACTGCTACACATCCTGCACCCTCGTCAACAAATCCATCTCACAACTATACCGTGCAAAGGCACTCCTCTCTCGAAACCTCTCCCCAACACGATAGAAGACAAACGGAACAAGACAGAACAGCGTCCCCAGCGCAGAGATCACATAGCCAGGGGTCACCGTATGCCCAGACGTAAACAAGACATGCCCAATAAGCGGCGCAATACCCGCAACAATCGCACGCACAAAGGCCAGACCCGCAAATGCCGACGCTGCATACACGGTATACGTATCAGTGAGATACCCACTAAGCGTATACGCAATCTCATTAACCCCGAATCCGATCGGAACTAGCGCAGCAGTAGGGAGAAGCGGGCTGGCGGATATCAAGGCCGGAGGTGTAGTGCTGTAGAACCACCAAAGCCCCGCAGCGAGAGCAACAGTTCCATAGGTGAATCCGGCAATTTTGTCCTCGGGCTTGATAGGGATTTTATTCCGGCGCTTTTCTTTCAGTTTGCGCACTTCCCAGATATGTGGGAGGGCGTCGAGGAGTACGCCAATTATCAAGGCTAGGAAGGGCCATGATGCTTCGGTTTTCGATAGACCCAGTGCAGTGAAAGATCCCGTTAAGGATTCCGTGAAGAGATAGATAAGGCCCCAGGAAACGGCGCTGATGCTGGAAATAATGATAAGGATTGGTTCGGTGACTATCATGAGCATGGACCGGACGAAGACGACGTCGACGAATACTCTCAGCGTGGGGAATGGGTCCGCAGTGTGATATTTCAGATCTGCACTCGGGCATTCAACACGTAGAGACGCAACTTTCTTTGCGAGCAGATTGCTTGGGCGGCTTTCGCGGATGCCTAGGAGTAGCACATTGCAGACACCCGTGCCGATGGCGGCACTGTAAAAGATCCAGCGCCTACGCTCGTCAGTACAATACGCAAATTTGGAAAGGGAAGTGTACCAGCTAGCAACTGAGGCAATGCATGATGCGTAAACCGGCCCAAAAGCGAGTCCAGCAGTTGCGGCTGCGTTCCACAGCAGCACAATCCACACCCGGTGCTCTGTGTTGAACTGGTCTTCCACTGTCCCGCTTACAACCACAGACGGGACAGCAGATGCAAGTCCCGAAAAGAATCTCCCGATGAAGACGCCGCTCAGATGTGGAACAACTCCGACGAGCAGACAAGACAGACTAAACAAGGCACAGGATAGAAGGTAGGGCATGCGCCGCCCGAACAGGTCGGACGAGGGAGGAATGACCAGCCCGCCTACTGCCTGTCCTATCTGATATCTAAAACAAATCAGTTTTGACCAAAATGGAAGAGTGGAGGCTCACGTCAGACTGAATGCGACGAGCAGAGTCATCTTACTTGCTGCGTAGTCGTGTAACGCCAGTTCAGCCGCAGCAGCCTGCAACAGTTAACTAAGTTTACGGTGACAATCAGTGACTCACTCCTGTGGTGCTGATGACGGTTCTATGAAGTGTTAGGAATATCTAATGGTGTGATTAAGTGGACATACGTATAAAACTCGAGAAACATGACGAGCGAAGTATCATACGTCTTTCTCAATGTTGACCAGTTCCGCGGGTGGTCTTTGCTATCCTTTCGCCATCGTATGTAGCCGGATTCTGGATCTATCTCCAGACCATGTCGGGCGGCCTGTTCATCTGAGAGGCTACTGGCAACAGATGTGGTCGAAGTGGACGCTTCCTTGTCGTACACCGACCCGGGATGCATTGCTGAGGTTGTAGGCAGGTTGGGACTGCGTTGGATAACAAGCTCGTCTGAGTTTTCACACTCTCGCGACGATCCAACGGCATATAAGGACAAGGAATGCGTGTCACGCATTCTGACTGCATAAGGTCCCAACAGGCCCAACTAACATTCGGCCTCACAAATTAGACGATTGAACGGGCCGGGGTGCGATCCTTCACACCGGCGATAATTGCAACATCTCAGCCAAGCGGTTGTAAATCACAGGAGCCCCTGAATGCGGGCCATTCCAGTGCGCTGAATAGGACAGTCTCAGCCCTTGGTGCAGCCACCAGCTGTCCTGCAGGGATGTCATACAGCCCCTCTGGTCTGGCCCAATTCTTCGATGATCATCTATTGGACCCGATCATTTTACCCCATTGTCTGCCTCCAACTCAGCGCTCCATATAAATTCTATTTGAGAGGTTTCATCCCGCAGAGTGCCATGTTATGAGGCTGCTATAGACAGGAGGCCTGTGTAGGCTTGGTTCATTTCCAATCCCTGAGTTCGATACTCAATAAGGGTTTTCCCTGCGCTGGGAAATGAGGAGCAGGGATCACCGGTGGATGAGCTGACCTGTTCCTTCGACGACGCAGAGTACACCCGGTTTCCTGATTAGTCTATTGAATCGCGGTATTCAAAACGGTACTGCGAGCTCGTCCCTGCGTAATTACCAGCAGGCTATCCACTAGAAGATCAGGAGTCTCACACATAAAAGGCGGCGCGTATTGGAATTTCAGCCTCGAAGGATCAGCGCAGGAAATTCGCCAATGCAGCCAGAAGCTGAGCTGAGTCTTCGATCTGGATTCCTGATTGGCGGCGCTATTCCGCTAGCCTGCATTCTTGAAGAAACCGACAAATTATTCTTAGATTATTGGCTGCGTGGTGGATTGCGAATGCATATGTTGCCTCGGACCCGCTGGGCGAAAGAGGCACATGTATAAATGTAGGAGGTGATTTCCAAGGCATCGCAAACTTTTTGCCCACTCCAAACATGGCCCCCGTCAGGTCGCTAGAAAGCACACTCGCAGAAAACATGCAGAACGTCGCATGGGGCACGACGCGTCGCGCAGAGACCGACTTCCGCAGTAAGCACACCCAGCATTCCACAGATAAACCCGCCTCCGAAATCCTAATTATTCCAGGCGACGTTATAACGACCCCGTCAATGGGCATGCTCGCAGCAATAGCCACAGCCAGTCTCGGCGACGACGTTTTCCAAGAAGACCAAGTGACAAACGAGTTCCAGTCGGTGATGGCGGCGCAGTGCGGGCTCGAGGCCGGCGCATTCGTGATTTCAGGAACCATGGCGAATCAGCTCGCTATCCGGACGCTATTAACGCAGCCGCCTTGTGGTGTATTAGTTGATGCGCGGGCGCATGTAATACACTTTGAGGGGGGTGGGCTTGGTATGAGCGGTGCGGCGATTCAGACGGTTCGGCCGTCGAATGGGCGGTATATGGTCTTGGAGGATATTAAAGCTCGGGCGATTGTCACGGATGATGTGCATAAATGCCCGACGGCGGTTATAAGTATTGAGAATACGGCTGGGGGCAGTGTCGTTCCAGTCGCTGAGCTGCGTCGGATTAGCGAGTGGGCGCACAGCAACGGGATCCGGATCCATATGGACGGTGCGCGATTGTGGGAGGCTGTTGCTGCTGGGGGCGGTAGTTTGTATGACTACTGCAGTCTCTGCGATTTGGTCAGTTTGGATTTTAGCAAAAACCTGGGGGCGCCTATGGGTGCGATGGTGCTGGGTTCGAACCAACTTATAACACAACTGCGCCGGATACGAAAGAGTCTGGGCGGCGCAATGAGGCAGACAGGTCCATTGGCAGCAGCAGCGCAGTTTGCAGTGATCGAGCAGTTTGGACTGGGTCCATGGGGGAGCCGAGATAAATTACAAGCCGTGCATGGGCTTGCAAAGGAGGTCGGCGAGACATGGCTGAATTTGGGGGGACAATTACTGCGAGAGGTTGAAACGAATCAAGTATGGCTCAACCTCGAGCAGACTGGCCTTACCACAGAGAGATGGAATGAGCTGGGGAGAAAACATGGAATAAAGCTGGATGGAAAGAGGATTGTCCTTCATCACCAGATCTCAACAGAGGCCATCGCGAAGCTGGGTCTTGTATTTAGCGAAGCCTTGAGGGTGCGAGCACGTATATAATCAAAATATATTATCCGTAGTTGAAATATACAAACAGACACTTAATTACTTATGAACTGATCGGGTTGGTACACATCACCATCAATGAGTAGCCGAGCCCTAACCCCATACTAGCCTCATCCACGCTCAAAGTAAAGCAACGCCCAAGCCAGCAAGCCCACCAAGCAAGAGGCCCGTGGGCTGAGCAGCAAAAACGCCAGCTCCATCCTCAGAACCAGGCGAATCTCCACCATTACCAGCATCCGGCCCCGCCGTCACTGTCGAGTCAATATACGGGAGAGCAGGCCCAGGGAACTCCTCATTAACAACACTCGCACACGCCTCATGCGAATTTGGCGCGGTAGTGCAGATTGTCGCAGTCGTGGGACAGCACCTGAAAACCATTAGCCCTGAAAACACGAATAAGGAGATGGTGGATACCAAGGGTCCTCTCCACACTGCTGCCAGGTATCAGGACACCCGACATACGGCGGTGCAGTCAACGTCGGAAGGGCCGTATTACTATCCCCAGAGCTGACAACGGCAATCGACACTGTGTACATCTCGTCGCTTCCGTGTATCGTGGTAATAGTATTCTCCATTCCGCCCTCCTCCAGGTGCGTACATGTCATGCCGGAGTTAAGAGGCTGACACTCATCGATAAGGCTATGTCCAGCTTGATTACTCCCCCCGCGCTGGAGAGAGAATGTATTAGGGCCGAATGCGAGTGTCATTCCTGGATTGCCGTCACAGGAGACAGCCTCGTAGGTGGTGATGTCGGAGGAGGAATCGACCTCCGAGACGAGGATCTCGATGTTGCGGTATAGACTGCTGGGCCATTCCACTTCCAGGGTCTCTGTAGGGGTTGGACATTGCGCTGTGCTTAGGGTTAAGAATGATAGAAGGAGTACTAGAATAGGCATCTTGGTAGTGAGTGTTTGAGCAGGTCAGCGTTGTTAACTTGAAAGTGGAACTTGTCTGACCAGACTGGGTATTTATCTCCTTCTATACTGTCCTATAGTCCCATTCCTGACGAAACAAGGCTGCTGTGCCAATACCGCTTGGGCGAATCAGAACTCGCTATATCGCGACTTCTCGTGTTGAGCACGAGGTCCAATAGAAAGTCCAATGCAATCGGCTGGGCATGGGGAGGCAACCTTGGCGCCAATATATTCGAGTTAAAAGGGCTACTGAGAAAGTGTATTACTGTCCATGGAAATAGCCATCGCACCCATGGACAGAAACATATCGTCCAGGCTCCCCCGCTCCAGCACGCTGGAGTCTGTTTCTGCATACGCGCCCCCAATCAGTACTCGACGGTTAACACTAGGAGATGTCGAGACGGGTCTGCTGCATGTACCCGGCGTCGTTGGCGCAGCTTCAGTGTCCAACGTGGGGAGCACCTGATCGAGCAGCGCCTCAATAGCACACACCCCTTGGAGGTTATACCGCGCAATCGACGCTGTATACCTGGAGTCGATAAACCCTTCACTTCTTCGTCCTGGCCCTCTTGGCTTTGACTCATCCCGGCTAGAAACCCGATTCAGCTGGCGTGTCAGTGTCTGAAGAGCTCCTTGGACGTGCTTTATCTGGGTACATAGAGCCGCCTTGGATACAGACTCGCGAACCCCGTCATCCAGTCGAATTGAACGCGCCTGAGCTACAAGCCTCGGGACATGTACGGCCTCCCTATATGCCTGGTCGATGATGCTAACTAGGGTACTCCCCCTACCAGCCCTTTCTTCCCTTTCAAACGCCCTCGCACTCACATTAATCCAGTCAGGCTCGGCAAGAATACACTCCTCCTGATTAGCAAAGGCCTCAGCAATAAAGAAACCCCGACAAGCCAGAAAAAGCGTCCTCCCAATACCCCTAAAATGCGCAGCAGGCCCCCGGAGCCGCAGCAACTCTTTAATACCCGTCATATGAACCAGCCATCCATCAGGATTACACCCATCCAGAACCTCATAAACAGCGAGTAGCAGCGCAGTGGCAAACGTCGTATCCGCTATCCTCCTCCGCGGGTCCTCAAGCGAGACCCTCAGATACCGAAGAAGCACACCGTAGATATACCGACTCTCGGCTAGTTTTTCTTCATCGTTGTGCTTCTTTGCGAAATACCACGTTGCATAGCACCGTACGAGCCATTCGATATTCGGGCATTGTGCGCGCCGGTCGTCGCGGACGAATGCGATGATGTCTTGGTCAACCCGTTTGTAAAAGGCCGCGTAGGTGGCGGGGAATAGAATTGTCGAGACAAGGGTGTTGAATATCTCTCTCGTTTGCAGGTCGAGGGATTTGGCGGCGAGACTTGGGGCGCGTATGTTGTCCATTGGTGTTTTCCAGGTGGTTGGCCGGTGCGCTTGCTGGACGTAGATCTGCCCTTTATTCTCATGAACCGCAGATTGCTCACATTTTGAATGTTCATGAGAGTTTGAGCCAGCTGGATTAACAGGAAACGTGGCTAAAGGGTGCATGGAAGGGGCGTCCAAGACTGGATATGTTGGGCATTTTAGCCAGCCCGTATTCATTCTGAACGCAGATCCTTAACAACACCAGACTAGCAATAGAGAATACGACGAGCCTCATATCATTCACATCTTCGTCAAGCACCCCCGTCTCCGGGAGAAATCTTTTCAACGCCAAGAACCCCGCGGTGCCCAGCAACGCCCAGTCCTTCGCACCTCGTTCTCGTCTGGCGGGGACATGTGAAGCTGAGGCTAATGGAAATAAGTGACAGCAGCCTTGGTCCAGTCAGTCTGTCGAAACTGGGTCCCAGGACAGAAACAGCAGCCTAGACCATAATATTAATGATCAGCTCCATGACGAGGATCTGCACCCTCGACGTGGGGACGAACTAACGATGCGAGCGGACGCTAAGGATACGAGGGCTGTGCATATCAAGCTTGCATATCAAGCCTGCCCATAGATATCTTGACGTAAATATCGTTCATTCCCAGATACAAATTCAAGAGACAACATTGCCATCCGATCATCATCTTTGTTCGCTGCTGTCCCTTTTTGTCTCAGCCAGTCCGTCTCTGGCTGCAATCGCCCCTGCGAACACAAGCAGGTGAGAACGGCCTGCATCATTAATGGCAGATATTTCTGGACCTAATTTAGCAGACTAGGGAAGCTGTATGCACATGATAATAATTCTCCATTTGTTCAGTCTTAGATATATTAAATATGAATGTCGAAACTATCAGAACGAATGTTAATACTACTTTCCCCGATTAAAACATGCTATACACTGCATTTTGCAGCCTCAATGTCTTCCGTCGTGACTGGTAATGCTGGTAGGGAGAGTATTGCCCTTCAGCAGTCGTCATCTTTTCCCTTTCCAATGCCTCCAAGACCGAGTCCTCCATGTCCCTTGCCATCGTCCTTGTCGTCCTTGCCATCATCCTTTCCCTCATCCTTCCCGTCGTCCTTTCCATGGTGTCCCTGTCCATAGCCATCGTGCCCCTGGCCATAGCCCTCATCGTGTTTTGTGCCTTGTTCGTTGTCATGCTCCTCATCGTAATGCTTCTCCTGATGAGTCTCGTCATAGTGCTTCTCATCATACTCCTCATCGTAGTGCTTCTCGTGATGCTCCTTGCCATACCCCTCGTCATGTTCCCCTCCATGCTTCCCTTCTTCCTTCCCATGGCCCTCGCCCTGGTCCTTCTTATCATCTTCCTTCTTACCATCTTCCTTCTTGTCATCGTCCTTCTTATCATCGTCCTTTTTCTCCTCTCCCTTATCCTCCTCCTTACCCTTACCACCAAACTGGCCTTGAGCCTTGCCCTCGCCGTGGAACTCGAACTGGGCGTTGAACCCGCCGTGACCAGCTACGCCCTTGTGCTGGTCATCTTTGTCGTCATCTTTCTTGTCATCTTCTTTCTTTTCGTCATCCTTTTTGTCATCATCCTTCTTGTCGTCCTCGTAGCCATGGTGATCGTCCTCCTTGCCATCGTCTTTCTTGTCATCATCCTTTCCGTCATCCTTCTTCCCACCAAGAGGAACACCAAACTCATCACAAGGCTCCTGAAATCCAGTCTTCTTGATGAGGGGGAGCTTCCCGAGGTTGCGGACGTCAAGGGTCGATGCAGTGCGTGCTGGAAATGTATTATATGTCAGATACTATACAATGAACCTCAATGAAGACAGAATTTGCCTGAGCCGAGTTACGTACCTTCAAGTCCAGTAGCGCCAACCTTCTGGACCGGCGAGGCAAGGGCCAAAGCCCACAGAACGGAGAAGGAGAGAAGGAGAGTTGGGGGGATATTGAGCTTCATTGTAAAGGAAGGAAGATGTAGTTGGTTGTTACGTATAGTAAAGACCGTGCTGGTGATAAAGATAGTATGAATGTACTGTCAATGAGCGAGTGACCGATGATGAGGGTAGTTTGGGAGATACGGCGGTCAATTTATAGACTTCTGAGTGCATCAATCGCCTCCTAAATTCTTGATGGATGATGGTATATTGTCTGTTTGAGAAGTTCCCATTTAGCAGGCTGTTCCTGGAAAGTTTATTGATCGATATTGCGTAACGTCAGAGCCCCAAAATCAAGCAACATTGGGCTTTTTAGGCAGTAACGCTATCGGATGGATGCAGGATTAAAGGGTGCAATATTAAAACATTGAACGCCAATTGCAAGTTCATTTTCCATCTCCCACTTGCCATCATTGGCGTGAACGCAAGGTCGACGCTGCTGTATAGTTCGATTGTAAACACAACCCAGTACATTGCCTGTTGACTGCACAGTGCGGCAATATATCCGCATTCTAAATAGAATAGTCCTGTATTTAAATTCAATAACAGATATGCACACTACAGTGGATGTGGAGCTGTCCTACGCGCGATTTATATTCTGGTAGTACAAACCTGCTGAAATCTGGGAAACGTTCCTGAGTAGACCCTATAGTGAGTTTCAGGTTACACGGCCTAAACTTGGATGGAATATTCCTCTTCAGCCTGCTGTATAATATCGATTATTGAGCCAGTGTAAAGCCAAGGAGGTGGGAGTCTCAATATACAGTCCGCTTTACGAATTCCCTACCGATTTAGCTACATACGCAAATATCGCCTGGCCACGATAATCAATACTATAGGTAGCGGATACGTGCGTTTTAACGGAACTGACGGATGTCGTAGATACAACGGATATTGACCAAAGAAGCCTCTCCGGCATAGGTACTTCACAGAGCTCTTAATATCGGCATACCATACTCGAGTATACTGTCAATCCGACTCCACTGCTATTCCTGGAGCCGAACCATGCACCAGATGATGATTATTTGGTATAATTGGAATGGTGGAGAGCGGAATCTACTCATCTATCCTCTATGCCACTGACAGTTCTTATCTACAGCTCTATAGCGTCTACACCCACCCTCTCTACCATCTATATCCGTGCAATCAACTATGCCAAATCCAAGAAGATCTAACGCAGTTTGGCCTGCTGGGCTAACCAAACATTATGCCCAGCCAGAAGCGTACTAACAACCATCGCAGCCCCAACCTGCAACCCCGAGGCCGGAACCCACCCAATAAAAGACCCAGGCAGGGTTAAGTCGCAGCCATCAATGATGATCTTCTTCACCAGGGGCCACTTTGGCTGGCCGACTGCCTTGGCGCCAGCTTTGCCCGAGCCCTTCACAGGAGCAGGCTCAGCAACAGGAAATAGGATCAGCCACGTCATCCGCAGAATGGATAGCACCAGCGCGTAGAACCAGAACTTGTTTGCCTCGGTCATGAGCGGGCGGTACCAGTCTACCTGGGCGACGTTCATATCGTGGAGCTGGACCGTCAGTCTTCTAAACATCATAAACAGCGGGGAATGGCAATACAATTGTAAAGTTTTCAAGAAACAGATACAGTCCCAAGAAGGTAAACTGCGCCAGCTCCATAGTGGCCAATACGGCTCCTGCCGAGGAAGTGGTGGAGGAGAGGACATAGACGCGCTCAAAGCAGCTGTAGAAGTCTAGAAGACGGAAGTAGCGACGGCCTGTCTAATATTAGCTCGGGACATCTCAATACGAGATAGCTGATGAGGTACCTAGGGCTAGTCGGTCCCGTGCCGCGAGACATTGGGTCGAGAGGGTCTTGTCGTCGCTGGTTACGCCGACGATCTGCGAGGCTGCGTGGATGAGGCGGAGGGTCTTTTCCAGCCCGGCGGTTTGGCTGGTAAATGTAACCAGCTGTTTCAGTGGGGATTGCATCTTGAATGGGCTGATACTTGATAACTTGATCACTTATAAGGACAGGGACAGGGGAGGGACATTTTGGCTTTCAGAGTTTGTGGGGCGGAATCACTTTCCTGTTTGGTCTTTAGTCTCGTTAGTTTTAGCGACTACAACAAAACAAGATTAAACATTTGATGCTAGGGCTATACTGGAGTATCTGCAGTTGCCCTACAAGATGATACCAATACAAAAGAGCATATCAGCTCATCATCTGATACTGATACTCCAGATGAGGCCAAGAGAAGAACCACGGTCCACACCGCCGAACGAGGCTGTCCCAGCTTTCTCCTCATATATAATAATTAAATAATTAAAAGACCACTTATCCTTCACCTGGTCTCCTGCGACACATACGTGGTCCCAATCTCCCTCATCTCCGCACGCTTAGCCCTGTGCCGCCGCACAATATACCACGCGGCAAGTATAATCAGGACAAGACCTGCAACGCCACCAATCGTGCCTCCAATAATGGCCCCTTTGTCTTTACCAGACCCTGAGTCTTTGCCCTCTGCATCATCTGCGGTGTCATCCGTAGCCGAATCAGTAGGCGTGCCGGTGGGTGGTGATATGGACGAGGAGGATGAAAAATCATCTGGGACTACGGCATCGGTTAGCAGTCTATTTATAAGGAGCAGCAAGAAGAAGCAGAAGGAGAAGGAGAAGAAGAAGATAGGCACACCATCCGTAGTAAATGTAGTGATAGCAGTCCGATAAAAGGCAGTCGGGTATGGAGAGCGTACGCACGCCGCCATCGTCACGGCATCGCCATGCTCAGACGATTGCTGGTCTTCATATATCGTTGCCTCGACACAGGACTTCGTTTCGGAACTTTGGTCCTGTTAGCCAACGACCTTTTAATTATCATTGAAGGGAAGCAGATCAGGCATACCAAAGAACGGTATCTCCATCAGCATAAACCTTTGTTATCCCATCACACCTTGTTGCAGGAGCACAGTCTGCCTCGTCTGGTGCACAGCAGCGTCCCTGTGTAGATGCCGAGCTTGCAGTGTCATAAGTGTAATCGTCCCCGCACCAATATCTTGACGCTACAATACAAATCAGTCAATATTCCCTTCACAGTCCAGGGACGGGGATCTCACCATCCGTCCCGTTTTGGAACCACGCAACAAACCCTCCATCGGTGGGCGGATGCACAGGTGATGATGTAGTGATTATTTTCATGGCGGCTGAGTGGCAGGGAGCCACTCCTCAAATTCCAACACTGCGACATGGCTGATTATAAGCAGAAGCCACTTGGGCCCCCAGGTTGCTGGCACGAAGCGACCAGGGCACTCCTGGCTTCTCGTGCGCTGCAGATTCCATTGGCCATGGATACGAGATCAACCATCGCAATGCTATACTGGGCAGTGCCCAGACGCCAGTATGAAGGCTGACAGGGGTGTTTGTGATATTACTGGCAAGGCTGAGGCAGTGCAGGACTTATCAAGACAGAGGGGTCTCGCGAGGCTGCGCTGCGAACTGAGGTCGGTGCGCAATTACATATCAGGGTTCAGCAGTGATGTTCTATGCCTATTAGGCCGTTCCAGTCTTGTAGGCAGACTTGTTTATTTATCTCCCTGCACATATCCTATCCCAAGCTCCCTCATCTCTTGTCCCTTTAACTTATGTCGCCGCAGAACATACCATGCAGTCCACATAATCAGCACAAGACCTACGACGCCGCCAACTGTGCCGCCCGCAATAGCCCCTACATTTGTCTCCGAGTCGTCATCGTTATGACCTTTCGCATCACCCATCGCTACATCCGTCGCCGTCCCGGTCTCAAAATTTGGTGAGTCAGTTCGCGAGACCTCTGGCGACGTCGTCCTCGCTTCAGGCTCTGAGGTGGATGTCGCGCTGTAGTCGTCGCTAACTAAGCATCAGTTAGCCAGGTCCCAATTTACAGACGCAAAACATACCAGTTGTCGAATATGTAGTCATAGCATTATAATAAAAGGCCGAAGCCAGTTCACTCCCGAAACTCGTAAAGCACCACGCCAGCGTCACGCTCCATCCACTATCTGTCGATGTCTCCCACTCGTACAGGGGCACCTCGACGCAGGGAACGCCGCCGTCACTTCCAATGCCATGTATTAGCCAACAATTCTCTTTATAATCGAGGAGATATATAGGGTGAAGAGGGATTCACCAACTAGCGCTCTTCCCATCCTTAAACACCTGCAGGCCGTCCGTACATCTCGTCGCGTAGTAGCACGATTCCGATTCCGATTCATCGTCCAAGGTCTGACAGCAGGCGCCGTTGTTTTCGGACTCGGTCCGGAGTCCAAAGGTATATGACGGGTGACATGTTAGGGGTCGAACTAGGAAGAAATGTATCAGATATGCAATGCAATGGACGCGTCAAAGGTGCGCAGCAGCAGCCCAGGGGGGGGAGGAACTCACCCCTCGTTCCAGTATGGTAGAATCCAACGAAATCCGTCTCACTCCCTGGGGAAAGGGGCGTTGATGTAACAATTGTTTTCATGGTGGACGTGTTGGTGTTGATGAGCTGTGTGAATGCGGCCAACTGCAGATTCAATCCACCGTTAACAGCCAGCCATCTTTGACATAAGGGAACTTATGAGGAGACAAGCATTGGGAGTCCGCCCACACGATCATCACTGATTACCTCGGACCCTGCTGCGGAAGGATAACGCCTTTGGACCTCGTATTCGATCATCCAGATCGCCCACTCAATTGGCCACAAGCCTGCGCCAAGGCACTGGACAGTGCCATCGTGCCATCGTGCCTCAAGGGGTGCGTGGTATTGGTGGTAAAAGAGGGGTTTGAGCATCCTGTTCAGTGTGACGGAGAATGGACCGTTCCCTGAGGCGTTGGGAAAGGTCGCATGTGAGTCTCGGTTTATACGGGACCTCTGTGCTTGTTTCAGGCCAAGAAGGCCATTTCATACCTCATTGGCCTTTTTGAAGACGGTCCATGAACCGTTCGTCGGCCTGCTATGAGTTTATACAGTGGGGAATATATAAAGAAAGCCCCATCACCACAGATTGCCATTGGCTGTTGGATAAGCATATCGTGTCTCTTTATTGCGAACATCTGACTGTAAGCTTACCCCGGACTCCGCAGCATCAAGCAGATATAAAGCGCAAGCATCTTCCCAGTCCCCGTCACTGCAGCCATGGTAATAACCCAAACAAACAGCTCCAACGGCGTCACTGCCATAATAGAGGTATACACCAACGTCCCAATAATATAATAAATGCCCCACGAGAACTGCACCGGCCACTGCTGATCCGCCCCCTGCACCGCAGACGCCCTAGTCCCCCAGACTCCGAACCATGCTTAACAGCCCTGCGCCGATGAACCTCAAACAGCACATGAATCGCCCCAGGGACAATCCCAACCAGACACCAGGTCAGTGCAATAACGGGGTACACACACCCAAGCGCACTCCGCTTCGAGTAGATCTCCACCAGCGCCAGCGCCGCATACGCCACCAGCAGCGCAACGAAACTCCCAAACACCAACACCATCGCGCGGGCTCTAGACCTCAACGCCGCCCCAGCAATCCCACTCCCATGCACCCAGTCCACCCAGCGCTGACTATCCTCACCCGACCACCCAGCAACATTGCCCCTAACAACAGGCTCCAACCCCAGAGCCCGGACAATTACCTCCGCCAGCACCGGAAGAGGCGATGAGACAAGCACAACCCGTCTCTCAGGCCAGGCAATGTCCCGGAATACCATAGGCAGCAGGCCCATTACCAGCGCTGTTGCTGCGAACTGCTGGTTCCGGGCTGAGTCGGCCTGGTCGAATGTGCAGATTGCGGCTGTCCAGCAGTTGGCTTGGCTGGAGCCGAAGTCGAAGCGGAACCATGGTTTGAATGGGGAGTAGACGATTTCGGACCTAGAGGGACAGGTGGATTGTGCGTTGACGAGGGTTATCAAGAAGGGTAAGAAGATCTGACGAGTATAGAGCGCCATCGCGGTAGCTATGCCAGGACGGAAGTGCAGCCTCAGGCAGCAGGATCTGGGGATAGTGGAAAAGCATCTTCTGAGCGGGATGTCGAAGCCTTTTATATTCGATGGCAGGCAGTTTAATTCCGTCCGCAGATAGCGAACGCCATTTCTTAGCCTCGCCGGCTGTATGAAGAAAACACGCCCCTCTGTCCTCTGGAGCAAGCCACAGCCCTAAAACACCAATAGAACGATCGCGGAAGACCGCCAGGATTGAACAAAATAAACGGCCCCATGAAGATATCTCGGCTCCAGGGGCCAAAGCCCAGCTGCACCCCTTCCACCTTATGCTAAGGCAGGCTTGGCCTCAGAACGACGCCAATCGATGGCTGGCACGCGACCAGAGCTCGACAAAGGTCCCTGGGCTTGTCGACACTTCTGGAAGTACACCGCGCTGTGATGCAGGCAGTGCAGATCGCCCTCACCAGTCACCCATTAACAGGGGCCACGAAAATAGAAAGATGTCTGACTTCGCTGCAGGCATGTCTTCTAGTGCTCTTGAATGATCATTTAATTCTCCCGGTACTCTTCATCTTGGCAGCCTGCTCAGCCACGGTCTGGGATTCCCTCATCCTTAAACCATCAGTGCCAGTCAGTCACAGTTATCCTGACAGTGCCTGCCTATAGCAATTCGTGTTGCAACTGGATAGCTGTCACTCGAGAGTTTTGAACCACTGGTTAATCCAGGTGTCCTTGGGTTCATATTCACTCTCAACTGGACAGTTAGATCCTAATAACCTTCACAGCATATTTACCTGGCTGCTATTCCCTCCCAGCCGTCGATTATAAATACCCCTGGTATTCCCCTCTCCCCCTCTCCTTTCTCATCTTGTTTCTGTCTCCAAACTGAACATCTCCCGTTGGTCCTTTGTCTCGCCGGTATTCCCACCTCTTTACCCTCGATACGGCACCAGATCATGGTAGTTTGACTGTAAGTAAGCCCAGGATGCCTTTGCATAGCTGCTTCCATATGAAAGCCCGCTTGCAAAATGACTGACCGTTCATCAGGATCTTCCCCCGTCTGGGTGGACAAAGTATCCACCTTTGAATAAACCATTCCCGGAGGCAACGCTATCAGTAACGTTTGTCCTGGCATTGCAGGGTAAAAGAGCCTCCGTCAATGGAAATGCCCAATACATCGCCAATAATCAGGAGGCAGTTTGCTGAGGCCGAGGAGGAACACAACCTGCTGGTAACGCAGGGCTGTCGTATCCGGCCTCTGGCACTGAGTCGCCGTATGCTCCTGGGAATATGGCCAGCCGACGAACGGCCATTCCGGCTGTATCGTGGATCTAACTTGACCCCGAAGGGCACCGGGTGGTTCGCTCGTGGGAAGGCTGCGAAATAATGTTCTCGCTCATCTTGTATCCCAGGTATGGAGAACGTAGATAGCCCGGTAGTGGCTGAAAGTATGCGACTAGCCACAGAGCACTTCGTGAAAGGCTGGGTGGGGAGAGCTCTCTGGACACTGATACTCTGCACAGGGTCCCCGCAACGTGCTTGATGAACCCTAGTCAAGTGCGTGCTGTGATCGAGATATTCTGGCGCGTTCTCCATCGTTATGGAACTGGCAGGACAAGGACAGTCGTCGCCACATTCTTGTTTCTCACGGCGTTCCCCGACGCATCACCCAGATTCGACTGGAAAATCAGGGACCAAGGATTTCGCTGCTCAACAGAATGGGCTTCTGGAAATTGTCATGGAGCACGCCGCTCAATATCCCCCAGATGGTACAGGAACTGACATCATGGTGTATTGTAAAGTTCAAGGCAGCCAAGGATCAAATTCCCGGACGATGGGGCACCTTCTCGGAGACCGAGCGATGATGAAATTGCCAGAATTGCGACACAACTGGGTTTCGCAAGCATTACGAGAAATACTGGACATCCCATGGAAAGATCCGAGATCCGTTCTTCAAATTGTATTCGGCAAGGACAACCATTGTTCTCGGATGAAGACCAAAGGAGCAACTTGTCCTCGATTTCGTCCCGTTCGGATGTGGCAGCAGTATTGAAGAACTATAGACTACCAAGAAAAGCTGTTACACGAACAGGCTAAGTACGGGGATTTACAACGAAAACTTCAGGGCGAGCTATCGAAACGGTTGAAACGTGCTGAGAAAGCCGAAATCTCATCCCAGAGGGCAACATCCTTGTAAATGGGACAGTATCCTTTTTCGACTTGGCTCAGCCTGTTGGTCCACGGTACAGATGGCAGGAACCGTATTTCCAGAAGTCGAGCACGAGGGGCGCGCAGATCTGATTCGCGAGATAGCCAGGTTTGTCCATGGCCGAGACGAGCTCGTTGATTCAGGCTTTTGGGCCCGTGTCTGGTTCTCGGATATCGAGAAGCTGGAGGAGCGGGTCAAGGAATTTCGTTCCGTATCTCTGGTCGCCCGAGAAATGCTTTACGGAGGTCAATATTTGGTTGAGGTCCTTAAGATGTGTAAGTTAGAGTACTACTGCTGGAGTATTATTGTTCTAACGGTATTGCTTGTATAGGGGCCACACGCGATCATACAGCGCAGGAGAATCTGGCCATGGCCGTGCCAACAGACTCCGGCCCTTCAGAAACGCAGCAGCTCGCTAGGACAGTGGACGGGACACAGGCTGCCCATATCTACCCTTTTTCACTTGAAACCCCGGGTCCAGAGAGCACAGGTTCTTCTGGGAGCGCCTTTCAATGTTCTGGTCCACCTAGAGAATTGAAAGGTGGACAAAAACCATCTCTGGCGATGAGCGTACTCAGAAACTAAGTAGCTTGTTGTGTCTTCCGCCGACAGTCCACGATCTCTGGGGTACATGCCGGTTCGTGCTAAAGCCTATTGAGCTTTCCACCGACCGGAAACGTCTCACAGTTCAGTTCTTCTGGTTGCGTGATGGGCAACACGCCTGGCACAGCCTCCAAGTCCCACCGACACCTACAACCACCTACAGCTCGGCCGAGGGTACGGGACAGATTGACAAACTTGACAGCCTGATCCCACGTTTGATCCAATCTGGGGACGTGGTCAGCTTCACCACCCATGATACCGAGAAGCTACCACTGCCCAGCTTTGACCTTCTCGACATGCAGTAGGCTCTGCACAGGGTCACTGCACTTAGCGGAGCGGCCGATGCGACAGACGAGGACCTAGACCCAGATGATGGCCTGGGCCTGCCATCACCGATCTCCGTCGAAGAGGGCGTTGCCATGATACTGTCGGAAATGGAGCGAGAGCAGCAAGGAGAAGAGGAAGTGAAGTCTCCCGCTATGGTCGCCGTACCCCCGGCTGGGTAGAATGTTCCCTTGACGACAGACAAAGGCAAACAGCGAGTCATGTAGCATACCAGAGACAAAGCGAGCAATCACATCCAAATGTTGAAGAACGTATCCCCGACTCTTCAATTGTGGTTCTAGTTGGATTCGACCTCCAGCTCAAAGCATAGATACTGGGAGCGCAGAGCAGTCCCCTCAGCCTCCGAATTCGAGACCCTAATGTTTATCGAGCGGCCATGGTCTGTGATAAGCGGGGCAATGAATTCCATTTCTCTATCTCTATGTTAGATTACGAGTAATGAACGAGGAATGAATCTGACTATGAGAATTGTTACTATCGTGCTTGGGTACTGCCATCACGGATACTACTTTAGGAGACGCCGGAAGTATAGTGGGCGGTTCGAAAACCTCCCGAGACAACAAAAGTTATTACACGAACAAGCCAGATATGGGAATTTGCAACGAAGCCTCCAGAAAGAACTCTCCAACCGATCGAAACACGCAGAGAGAGCAGAAGAGTTGATGGCTGAGACACACTCAGAACAGGATAAGGTCAAGGATAAGCTGGCAGGGGCTCGCAAGACCCTCCGAAAGAAGGATGAAGAGATAACCGATTTATATCGGAAGATTGAAAAACTGAGGAACGAATCGGAGAGGGTTGCTCCCAAGGGTTAGCCACTTCTAAGCTATTTCTATTACTGATGCTTTATTTCCTGTCTTTATTATTTTTCAGGGACTTTGATAATTATCTCCAGATACTATCTGGGGAATTAGTCTATGGGATCCTGTTAGTATTCTGGATGACGGAGGAAGGTTTTTCTGATATTATTCCCTTTCTTTAATTTCAATGATCTTCCAACCCACGAGGAGACGTAGATAGCTATTAGCCACAAGAATAAATAATCATAGATATTATTAACTCTCTAGATCTTTATACAGACTTTAGAATCTCCCAATCTGAACGTTTTACCACTACGGAAGGTCCTATACGATCGGGGATCCTCAATACTTTGCGTCTATCAGCTGAGGTCATGCCAGCCAATGCTTTAGTCAACTTGGAAAGTCACCCGTGGTTAACTATAACTATATATAGAGTTATGTATGAACAGGTTGTGGACTGCTTCGCTACGAAGCGACCAGGTCGTCGCTCCGGCCTCAGCCAAACCCTAATTAAGTTACGAAAGGAGAAATGTCCCTGGACGTATCAGACTTCTGCAGGTCAACCACGCTATCATGCAGGTCGTGCAGACAACCCCTCACCTGTCACCACATTAATATCCTCCTTCATATCCTGCTTCGATGATCGCGGACCGTGCGACAAGCCTCACGAATCGGCGGTCCCATCAAACACGAGCACGCGCGGTCGCCTCCAAAATGGAAGGATATCCGGTTTGCGTGCAGGACTGCCATACAGCCAAACGATCTCTTTAAAAATGCTGAGAGCCCGTTCGGCCATGGCCCTCTGACATCCCCCGCATCCTCACACCACAATGAGTGCCGAAAGCCATACCAGCACCAGTCATGCTCGTCCCGATAATGCAGACTCCGGGCCGAGTCCAAGGCCTGGCCAGAAGGCCGATCAGAAGGCCGATGACAAGCCTGCCGAGACCGCTCTTCCTGGCGAATTGATCTCCGCTGGGTCGCAGCAGCTGCATCGGAAACTGGGCGGGAAGGAGATTCAGCTGTTTGCTGTTGGTGGTGCAATTGGAACTTGTACGTTGTTTTTAAGTATTATACATCTCTGTTGATTCTAAGTATGCAGCTCTCTTTGTCCAGATGGGGGCAGCTCTTCCCAAAGGAGGGCCAGCTGGGTTATTCCTGGGCTTTGTGGTGTACGGAACTATCGTACTCTCAGTAAACCAATGTTTCGGTATGCTTCCATTCTACTCGAACACCAAATATCCTAACTCAGATAGCTGAGATGGTTACGTACATGCCCATCCCGTCGCCCTTTGTCCGTCTAGCCGGTTTCTGGGTCGACGATGCACTGAGCTTCGCGATGGGATGGAACTATTTCTTCCTCATGGGTATGCTGCTTCCCCCATAACTTGCACAATCTAATTAATCTAGCATTCAACATCCCATACGAAATCACCGCCATCCACGTCCTTATTACCTACTGGACGGACAAAGTCCACATCGGCGTCATAGTCGCCATCTGCCTGGTGATATACTCGTACGTCGTTCTACTCCAAGATACTTAAGCTGACCTTTCAGCGTGCTCAACGGCCTCACCGTCAAATACTTCGGCATATCAGAGTTCTACATGTCCATTTTCAAAATCTTCCTTATGCTCGGGCTCATGATGTATACATTCATCACCATGGTCGGCGGGAATCCGAATAAAGATCCGTATGGCTTTCGATATTGGCAAGATCCGGTGTGTCTCTAACCGCTTTCACGGCCCTATCTAGTTGTTAACAAGACTAGGGCTCGTTCGTCGAATATCTCGTCCCAGGCGACACAGGCCATTTCCTCGGTCTGCTCTCCTGCATGATCCAAGGCTCTTTCACGTACGTCCTCAGCCTACCAAATATATCCAATCCACTCAGTCTATTCAAGCTTCTCATCGCACTAACAAACTTCAGTATGGTCGGTCCTGAATACATCTCCATGGCAGCCGGCGAAGCCGAGAACCCGCGCCGCCTTATGCGCAAGGCATACGCTTCATTCCCCTGGCGTCTCATGTTCTTCTTCATCGGGGGCGCGCTATGCGTGGGAATCGTCATCCCTTATAACGACCAGATGCTAGCTGATGTTATCTCCGGCGAGAGAGAAGGGAGCGGGACCGGTGCTGCGTGAGTGGTTACACCTTATTGCGCCGAAGTCTCCATTCCAAGACACGTTTCTGATATTGTAACTTATAGATCTCCATACGTAATCTCCATGCTCGAATTCGGCATCCAAGGCGTGCCCGATCTGGTCAACGCACTGATCATGACATCCGTCCTATCCGCCGGAAACAACGTGATATTCAGCGCCGCGCGAACCCTGCACGGCATGGCGATAGACGGGAAAGCGCCATCTTTCTTCTCGAAATGCAATAAACACGGTCTGCCTTACTACGCCGTCACATTTGCGCTGGCATTCTGTCTGCTTGCGCTACTTCAGATCGGGAATACGTCCTCCACGGTGCTGGATTGGTTGGTTGATATATGTACCGCGAGTACCTTGTTGAATTACTTTGGGACTGTGGTTACGTATCTCCATTTCTATTATGGCATGCAGAGACAAGGGCTCAGTCGGGACGATCTACCGTTAAAGGGGCGGTTTCAGCCTTATGCGGCGTGGTATGCGCTTGTGGGGACGTTCCTTATGACGCTGATTCTGGGGTATACGGTGTTCATTAATGGGGAGTGGGATAGGACGACGTTTTTCACGAGCTATACGATGGTTGGGTTTTATATTGTGGCGTTTTTAGGGTGGAAGCTGCTGAAACGGACGCGGTATGTTAGGGTTGGCGAGGCGGATTTGAAGATCGGCTCCACGAAGGATGATATTGACCTGTATGAGGAGCTTTATGAGAAGCCGAGGAGGGGGAAGGTTGGGCATTTTTTGAATCGGTGGTTTGAGTAGGGATTAGTCGCTGACGGATTATGGTATAGACCTGGTTTAGATATCTTGGTATTGTTAAATAACTGTCAACGTTTTAAAGGATGCCTGCATTAAAATATAAAGATTTATTGGTTTACTGTATTGTGGTTGTGTTCCTGGGCTGTGGCGTCAACTTAACCAGGGCTACAGCGGGTTCTGCCACATGGGACACATTCAAACATCTTAAATAAGGTTATATATTATTCATTCCTAATCATAGTCTACGCTATAAACAGACATTTACAGGTACTGGTTGAACCAGCCAATAGCCTGGGCGAAAGCCTGCTCCTTGGCGAACTTGTGGTGCTTGTTGCTGAGGTCGGCACGGACAGCGAAGCCGTGGCTGACGCCGCTGTAGAGGTTGATCTGCCAGTTCTGGCCCGTCTTGGCGAGGATATCCTCGGACTTGTGGCGTTGCTCGGTGGTGAAGATCTGGTCGATTTCTATTGCTCGTTAGTATAATACACTGCTGAAGGAGTATGCATAACTCACCGGAAGCGCAGATGGACAGGGGACCGGAGACAGCGCCGAGCTCCTCTTCGGTGACGAACGAGGGGTGGGCAGTGTAACCAACGTCGATCTTGCCGGGCTTCAGGAAGCGGCAGACAGACTGCGATTGTTAGTTGCGGTCTTATTTGACGGTCCGGCGGAAGATTTTACATACCTTGCCACCGAAACAGTATCCGACACCAGCAACGCGCTTGACACCAAGGTCCTGGCGGACATGCTTGATGGTAGCCTCAACAACGGGGTCAACAGCGGCAGGCTGGTGGTTGGGGATCCAAGAGGGGAGGTCGGCCTTTCCAGACTCCATATCTTCGAGCTTGATGGCGTCACCGCGGAACAGGTCAGGGATCACGGCGAGGTAGCCATTGTCGGCGAATTCGTCGGCGAGGAGCTGGGCGTTGACGTAGATGCCAAAGATGTCGCTGAGGATGACAATGGCCTTCTCGGGGGACTGGTTGCCCTTGGGGTAGACGACATATGTCTCGGCTGTAGCAGGCGGGTGTTAGGCAATGGCACAGGCGCGCAAAGAAGCGGGGGGTCACTGACTTCCGTTGATGTTCTTGGTCTCGCCGACGGGGGTGCCCTCGTGGCGGAAGCCAGAGGCACAGCAAGCTCCGGGGGCGTTAGAGGCCATTGTATGAGAGATTGAGAGGTGAAGAGTTGCAGAAGACGATGTTGTGAAGAGTTAAGGGGCGATGAGGGGAACCGAGGGGCATGAGGAGAAATATTTATTTGCCGTCTTGCGGCAATGTGGCGGGGGTTGTACCGGCCGCGTACACCGCCTTGGCGCCCATACTAAATCGCAATATTACGGTACGGCTGCGTATCGCTGAATAATGTGGCTCGGAGTTAAACTGTTTCCGCCGAACTGAAGAACCAAATGATCCACTCACCCACTCATCACAGCAGCAATTACCATAGAATCATCGATGTCAATACTGTAGCAGCAGATGAAGATTGAAGTTGCCGCCAGCTGCGAAACCGACCCGCGAATGTGATCGACTATCAGAGAACAGACCCCTTGGCAAGATGAAACATCCACGATTGACACTGCTCCCTCCATTGGCCCATTCAGCGCCCAATGCCAGATCCCAGTCTCGCTTGCATCCCGTCCAGGGTGGACGGATCTCGCTCCGTTAAACGGGAGGTGTGTTGACCAAGAATTCCTGATTCAGCGGAAGACCTTGTCGGCGATGTGGATCAAGCGAGGCCATTGTCCCGCGCATCTTCCGTGATAGCCGGCGAGAGGAGTTCCAGCCTTGGGCCACGATTCTCCACCTCTTCCGCTGTAAGGTCGGTGACAAACATCGTTCTGGATAGTCAACAAAAGTACAAGACAACAAAGACAAGTATTCTGTACGCACCCCGAATAATGCGTCATCGACACCCCCGGTATCTTGGCTGCCCGCAGAGCAATCTCCCCAGTGACACCGCACCCCCAAAACACAGGAACCTCGCCTTCCACAGGCTCAACCCACTCGCCAAAGTCCACAGCCTTGGCTTTAAGGCGATCCGCAACCCCCAGATACTTGGCCCCCTCCCAGCCCCATGCTACCGGCTCACCACCCGAGGTATATCCTCTTCCCTATACCAGCGCATACTAACAACCATGCATGCCCCAGTGAAAACGCCACTAGGGTTAAGCTGGACAGAAGTCACATAGACAGGCGGCGCCTTTCCCGCAGCCATATTCCGGGCTGTGAGACGAGGGTCCGCAGCCGCGAGCTCAATCTCAAACGTAAAAGAGCAACCGAGGAGGAAACCGACGTGCTCATCGCTCCATTCCGCTGCTATATTGGGGACGCCTCGCCTACGTAATTCGCCGTCGTTGTAGATATTGTATCGCGGGATATCGGTGCTGATATCGCTACCGGCTGCTAATTTGCTCTCCCGTGCTCCGGGATCTGTCTGTTCTAGTAAAGGTAGACAAACAGGGTTGCGGAGACATAACTGTCGAAAGTCCGCTGCGAATTCCTGCGGGACAACGACAAGGTTGCAGTAGACTCCCGTCGCGATTCCAGTATTGGACCCGGTTATCTCGCCGCGTCGGGCTTGCAGGCGGGCGGCGGTGCCTGTGTGTTTTGCTTCTGCTTTTGGGTCCATTCTTACCGACAGTATTTATTATTCCTGAATAAGCATTCTAACTGCAGTGATGCAGGGTCTGGAGCCCATCAATACCCACTCTGCGCCGTGCATCTATGTCTCGGCCGTCGTGTCCGAATGGCTCCGCTCGGCCTAGATACCACGACGCCGGGGGCTCGGTCTTGAAGGCCGATGTATTCTTTGAATCCGATTTTCTGGATATATTCGCTTTCCCTTCTACTCGTCATGCCATATTTGGAATCTCCTGAAACTGACCTAGTTGGCTAACAGACATCAGTCTACAAAGCACCACCAACATGTCTCCCCAATTCCGCAAAATCACCCATATCCTCCCCAGTGAATGTCCACTCCCTGCTCCCGTAGATATTCTGATACAGACTTTGCGGAATCGCACTCGCACTACCAGCCGCATCATCGTCCTCATCCTGGCCTTGAAACACCTCCCCCCAATCCTCCGGAAGAGGAGCCCACAGGTGATTGATATCACTCCAGATATCCAAGTCCGCGAGAATAGATTGGGCCTGGGGATCCGGTGCTGCAGCACCAACATCCGGTACACCACCTGAATCCCCATTCAAGAAATCACCGCCAGCTGGATCACCACTGCGATACGGTGTCGTGTTTTCTGCGTACGCACCGCTACCACTAGGACTATGAATAGGCCCCGCTCGAGCGGAAAGCGACGAGGACGCGTTACCAGACTCCGCCGCATCCAGCGGTGAGCCGTTTCTGCGGCAGTCGGTGGAGTTTCCTCTGGGTCTGGGTCCGGGTCCGGGTCTTGCAGCGGCAGTGGAAATCTGAACCGGGAACCCTAATCTCCTCTCAATAGCCCTATACCCGTCCGGCATATCAAGGCGAGTACAGAGCTGTGCCCAGGTCCCTCGAATCTCGCACAGCCACTGCGCCGCGAATGTATTATGGTGGTTTGCGACATACTGGATTAGATCGAGGGCTTCGGCGAGACCGGGTGCTGGGTGGATTTGCTGTGAAGGGTCTTTGCATGCGGAGTCTAGGATTGCGGTTAGGATCATGATGAATGTTACGGAGAATATGCCGTCGAAGTCGAAGAAGCCGAAGAGGGCTATAGTATTTTCACTTAGCATTGTAATTTGTTTGTATTAAGAATTGAACGGGTTGACTAACCTATGCAGTTATGTTGGCGGAGTGTCATTAGGACTTTCAGGAGTCTTCTTGCGGCCTCTGTGCATGTTCGACAGAGTTTTCCTAATGGTGAGGAATAGAGAATACCAGGCTGTGGTGGTTTTCCGCTGAGGATTAATTGGGCGATGTGTAGCATGACGGGGCGGATAGTTAACAAGAGGGCCTATAACTATTAACTACCTGAGGTATTTGCAAGAGCAACCAAGTTGAAGCATACCTGGTAAAACATCAGATGCAGCGCAGCAGAAGTCCTCAACGACAGGTCGTGCCCCAGCTTCGGCATACCAGTCGCAAGCTCTAGCGGGATTTCATCTGATATATCATACAGGCTTCTGATGATGCTTTGCACGTTTGAGATGAAGATATCCTCTGTTTGAAGCGTGGAGCCGTAGAGCACTACATCATATTATTAGCCTTAATCCGATATGTTATAGTATGACTGACCAGTCATTATTTGCCCGTAAACACGAGCCAGTTTTATACTTGTTCGCATCGGCGCAGCCGGAGTGAATCCAATGGAGTCCATTGGTAATGGCTGCTCGATGACACTATCGCTGATACCCTGGGGGCTTCCCGTGGCAGCCGCTATGCGTCTTCTCCAGTGGTCAGTCGGATGGCTTAACGTGAACAAAGGTAGAAATACCTCTCCTGAGAGTAAACCGACCACCATAGACGATTTATATGGGTCGCTTCGGACTGCAAAAACCGCCCGGAGGTAGACTGGCGGTGGTAGCCATGGGAAACTGCTAATCGCAGAGCTGTGCTTATCTATAAACACAGTGTTAGAGGCTAAATTGTAATGGAACGGCTCTCATACATATACGTATGCCTCCTCCTTGCAGTAGATGTTCTGGAGGTATACGGCGACCAAAGCGAGGACTTCAACGCCTCCCCGTCCAACGTTATACAGCTGGCCCAGAGGTGGGATGCGGTCCCTGACAAAGTCAAAGAGAGCATAGCCTGGGTAGGGATCGGTCCTATGTGCATCACCTCCATAGTCGCCTTTGAAGAGTCTAGCAATGGCACAGATTAGAAGAATCTCCAGAGTCCATAGACTTTCGGCGATTGTGGCGTCCTTTTTGTTCGCGTAGAGAAGACCGATTTTGTCGGAGATTTCACGCGCGTCGACGTAATTCTGGGTGTGTCCGATGTATATTACGAGCGTTTCCAGTAGCCCGAAGGCTTCCTGCTCAGTAGGCAGTGAAGGGATGTCGAATACATGGGTGCTCCGAGGTTTTGGTTGTAGTAGGAGCTGATCGGTAGTACAGGCAGCATAGTCCCGGCGTGGAGCTGATCTGGATCCATCGAGTAGACTCTGTACCCTAGATCCAAAGGCATAGCTAGAGCTCAGTGATGAGTCTGCAGCAATTGCTGAGAGAGCATTAACCACCAGCAAGGATGAGAGATATTATCGGTCCTACCTGAGGCGGGAGATGGCTCCGACGCGCATATAGTAGCATTTTCTTCCAATTCTGGACGAGTACCGGCAGGAGGGCCGAGTGAGTCTACGAGGAATGAGCTGTTGCCAATTCGTATAGAGCTCCGACGGGCTCTTGATGAAGTGGGCGTCTTCGTCCGTGGGCCTTCAAGCGGTGGACGGACTGCGTCGTCTATTTGCGAGACTATAACATATTTATACATTAGCAACCATACCTATTAAGTCGTAGTGAAATGAACTGTACATACCAGGGCTTAGCGCGGGAGTCGCATTCTCATAACGAGCCAAGCGCGCTTCTAGGTACTCGATTCTCCTACCGCTGGTCAGCTAAGCCATTACCAGAATAGTAAAACAGAGATCGTACGCTACTGAATAAGCTCTCCTCTTCCCATGCTCGGAGAAGCTACAATCTAGTTCGCGCTTCGAGCAGTAAGAGCACGGATTTGTGCCGGAGCACTTGACTTTACGCTGACGGCAAGTCAAGCAGCTAGACAGTTATCCATTAGTCACTTTATCAAAGCATCAACGATTACACGGACTGGAACCCACGCGATAACCACTTTAGATGGGTCTCTTGCCGCAGCACGAGTACGACTCGGGGTTGTCCGCCGAGATGCGGCTTGGCTGGGATTCGGGGCTCGAGGCATGTCTAATGTTACCAAGATAACCGGGGCGTCATAAATCGAACGAAGTACATGGAAGAGACCTCCGTATGAAAGCCGACCTGGAAAGAGTTGCACGAAGGGAAGGGAAGCAGGTTTGGAGGACGTCGGGAGTGACGACCGAAGAGATAAAATGAATTGGAGTAAGGAAGATTAGATACGATAAGGTGCCCGCAGCCAGTCTTTATTGGAGATTAGAATCGGCCAGAGAGGACAGAGCAGAGCCAAGGTCTTACTCCAACAGCGCTGGCTCGACCCCGCAAATCCGATATCAGCGTTCTCCCGATTCAGTCAGGAAACAAAGAGTCCGTGGCTAGTATCTAGGATCTGCTCAGGAACAGCCCCCTGTCTCTTCCATACAACCTGGCACCTAAGGTAGGTACCAGAATGGGTCACCGTGTTCTACGCCAGGCAATGTGTCTATTTTTGCGTTTTTTAGCCCACCACCCACATGTGGCGGAGATATACGCCGTTCCGATCTCTTCATGCCTGCCTCCCTGCTTAGTGTAGACATGCTATCTTTGATTATGCCCGGCACTCGGAACTGATCAGGACACTGCCGGGATATAGACGACGCGCGATAAGCCTGTATGTCCATTTTAGAGCTGCAAGATACCTTACGCACCACTGCCTTCTCGTCTAGGCTAGAGCTGCGATCATTCCCAAGTCGTACGAGAATGCACGCGAGTATCTCAACAGCAGCCAGGAGGTCAGTAGCTGGTAGAGATCTAGCGTGTCTCTGCAGAGAAATCTGGTTCAGGGAGCATCAATTGCTCAAACGTCATTGCGGATTCGAAAGAAAATGGCCTATCACATGTTGATGAGTATTTTGAAAGTGATACTCGGTTCATCAAGCAGAAATGGGATCCAGAACAAAGCTTAAACGTACTCGTCATTATCGAAGGATCCGCCAGCTGAGACTGGGGCAAAAGGACCCAACATTGTCGCAAAGGCATCAAACATCTCCCCATTGTCCTGGCATGCATCGTCTGGCAGCTCTGGAATAGAACCGATTGTGGAATCATGCGATGGCTGAGGCATATGGTCCCTGGGCCCCGTGGCGGGACCAAACGTCCGATGGTATATCCGGTTCTTTGCCTTGGTGAACATCCGTGAAAGTATTTCAGCACCGAAGTACACGGACTTGAGCTCTTCGATGACCATCATGCAGAACTCGAGGTTGTGGCGGCCCATCCGTTGCACCATCTGTTTCTCAGACGTGGCGTCAAGAAGATGGATTTGCAATGCGGGGACCAAGGCAATGCAGCTGGCGAGAGTTAGCACTCTGAATCTTAAATACCTTATTTGTCCTCTGGTTATGTACGTACACCATCGCTTGGGTATTGCTGACCATGTCAGCACCGATCATGTTACCGAGGATCCTGTTGGTGTTCGTCGCAGCATCTTTGGTCCTCCGCAGTACAGTTGATGTCCATTCGTCCACAGAGAGATCCGGCGGATTCATTCCTGGCTTATCAAAAAGAAATGGCCGGTATAGGATAAGCAAAACGGACCTATAGCTTCAACGTCAGCCTGTCGAGGACGACAATCATGGTTTCACTTACTCTAGGTACAGCTCTAGATGGTACACGTGTAGGGAGACGACGGGACTGTGTCCGTGGGCTACAGCGCGATCCTTGCAGAAATGATCCTGTCGGATGGCATCGTCCATGCGCTGTATTTCAGTCTTATTTGGTCGTGTCCGCTCCGCTCGGTTTTGCCATGAGAGAATGTTCGCTAAAGAAACAGTGATTTCCAACAGCTCCGTCCACAATTTGGACAAGGCATTGGTGCCCTTTGGAAGGTACTTCTGTCGAACACTCTCCGGAATCCCAGCGAGCAGGTTATCGGAATCGATGGCATTTGGCATTGGGGTACTGCAGTCGGCTAGGTTGATGCGCATAGGCCTGCCCATGCCGGCAGAGAACCACGCTTCACGGTAAATGCAGCACCACCACAGCTGCCTCCAGATGCTGCCGTCACTCGTCGAGATGGCTTTACCGTGTTTCCGGCCCGTATCCGGCCACCGATGCAGCCCTATCGTCTGGCATAGACTGATAGCAATGCCGTTCCAGTGCCAAGGGCCGGTTCTATCCTCAGTGTCCGAATACCAGAAGCCTGTCAGAAGTACCGCCTGGATTAGGGTAATCTTCCTTCTCTCATACTCCGCGTCATAAAGCGCCTATGGGCCTTGGTTAGCTAGTACTCTCTCTAAAACTGCCTTGTCTAGCTACGACCTTAGATCGAATATACATTGCACGCTTCATCTCCTTTCGAGACGAGAAATTTGCTGCTTTGAGGGTACTGTCATCGGCGAACTATTCCCACGTTAGGCTGCCAACGAGGAAAGTGATGGAGTGAGTGGTACGCGTACATTTGCAGCAGCTAGAAACATGCTCCACAACAGGTGTACGCTCACTTCATTGCGTTCATTTTCGAACGTATCAAGGAACGAATGGGCGTCAACCGCGGGGAAAAAGGGATGCACATAGTAGAAGTACGTCCGGATCATCATCTCGCAGACAGCAGGAGTGGGCAAGCTGAAGGCGCCCTTACGGCGCAAATACTCAATCGTATCCTGATCTATATGAGTGGGCCTAATCCGTGGGATGAGGAAGTGGCCACTCTTCTCCCCTGGTTCTGGCTCGCAGATGTCGGCCACCAGACCGACGCCACGGGGGTCCCCTAAGTGACCCGAATCAGCATCATGGTGGACCATTACTGGCGCGAGTATCTCCAAAAGGCTAGCTGAATGTTTGATTCTCACCATATAGTGGGGAATAGCATTTATCCGTCGCGTCTCCGTCTGGTTGTGACGCGCCCGTGTCGCCTCCATTGTGATGGCTGAAATGTTCGTTGAATGGGCGATACGGGGTTTCGATGCCATCTCCAGTCTCCGCTACTGCTGGAGCTGTGGGACTCGGTCCGCTCGGCGCAGATACATCCCTCAACGCAACGAGGCGTTCGGGGCCGGGTGGAAAGCTGCCATCCTCCAGCGGAGTACTCTGTATCGCGGGGGCGTCATGCGACGGCGAAGGCCCCGTACTAAGGTGGTAAGAGAGGCCACGTCTGCTACGCAGCTCGTCAGCGGGTTCGCCAAAGAGTTCTTCCGTCTGAGAATGCAAATTCCGCTTACTTTGATCTCCTGCTTTCCCGCGGCACGCAGGAAACATCATCTAAGGAGCAGTTGGTGCAGGGTAGGCCAGTTTGTGGGAGGCTGCATCTTACTTTACGGGCGTGGCATGACTGGCAGGCCACGGGTGCTCGCTTTCTGGACCGTCCCATTCTGCGAGCATTCTGCGGGCTCTCTGCAGAATTGGGCATCATGGAGACCGCAGTGTCGTTGTGAGTGATGTCGCCCAATGCGGGAATGTTGCCGCGGATAAGCACATTGGGGAAAGCGACCAAACCCTCACTCGGGTGCAAGCACGTTGACTCGGTTGGGCCTCGGCAAGCTTGAGGCCTTTTGGTGGTTCATGATTGGTCACTCCGAATTAATTGCCTCGGCTGTGCGCCCCGCAGTTCTGGAGTATATCTCGGAGTCGCGGTGGCAAGACCAATTCCTGCATAAACATCGCACCGCGGCGAGCTGACACTACGGCAACAAAGCTACCCCTGAATACGTGCATCAAAATTCGAGGGGTAGATGAGGAGGTGGTGTTGCTGCTAGGCGACGAAGTTGGACGTTGAGCTCTGTTTGTGTTAGGTAAGCCCTAGGGGCCAAAACAGGACAATGGATTGAGAACCCTTATGCACAGAAGCGAAGAAGAAAAAGACAGAAAAAGAGTTGTAAGTGTACATTAGGCCATGTGCAACGAAGCGGTGATGCCCATGGCTAAAGAATGTGCAGTGTAACTTAGTTAGGGCACACTGTGTACTCAGCAAATCAAAGTCGAGAAGCCTTGCTCTTGGACAGAGCCTCTCCCATCTTTGCCTGTGGGATACCCTGGCAGAACCGGTCGAGGCCACCAAACATCTCCAGCGGTGCTTGTTCGTCCTGCTCCCTAACCAACCGACGGCGCATCAAAGCCTTCGTCCCCAGAAGGCTCGACCCGACCAAATGCTCGCCGAACGTCTGCTGCAGGTGCCCCATCACTTGCTCCTGAAAGTTGCCTTTGCCTTCGAAGACCTTGTTCACGAAACCAACCTCAGCCAACTCACTGACGGGGATTTTCCTGCCAAGAAGGAGTGCCTCGTTTGCTTTCCCTTGACCCATCCGCTGCACAAAGGCGACACTGGAGCCGCCTTCAGCAACGAGGCCGAGGGAGGTGAAAGGAGTCATCAGCCAAGCATCGGATACCGCGTAGATGAAATCTGAGTGCGATATCAACGCGGCAGAGAGTCCGATGACCGGCCCGTTCAACGCCGTGACCAGAATCTTCGAATGGCTGTAGAACGCTCTCGCCACGTCGATGTTGTTATTCACCAATTTCGGAAGCCAGTGAGGGCGAGACAACATCTCCTCCATAGATGGGGGCTTCCCTTTGAGGTCAGCCCCTCTAACAGCCGGCATCAGCATCTCGCCATCAATTCCACTGTTATTGGCCCTTTTCAAGAGAACTTACGCCGAGAAAAAGGCGCCCTCGCCAATCAAGACAGTCACGTAGACATCCGAATTCTCTTCGGCCTCGCGAAGCAGGCTCGCAAGGCGATAATACAGGCTCTGTGTCAAGGCGTTGAATTTTTTGGGGTTATTCAGCGTGATGACGGCAAAGATGCCGTTGATATCAAGGCGAACAAGATCCTCTTCGGCCATGGTGCGATAGAGTCGTTGTATTGGGTTACTGACAATGACCAGACGATGCCAATGTGCTTTGTTTGATCTGGAATCCGGGGGCTCTCATTGACCCTTTTAAGTCGTCCCTTCAGCGTATACTATGGCTTGAGTCCCGCGGCTATGAAGTGGGTACCTTGCAGTGCCGAGGAAATCACCGCAGAAGTATACCTCAGTTGTAAGCAAGCCTGGGCCTCTCGGTATGGAGTATATAACCAATGTCCTTTTGTATATCCGCGGCTATAGCAGTCTACATACAGCTATTTTGGTCCATATACATTGGCCATAACGTCCGCCTTTCGGCGTGGATTCTGGATGTGGTACCTCGGTCTGGTACTATGCCTGAGCCTCAAGAACTTACCTTTCATGTGGCATGTAAGGTCCGAGTAGAAGCCCCTTTCTCCCCCTGAATCGACACTAACCTTCTGGTTTCGATTTTGGTGCCCTCGCAGGGTCTAGACGCCCCAAGTTCCTAACACCCAATTGTAGGCTAACACTAATACAGCGAAAGCTATACCTATGGTATGCTAAAATACAGTGCCGTAGCCAGGATACAACCAGTCGATGGCTTCGATATATTGCCTCTCTGGGACAGGAGCGGTGGAAATGTCAAGTAGCACAGTAACTAGACCTTGCAACAGAGATCGAGAACAGATGTATAAGCCATCCCGCTGTTGTAAAGGATAACTATTCAAGTCAGTCAATACTAATCTATTTTGCTATCACTCTCATTCAAACATGCCGGGACTCACGTGGCTGCTTTGCTTTACAAGAGGGTCTTCAACACACCGAGTTCCGGTACTTCGGCTTTGTACATACGGATATTGGACACAAAGCCCCGTTCTTCCAGCACCTGATTATGTGTAAAACGAGGCAGGACATCTTGGTCCACCCATCCACTCCCACTGAGAGCGGACTCTATGCAAGGAAGCCGAAGATAAGCAATCCATACACTCCCGAGCATGGCATCATGGATGTTGCCCTATATTGACGACTTCGGCGCAGAACTCCGAGCACACCATCGACTCCAACACCAAGCCTGATCGTGCCCCACAATAATAGCCAGCTCTATCAACACGGACTATTTTCCGTCGAGCTTATCACTGTTGTTACTACCAGGTTCAAATCGCAGAAACCGATTCATCAAAATTCCGTCATTATACCATGGCAAACCCAGCCACATGCGCCCCCCTCACACGGCAGTCCGTCATCGACGCGCATGAGATAATAAAACCTCTTATCCACCGCACGCCCGTCGTCACAAGTACATTCCTAAATCATCTCGCATCAACACCGCGGAAGAACTCAAAGCCCATCCTGAGACTGTGGTTCAAATGCGAGAACCAGCAGCGGATCGGCGCGTTCAAGGTCCGGGGTGCATTCCACGCGATCGAGAAACTCAAGCAGGAGCCTGGGTGGATTGAGGGCGGTGGGCTGAGTAGGGGTGTTGTTGGGTTTAGTGCTGGTACAAATAATCTATTCTCTTCGTTATACGGACTGTTCTGACTATATGTTGCCAGGCAATCATGCACAGGCAGTCGCCCTAGCAGCCCGCGAAAGCAAAATACCCGCGCACATCGTGATGCCCGAAACCAGCAGCGCAGTCAAGATCAAGTCCGTCGAGGGCTACGGCGCCGAACTGACTCTCAGCGGCCGGTTGGAGCGCGAGGCAGTCGCGGCGCGGATCGTCGAGGAGACAGGGGCCCGGCTGATTCCACCCTACGATCACCCGGATGTGATTCTGGGGCAGGGCAGTGTCGGCCTGGAGATGCAGACGCAGATTCCGAAGCTAGATGCTATTATCGCACCGAGTAGCGGGGGTGGCCTTCTCTCTGGGACTGCTCTTAGCTGGGAAGGCACTAGGATAAAGGTGTATGGGGCTGAGCCGGAGTTTGAAGGGGCGGATGATGGGAGGCGAGGGTTTCTATCTGGCAAGAGGATCACGCATGTAGCTACGAATACGATTGCAGACGGGCTTGTTGGGAAGCTTGGGGTTTACCCGTGGGAGATTATCTACGAGCGCCGGCTGGTGGAGATGCTGTATGCTGTTAGCGAGGACGAGATCCTGGATGCCATGAAGCTTATATTTGAGAGGCTAAAACTGGTTGTTGAGCCTGCAGCTGCGGGTTCCTCTGGCTGTTGCTCTGTATAACGAGGAGTTTAGGGAGATGGTTGAACGTACCGCGGGCGAGGCTGGTTGGGATGTTGGTATCATTCTGAGTGGAGGAAATGTTGGCACCGAACGGATTGCGGAGCTGTTTTCTAAATAGAATTTACCTATATACATTGGAGGCTATGAATAGAATTCCAATATGCCACATCTCTAGCCGAATTCTCAACTAAAGGTCACTCAACGTAGCGTGCTTCGGAGTCGTCCTCCGAAGTCCTCTCGTACGAATAAAGGCTGCGCAAATTCCAATAAATAGTCTAGGAATTAGTAACCACTGTCAAATAACCAGAAAGAGCATCATGACATCTTTCTACACGAATACGCTGGAAACCTGCACCGCCTCTGGGCAACTCTGCAAAGCATTCGGAATCAAGATATCACCCAACGCGCAAGTCGTGCAAATCGCACGCAACGCCGGCTTCGACTCTCTCTTCATCGACCTAGAGCACGCCTGGCTGACACTCGCCGAGGCAAGTAATCTCTGCAACGTCGGGAATTTATGCGGAATCACCCCCTTCGTGCGTGTACCGCACCAGTGCGGAAATGGCTATGTACAGCGCGTTCTAGATGGAGGTGCTATGGGTGTTATTTTCCCTCATATTCATAATGCAGGTCTGGACACTATTGAACTATATGAGAAAGGTCGGTCCCACTAACTGGAACAGATGATGCAAAGGCAGCCGTCAAGATAAGCAAGTACCCTCCGCTCGGCTGCAGATCTATGACGGGCCAGATGCCTATTTTTGGAATGCGCGGGATGGCAGTTGATCAGACAATTGAGTTCTGCAATAAGTCCGGGTCCACGGTATTCGCAATGATCGAAAGCAGGGATGCCATGGAGCGCGCGGATGAGATTGCCGCTGTCGAAGGGGTTGACGTTGTCTTGGTAGGCTCGATGGATCTGACGATCGATTTGGGAATTGGCGGACAGTTTGGTAAACCTGAGTATCGGTCGTCACTTGAGAAGATCAGTCAGGCTTGTCGTGTCCATGGGAAGGTGTTTGGTGTGGCGGGCGTCTATGACAACCCGGCGTTGCAGGACTGGATTATCAAAGGGTTGGGAGCGAGGTTCATGCTTGTTCAGCAGGACTCGTCGTTACTATCAAGCGGTAGTGTTAAAGCAGTCGAGGCTCTACCAGGTATAAATTAAGCGAGGCTTGTTGGGCTGATGTATAAACTGGATAGCGCAGTTAGCTACAAGCAGCGCCGGTTTCCACGCATTTGATAAACACATAGCTAGGTACCTATTTTACATACAGGAAACTGTTTAAATTTCAGTACTTATGCCACTCAATGGTGTCTATCGAGGTATAGCACCTAAGACTAACTATCCCCTGGAGCATGACGGAAGCGATATTGCTTGATGCCTGAGTCCTGAATGACATTTATGTTTGGAAGAGTAGGGTAATACGTCTCTATATCTATAATTGGGTCCGAAAGATGGCCTTGGTTTTATTCTCAGTTGAAGATTATTCTAAGTGTGGACCCCTCCAGTTATATAGATGGGATGGTATTCCTCAGGCATTAGGCAGTGAGGCATCAAGGCATCAACACCCCTCAGGGGCCCATTTCTGCATGAATTTCTACGTTAAATCAACTTCTCTTTTGTTTCTCTCCTGCTTCTGTCCAATTCTCCTCTCAACATGCCACCGACACTGGATGACCTTCCCCCTGAGCTTTTACACATGATACTAGGCCACTTAGGCTGTGAGCCCCGCAATACAGGCATAATAGAACCACCAGATGCCCAGTTTCGCTGTCGTCAACAGAAGCACGACCAGCCATCTTGGTACTCGTTAAAACTGCAGCCGCTTGTACGCCTTTGCATGGTGTCTAAGCGCTTGTGTAATGCCATTCAACCCATTTTATACCACGAATTTATGCTTGGGTATGGTGATTCGTGGCTCTCCGAGATTTATACATGGGACGGCCGACTCCTTTCGTTCGTGCGAACAGTGGCTCAGCGACCAGACCTAGCTAGGTCCGTGAGGAGGATTCTTATACTGCCGCAACTACTCCAAGCCTCTCGCGAGGCCTTGGAGAACAAGCGAGAAGAAGAGAAAGCTCGGGGCCTAGTGCGCCGTGAAATCGATCTTTCCTTCCTCGAAGCTATCTATGAAAAGCCACGGCCAGAATTGATGGAGTCTATCTTGGAAGATGAGGCTTCTGACACTCTCCGCGAGGTTGCGCTTGCATTAAACATCAAAAACCCCGGCCGAGTATCAACGAAATACTTGATTATTCTTTTGCTTGCGGCGCTGCCAAACCTGGAATATTGCAGCCTTTTCTTTGGTCCAGGTTCACACAAGATGGCTCTTTACTCTAAAAGCCTATCGGCCGCCGGAATCTCGCAGCTGCCACTACGAACCATAAATCTGTCCGTGCTACGCGCTGCTGAGAGACGCTTTGATCTTTCCAGCAACGCCAGAGATCTCTTGAAAATTTCTCCCTGCCTTGAGACGCTTAACCTGCATAAGTGCTATTGGACGCGGGAACGGGCTGCATTCCCTTCTCTGCCGGGCCTTAGGCATATTCGAATTACGTCTAGTCGTCTTAACGAGAAAGGCCTTCAAAAACTACTCAACTCTTGCAACAGTTTACGCAACTTTACGTACGAGGCAGGCTTCCACTTTGCCGATAATGGACCAGAGGGAAGATGGGACTCCAGTGATCATTTCGAGCTCCGCAATGCTGCAGGATATCTCACCCGCCACTGCAAAACACTCGAATCAGTACACATTGATCTCCGATACCGCGGAGGGGAACCAGCCACCCCATGCACTTTCAGCTTTCGAGAGCTTACTGCTGTGAAACATCTCTTCTTCAACCTAGACGAATTCCATAGCCGGTTCTTCGACCACCGTTGGACGGACGGCTCTCAGCTCTTAGTCCAAATTCTCCCTGCCGGCCTAAACTCCCTACACCTTGCCGGGCGAGTCGGTAAGGACCTCCCGCGGCTGGAACAGGCCCTGCTTGGTCTTGGCGAGGCTTCTGTCAAAGGACAATTTCAGAACCTATCGGAGGTGAGATGGGACATGAAAGCCAAGCTGGATGCTGAATCCGCTGTGAGATCTCTTTTTGCCGGTGCCAGTGTCGACTTCGCATACGACAGCTGGCCAGAAACCAGATTTTCCTTCGGAGAAGGACACTCTATACCACCCGCGAATTTTTATAATCCATGTTACGCACTGCCGAGCGAGAGCGATCCGGACCTTTAATGCTTTCATCTTCAGGCACCAAAAGCTGTAATATGTCGACCCGCTAACTGAACAGAACGCTTTACAGGTCAATTCTCTTTTTTCCGGCGACAGAAGTCATGACTTACCCCGTGGCATGAGCAGATCACGTCTCTGCGTCTCTGGGTCCTTCAGTTCTCCATTTTCAACCTCTCCCTCACCCCTGGCGATTTTCCTCATACAATGAGGAACCATCGCCGCAGCCCATCCGCGCATTCCACGTCAACTAGCACAGAAAATATCAGTAGGAGAGTTCAAGACTCTGCGTGGGAGGCTTCGCACAGAGCGAGGTCACTTTGAGACTTTCATTTTCCATCTTGGAATTGAAGGTTCCAATTAATCCAATCGATCCCTACCCAAGGATATGGAGTCAATATATGCTTGTAAAGTGGACTATAAATAGGCTCCCCGCCCCGTCCCGCCTCCCGCTCTTCAGCCTCATACATAAAATTACGCACAACATAAGTATACTACAAAAGCCTGCTCTGTGTCGTTGCTTCTGGCAAAATAAATGCGCCCTATATGCAAACGGAGATTCGCCATGTTGTCCGGAAAACATTACAGCGGTAACGCCCGTCAGACTGCCAATATATACAGTGGGACACCCAACGTGGTTAAGAGCGACGAAGATCTGATCGGAACAAGGCACAGGATTTTGTACTTTGAGTAATTAGAACAGAGTAGAGAATCACCTTTGCAATCCCAAATGAAAGGCATACTGAAATAGAAGCGCTGAGAAAAGAGGAGCTCTGTTCCGCAGGGAGCATAGCGTCCGTGCACGAGAAACACGGGGTTTGGATTTGACGCCCTGTTTCACACAGCCAATCAACACAGGCTCACAGCAAGGCTCAGGTCCTCGAACAAAAATTGAAGTCAGCGACTTCGCCCCTGAGGTTCCTGTGAAGATATCTTCCAGCCCCAAATTTATTTCTCGCAACGGAGATAACTCTATACTGTCATAGCTACTAGCAATATTCTATAATCATGGCTACCACAAGATTGCCAGATCTTGTGAATGATTCAAGATTGCTTGTCGAGCTGCATGAGACCCATGCTCACTACTTTAATGTCTGCAACAACACCACTGGCCAGCTTCGCAGACGGGCATGGGAAAAGGAGACATGGACGAGGACAAAACGTCTCGGAGGAGGCGCAACTGGAGAGGTATGGCTGGAGGAATGCCACAGAGGAGAGAAGGTGGGCCAAGTGCGGGCAGTGAAAGTCATTTCAAAAGGCAGCCATTTCGACGTTTACCAGGAGCTGGAAACAATTGCCAAGTTTTCCCAGAGCACAAGCAAGGTCAGGACTTTCCACTTGGATGATACATTCTATTTACTAATTTTCCGCAGTATGAGGGCCTTTTCGTCAAATCCCTGGGATGGTATGAGAATGACATATCAGTATTCCTGGTCATGGAGCATATTGAGCACGGCAGCCTTGCATCCCATTTAACTCATCCATTGTCAGAAGATGAGGCTAGACAGATTACCGTCCAAATCCTGGAGGGCCTAGCGTGCTTCCATGAAAACGAGTTTGTCCATAGAGACCTCAAGCCTGATGTGGGTCAAATTCCCTTGATTCATATAAATAATATAAGCTGATTATTATAGAACCTCCTAGTCGCTTCAAAAGACCCCGAATGGTGGGTTAAGATTGGCGATTTCGGCTTCAGCAAACGAACCAGCGGGGACAACAGTCTGCATTCCTTTGTTGGGACCCAGAAATACTTTGCACCGGAAGTGCTAGGGCTCCTTTCTGATCGAGCTAATCCAGATGCTGAAGCTGGCGGTAGATACCGTTGCACCTATCCCATGGACATGTGGTCGTTGGGTGTTACGGTCTTTTACATGCTCTGCCATGATTACCCATTCCAGGGTGTGGAACTATTGGAATATATCAACGGCGCACCTTTCCCCATCGCACGGCTATCGCAACGGCGTATCAGCCAGGAAGGATGCACGTTCATAAAGGCCCTCCTGGCTGTTGACCCAGCAAGACGGTTAACTGCAGCTGTGGCTTTGGAGGATACTTGGCTGAAGGGATATCGCAATGAGGTACCCTCGGGCTTGTCAGAGAATATTCCTTCTGGGATATTGAATCAACCTGTAGCACTGCCTTCTACAACAGACGCTTCAGCAAGCTGGCCAATGTCCAGCACAGGGAGGCCGAACCCAACCCGCAATGAATATGCTCTAAACTCAGCGGGTGCTATATCAGAGCCAGAAAGGATAGCGGAGCCGCCAATAGAGGAGCTACATATTAGAGGCCCTCGGAAAAAAACATTGAATGAACTCCAAGTTCTTCATGACAGCGGACTCCGGTTAATCGCAGATAAAAAATACTCCCAAGCCGAAGATATCCTTCAACAAGCTGCTGATGGACGCAAAGCCATTCTGGGAGCATACCACAGAGACCGGGTTGAATCAATGCAGCAATTGGGGGTGGCATATTTCTTCCAGAGCCGGTACCAGGATGCGCAAAAGAAACTGCAATTCGCCGTGGATGTTCAGACCGACACTCTTGGAGCGACTGATCTAATCACGTTGACTTCGAGTTATTGGCTGAGTAGTTCGCATTTGGCTCAGGGCAAGCTCGACGCAGCACAGGAGATTATCGAACGGACAATGGAAATGCAAAAAGAAACTCTCGGTGTCCAAAATCAAGATACCATCAAGTCTATATACCTTTGTGGTCAAATATACTGTCAACAGGGGAAATATGACGACGCTCTTGAACTCCTTAAACAAGCAGCCGATTCTGTACTAGGAAGTGACCACGCAACCACATTCGAAGTTCACCAATCACTTGCATTCTGCCTGCATAAGGTGAAGAGGTATAAAGAGGCACAGTCTGTTTTGGAGCAGATAATACAAGCCTCTCCGCTGGCACCAGAGCTTGCTCAATCAATGGGTCTGCTTTTCGATATCGGCAGGTCACTTTATGAAGCGGGAGAATACAGCGATGCACAGCGTTCTTTCGAGAGAGTTTCGGAATATAGCAAAGATATACTCGGCCCAGCACATGAAAAAGTCATCGATTCGGCACAGTGGATTGCATCCTCACTCTGCAAACAGCAAGGCAAGGCCACCCAAGCACCGGATATTATATGGCAAATTTTGCAGGAACCTCTTCCACAAAGTACCACGCAAACTGTACTCGATCAACTACATGATATTGGTGTGACACTATGCAAGCATGGGGCTTATGCAGAAGCATGCGACGCTTTCCGGGTAGCACTGGAACGTCGCAAATTGCTTCTCGGACGGCGACATCAAGATACGCTTTTCACGGCTTCGTGGTTAGGACGCTCACTCCTCCATGTAGGGAGATATGATGAAGCCACGGGGCTCCTAAAATCAGTTAGGAAAGACCAACTCCCTACTGTCGGAAGCGATCACCTCCATACGACATATACGAGTTTTTGGCTCGGTCTGTCACTCCACCACCAAGGCCAAAGTAAGGCCGCACACCCCTACATTCGTACCGCTCATTGGATATTGAAGCATAAGATTGACTCAAATGATGAAGACGTGATTTTGAGCCTACGCTGTCTAGGTTCTTCATACCGCCTATTGGGGAGATATGCCTCTGCAGAAGACTATCTCCGTCAAGCCCTGCCCGCTGCAAAAAGGATTTTTGGACCAACCCACGAGGAAGCCCTAAAAGCTGATCTCAGCTTGGGAATAACCCTCTACGCAAGGAAGTCGTATAAACTTGCACTCGAATGCTTCCGTCGAGTATCAGAAGCCCAAATTTCGACTCTCGGGATCGCCCACGAGAAAACAATAGCAACAAACTACTATACTGGCGTTACGCTAGATGAACTGGGGTGGCACAAGACGAGTGAGCACTTCTGGGAAATGGTTGCAGATGGTAGACGCACGTTGTTTGGAGCCAATCACCCAGAGACTCTAGACGCCATGAAATCGTTGGCGTTCTCTCTTGCGCGTCGGGGCAGGCGGGAGGAAGCAGTGACGCTGCTGGAACAAGTTCTTAAAGCCAGACAGGAGGCCTCTGGATCCTCCTCCGAAGCTACCATCCAAGTTAAAATGGACAAAAAGGACCTCGAAAAATGCAGGAAGGAGGGGCTGGCCGGTAGATGGGCTCTATACTGGTCCGAGCACAAGAAGCTTGAATACCGTGATTTATAAGGCGCAGCTCCATGCGTCTGTATGCCTTTATGAATTTAACGGTAATAATTAATATTCTAGGCTGACGCCAACTCAGCCTTGTCGATATAGCCTATGCAGGCTACCCCGCACTAGTATCCGTTTCTTTTCTTTGCAAGGCTGTGTTTCTTCAGTAACCTCTAATCTCCCCTTACAACTTCCGCTCCTCCTCTGTACTCTTTACCATGGCTGAACTAGCTCTCGGTATCGTTGGAGTCATCAGCTCAATTCAAGCATGCATGGAGTATGTGTACTACCTTTACTCCCTGAACACTGCGCAAGGCTAACATACATTATACTGGGCGACATCGTGGTATCAAAATACCGCACATTCAAGGACGCCGACTCCGAGATATACGAACGAGTGCTGACAATTGAAGTAACCTGGTCTAAAATCTCCCAGCAGCTGGACTTCCTCAACCGCATCTGCGGCAGTTTAAACCCAGAGCACCGAGACCTGCAACAGCGTATTCTTCTGGCCTTCCACAGTAAGCTCGAGCTTAGTGTGCTCGAGGTCAGCAAACTCGAGCAATCTTCTGACTCCGGTGGTAGTGCGCAACGGCGACTGAGAGCGGCAAAATATGTTCTTTCTGTGAAGAGGCCTTTGGACTTGGCTATTCAGCGTCTGCAAGCATGGGCAGCGGAGTTTGATCCGACTTGGTGGTTGATACTACGAATGGCTGATACAGCTATTGACAAGGAAATTGATTCAGGACCAAGCCAGAGTAACAACCCTGCCCCCAGTGGTAGAAATTGCAGGCTCGAAGCCGCTCGACATATTAGAGATGCCCTGCAGGCAGACGAGCAGTCTACAAAGGGCTTGTTCCTTAGAGAAGCAACGTTGAACTCGGCAGATCGGTCTGATATCCCATTTTCCACCTCGCAAATCATAACACTATCAGTGTCCGGAAAGCCAACCTCTTACATATTGGACTCTGTGGACTGTACAAGAGTAGAAGACGATGCTGTCTTTGCGAAGAATGTACGAGACCTGGCACTAAGACTTGAAAAAATCGATGCAGCAGCTTTCCATCTTCTGCAATGCTATGGCGTCACAAGAACCAGGGATCCAAGCACAAAGCGAGTGACTTCGTTCAATTTCATCTTCAAGATACCAAAGGACTGCCACCACCATCAACCTCAGAGTCTGCGCTCTCTTCTCCTATCACAGACCAACCCGTCTCTAACTGCGAGACTCGAATTGGCAAAGCAGCTGGCCACGGCACTCAGCTACGTCCATGTCCTGGATTTCGTGCATAAGAGTATACGCCCTGAAACAGCTTTACTCTTTAAAAGCCACGGCTTAGACTCTTCATCACTGGCTCATGGATTCGGCCCATTATTCCTCGTCGGATTCAAAACATTCCGCACTGTAGACGGGAAATCTCTCCGTCTAACCACTGCTGACAGGATTGAGAATATATACCAGCATCCAGAACGACAGGGTATAGACCCAAGCACAGACCACCGAATGCAGCACGACATCTACAGCCTTGGTGTGTGTCTACTTGAGATCGGGCTCTGGAAGTCGTTTGTTGCTGGCGATTCTTCATCTCCGATACTACTGTCCGAGCTGAGTTCGGTAGCCAATATCAAGGCACATTTCACGGCCCTGGCAAAAGAGCGTCTCCCGTCTGCTATGGGTGAGAAGTACACTGGCGTTGTGGTCAATTGTTTGACCTGTATGGAACCTGATAATGTGGACTTTGGGGATGAGGATGAGTTTAAGGATGAGTTTGGGATTGGGATTGGGGTTAAGTATATTGAAAAGGTGAGTGCCTTTTACCATAATGGGATTCTGATTACGATCGTGCTGACCTTATTTTATAGATTCTTCTACAGCTTAATGAGATATCGTTATGAGGTAGTCGGTTGGATATTCACAATACTTGCATGTTTCAACTTATACAGTAATAAGAAAATGGTTTCATCTCTAATACCATGTGTAGCTTGGCAACCTACGTCTCTCTACTCAGATATACTCTTCCTCTTCAAACTCACCTTACCATCAGTATCCTCTGGAGATCCATATCCTCCTCCACCAGGTGTACAAATCCGCAGCCGATCTCCAGCCTTGACATAGCACGACGCCTTCCCACCCACATTGATAACCTGTCCAGTATTCCTGATCCACAAATTCAGGCCCCTTGCAGCAGGCTTCCCACCAGCAAGGCCATATGGCTGGAACACCCGCCGCTCAGAAAGGATCCCGGCGTGCATGTCGATAAGAAACTCGACCTCGCGAATAATCCCATCACCACCCCTAAAATATCCATCCCCACCACTATCTTTCCGTAGACTAAACTGTCTCAGCAAGACAGGATACCGCCGCTCGAGCACCTCAGGGTCTGTAATCCGCGTGTTCGTCATATGGCAATGGATACCGTCCTCGCCAACCCATGTCGGACCAGCACCACTACCACCCGCGATGGTCTCATAGTATCCAAACCCGTCCTTCTGTCCAACCCCGAAGGTAAAGTTCGCCATGCATCCGTTACTTGCCGCGCAAACCTCGAAAGCCTTGAGGATAATATCGACAAGGCGTTGATTGGTGAGTCCGTTTCCTGCTGCCACGGCTGCCTCCTTTGTTGGTGCGAGGAGACTCCCATCTGGGATAGTGATGTTGACGGGGAGGAGACAGCCCTGGTTCAGGGGTATATCGCCGCCAACGAGACATCGGAGGGTGTAGATGATTCCTGCGTTGGATATGGCTGTGGGGGCGTTCCAGTTTCCTACAAAACATGTCAGCCATTGTATGTATTTTCGTGCCTGATGACCTACCATATGCTTGAGGGCTTGTTCCTGTGAAGTCAAAGTCTGCGCTTCCTGAGCTTGGGTCGATTGTGATCTTCAAATGGATACATGAACCGTCGTCCATGAAATCTTCTGTCTCAAACACGGTTTGGCCTTTCTCTCTGGCCATTTTCTTGAACAGCTCTCTCACGGCATTCTCAGAGGCTTTTTGCACTTCGCCCATATATAACTGCCGGCATTGATTAGCATTATTGTTGTCCCAAACGCAGCGAATAAACTTACCAGGACAGTGTCTAATGTATACTCCTGAATCAACAGCCCAATAAGATTATTCCCTTTATGGTTCGCTGCAGTCTGAGCCTTGATATCGGTGATATTATCCTGGAACAATCGTGCCCCTTCACACCCAGGATACCTTCCCGGCGCCGTCACCATAGCCTCATATAAGCGTTCCTCCTGAAACTCTCCGTTCTCAATAATCTTGATACTCTCGATAACGGCCCCCTCCTCCCAGATCTCTTTCGACGTAGCGGGCATAGACCCAGGGACGATTCCCCCCACATCTGCATGATGTCCTCTCGACGCAGTCCAGAATAGGATCTTCTTTCCTGCAGCGTCAAACACGGGACTAATGACTGTTAAATCTGGTAAATGGGCACCACCAGACGCAGGTGCATTGCTCAGGAACACATCCCCGTCTTTGATATTCCCTTCCCAATGCTGTATCTGCCATCGGACCGAGTTCGCCATGCTCCCCAGCATCGCGGGTACATGGGGCGCATTAGCTACAAGACCGCCGTCCGCTGAGAATATGGCACAGCTAAAGTCGAGGCGCTCTTTGATGTTGGTGCTGACTGATGTCTTCTGAAGCACACGGCCCATCTGTTCGGCTATTCCCATGAAGCGGTTTGCAAAGACAGATAGCCTGATGGGGTCGATGACGGTGTCTGCGTCTGTGGCAGGCGGGTTCTCGACATCGATGACCAGCATAGATGAGAGGGCGGTTGCGGTGGCATTCGGCGTGATGACGATTGTCTGTGTCTGATCGATGACGACCGCTGGACCGCCGACTGTCTGGCCGGCGTTGATATCTTGTAACTGGAACATTGGGGCATCGATGAGCCCTGTTTCGGTGAAGAACATGCGTGTGGTCTTGTTGGAGTGGGCTTCTTGGGTCATCTTTATAGAGTCTAGCTCGCTCAGGCCGGCAGTGTCGGTCGAGATGGTCTTCGCTGTAGTTCGCACACGGATGTCGTCGATGATAACGGCTCGTCCTGTGGGAGTAAATCCGAACTCGTGGTGATGCTGGTCTGTGAACTTCGTGGCAAAGTCCCACGACTGGCTCGGTTTCTCAATCATAAGGGATGTATCACTCCCTTCGTATCGGAGGTTGAGGAAGTAGTTTGATTCAATGGTCTTGCATGTTGGGTCCATCTCGCGGATAGACTTGGTCGTCTTCGCCTCGAGGTCTTCAAACTCGAGTCTTATATGCGGCTGTACTGGGTTCAACAGGATCTCAGAGCATGGCTTTCTTTCTTCCTGGGTTGTATCTGCGAGTGCCATCCCGTACGCAGATAGAACGGATGAGTACTTGTGTAGCGCGACCCTCGATATACCCAGTGCCCGAGCAATATCACAGGCGTGCTGCCCTCCAGCACCTCCAAACGCAGCAAGGATATGGTCTGATGCTGCATACCCCTTTGCTTCAGTGAGTGCCCTAATCGGCCTGCACATCGTCTCGTTGGCTACTGTGATGAAACCACTAGCTACCTCATGCACACTGAGCGAGGTGCCTTGGTCACGATTAATCTCATGAGCCAGTTCTGCTAGCTTATCATAGGAAGCATCAACATCAAGCGATTGATCCTGCGACGGCCCAAAAATAGACGGGAAGCGCTCCGGTAGAATCCGGCCAAGGACCAGATTCGCGTCTGTGATAGTTGCTGGACCTCCTTTGCGATAACACGCAGGGCCAGGGTGAGATCCAGCGCTTTGTGGTCCAACGGCCAATATCCCCTTCCGCCATGCCAGCACGCTGCCACCGCCAGCTGCAACGGTGTTGATATCGAGTTGTGGAACTTGCACGGAGACTCCGGCGGTGGTGGATTCGAAGACGTGCTCCAGGGCTCCTGCATACCTGGATACATCTGTTGATGTGCCTCCCATGTCAAACCCCACGACTGCCTTTGGGTTTTGAGACGTATAGCAAGTGCGTGCATACCCTATCACACCTCCAGCAGGGCCAGACAGCAATGCCCTCAGCCCTGACAATTTTGACGGGTGAACTAGACCGCCATCAGACTGCATGATCCGCCAGTTGACAGCCTGCAGACTCTTGGAGTCAACACCGGCCTTGAACCCCTCAAGGTAGTTGTGGATCTCCGGCGTCAAGTAGGCATCTGTAACGGCAGAGTTTGCGCGCGAGAGCATCTTGATGGCTGGCGATAGCTGGCTGGAGATGGAAATCTGCGTGAATCCAATCTTTCTAGCTTCTTCGGCAACTGCCATTTCATGGTCTGGGAAGGTGTACGAATGCAGGAAGCAGATCGCGATGCTGCGGAATCCCTCGGCGTATGTCTTTTCGAGGGCTTGTTTGGTTACGCCCATGTCGAGCTTCTCGAGGACTCGGATTCTTTCGCCTGATAGACCGATTACAACGTCGTCTGTCTGGGGAGTGGAGGCATTGCCATTGCAGGCCTCTTTAGGCTGATTCTCTCCGGTTCTTCTATATGATGTCGAATCGTATAAAGTCACTCGCTCAGGAGCCTCCACGACTTTGGAATATAGCAAGTCGGGCCTCTTTACGTTCAGCGCGAACATATCTGGTCGGGATTGGTTTCCAATCTTGAGCAGATCCTAGTTATCCCATTAGACAGGAAACTCGGCTGTAGTCGCCGAACTCACTCGAAACCCGCGTGTGATAAACAGCGCAGTCTTAGCACCTTGTCGCTCAAGTAGAGCATTCGTAGCCACTGTCGTCCCCATTCTTAAGGAGCCTGGCTACCATTCAGTAAACTTAGGGCTAGTTTTTCTGGTAGTGAGTATACACACCTATGCAACTCATATCCAACGGTACGCCCCTTGGAATACTAGTCCCAGTTGCCTCCTCCACGATCCTCCGCAGGGCTTCGATCGGGGCATCCTGGTAGTTCTTTGGGTCCCTGGATAATAACTTGAAGACCTTCTCGGTGCCATTGGGATAGATGACAACGACGTCTGTAAATGTGCCACCGCGGTCTATAACTCACTGTAAGCCATGGGTAATGGCGCATTTAGGCCATACTGCCGTGATATCTCACCTATCGAAACTTTAATGTCGCCGACTGGCGCTGTGTATCCGATCGATCCCATGTTGCGGGTTTCTTTCGTGCAAACTTCTGCAGAAGACAGTCTACAACACACAACCACCTTGGCGTGAGTCGTTTTTATATTAGTTCTCTCCTGCTACTGACTAGAGAGCTTTGGGATGAATACTCCCTCAGACTGGGCCATCCTCCGTTCTCCGCACGATGTCCGGACGAGAGCTCCGAAATGCCTTTGCGGGGGACAGCCCCGAGTCCACGCATCGGACGACAACGCCGACGGTGATAATGAATCTCTTTGATATGCAGAGGATCCACCGAGATAAGTTCTAGTTTACCCCGTGGGGAAACGTCTCCGAATACAGGCTCCAGCTGCCAATGGCCGTCGTGATGTCCACAGATAGCTCACGCTCACCCCCATAAACAGCCAAGATAACGCGCATCAGATGATATTGCTCTTTGTCTTGAAGTATAAAGTGGCAGCTGTCTTGCTCGCTATAAAACGGCTCTCTCATCCGATATTACTCCATTCTTCCACTCTATCTCCATACTCCCCCTTCCCCAGCGCTACGATGGGGTTCGCATTCAATACCAAAGACAATACCACTCCACCCGAGGTGTTCAACTGGAAGCTCTTCTGGGTGATTTTTACTGCAGCTGGCGGGTCTGTCATTTTTGGATATGACCTGGCTTTCATCGGTGGGGTGTTTTCGTTGCCATCTTTTATCAGAAGATTCGAGCTGGAGAATAAAAATGCCAGTGCTATCCAGGCTCATATGGTTAATACCTGTACAGTTCCCTATCCCCACTTTAATTGGACTTTTAGCTAATTTTTATACTTTAAACAGTCCAGGGTGGTTGTTTCTTCGGGGTCATGCTGTTTTACTACTTCAACGAGCGTTTTGGCCGCCGCTTCGCACTGATGGCCGCAGGCTGTGTCTTTAATGTTGGAGTAATAATTCAGGTTGCTTGCCATGGCAATATACCGGTTTTCTATGTTGGTCGACTTATTAGTGGGTTTGGGATTGGGGGCACAACATTTGTTATACCGCAATATCTTTCGGAATGTGCCCCTGCTGCTGCCAGAGGCGGTATAGTTGGTTGTGTAAGTTTCTCACATATCATCTTGACCACGAGCTGACCCTTTATTTAGTTTGAGATTGGGGTGCAGGTTGGCACAATCATAGGATTCTGGATCAATTATGGCGTTGAGAAGAGTGTAAGCTGTGAACCCGTCTCCTCTTGCATCTTCCAGGCACTAATATCGAGTCCAGGTTGATCCAAGCGGCGACAGACAGTGGTTCATCCCTGTAACCTTCCAGTTCATTCCTGCTACACTCATGATCATCGGGCTCATATTCCTCTGCGAGTCACCGCGGTGGTATTACACTCGAGAGCGTCGAGAAGAAGCGCAAAAGTCTCTAGTTTGGCTTCGCCAGCTCTCCGTCGAGCATCCTTATGTTGCAGGTGAATTAGCAGACTACGAGAGGCAGATGGAGCATGAACTCCTGATCACATCGGCCTCGGGCTTCCGAGCTGTGCTATCTGAAACGTTCAACAAGAAGATAATCCCCCGCCTTATTCACGGATGTCTCTTGATGATCTTCCAGAATAGCACTGGGATCAATGCCATGAATAACTTCTCGGTCACCTTCTTCCAGGTCATTGGATTCCAGGGTTCTGTACGTCTCCCTACTTCCCCTGTACCACGGAGATGCTGATGCTGACTGACTCTCCAGTCGGCGAAACTGTTCTCAACAGGAATATACGGCATCGTCAAGGGAATCATGGCAACCATCACCTTCCTCTTCCTAGTAGACCGTTTCGGACGGCGGCCTCTTCTTTTCGTTGGCTCTGCCATGTGCGCCTTCTCAATGTACTATGTGGCAGCCTATTCCTCAATAACCAATTCCTTCAACACCAGCCAAGACCAAAATGCAGCCAGTAACTCGGCTGCGGCATTCATCTACATATTTGGCGCTGGATATGTGAGTTACCCTGCTGTCTAGGTTATCTAGTCTAGGTATACTAATATCACTCCAGTCCCTCGGCTGGAACCTCCCCTGGATCATCGCAGCCGAGATCTTCCCAACACGTGTCCGGTCCTTCTGTATGGTCATGACGACATGTTCTCACTGGCTGGGCGAGTTCTACACCTCGTACGCCGTGACTTATATGTTCGCCAACATCACCTACGGGACGTTTCTTTTCTTCGGATCAATGACTGTTCTTGGCGCACTGTATATGTATCTGCTGGTTCCGGAGACCAACGGTGTGCCGCTGGAAGACATGGATATTCTGTTTGAGGCCCACGGTCTTGCGCCGCAGAAGATGAAGGCTTATAAGGCTGCTAAAGAGGCGGAAGCTACTAATGTGTACAAGAATCCTGATGTGAACGCAACTTCGGTGGCTGCAGCATGAATTTTGTTTATAGATTTCCGGTAATGTAGATAGGATATCAAAAATGTACCATTGCAGAAACCAAGCACCATCTGGATCTATATAGTATGTTTCTGCCTCAGGTATATATGTATGCACGTGACCCGGGGGATCGGCGAAAGTCTCCACCGGCAGCAGTCAGGAACGAGCAGGTCGGACACTGAGAAGTCCAGTCTTTCTCCGTCAACATCAAGCAAGAAGCGCGCTCCCTCGTGTTTCTGCCCTTTAATCGTTCCCGTTTCGCATTTGCCCGTTCCTCGGTGGCGGTGCTCCTTCTTCCGGATTGAGGGCTCCGATTGCCAATTCCACTGCGCCTCGTTTCGCATTCTTCCGCGTCTGTCTCAAGATCGCTTGCCTGGGTCTTACCAACGGTTGACTTGTTGGCCTTTCCTGTCTCTCTGCGCCGTTTAGAACCGATATACAACTCGTGGCTGTTATTTTATACATTGCGCCTGAGTGAATTCGCTTGTTTACGCCTCCCTTCCATATCGCGTGTCTCCCCCCCCCGAGTCCTCGTCCCCCAACTCCGATCCGCCCTTCACATAGACATCCCGCCCTTTGAAGGGAATTCCCAACATCATGGCGTCTCCAGCTGCTTTGCCTCCGTTACCATTCAACCCTTCGAGGGTCCGATCATACCTCCTCCGCCTTCCACTGTTCACACGGCTCGTCATCCTGGCGATGATCGTGTTTTGGTTACTTGAGCTACAGACCGTTTGGAGTGTTGTTCAATGGGGCTCTGTGATCCCGGATGAGATGAATCTCAGTACCAGTATGGTGGCCGACTTTCCTGGATCGAAAATGGAGAATACTGACCACCCGCAGTGTACCGAACCAACACTTACCCGTTCATCCACACGGGTTTCTTCCATACCTTGCTCAACCTGCTAGCTTTGACGCCTTTACTTGAGCGCTTCGAAGCGGAGCACGGAACTCTGACTGCTGTTGCCTTGTTCATGGGACGTGAGTTTGACCCGTCGGCTTATATTTGGCCGATTTTCATACTGATGTGTCTTTTTTTAGCTCTCTCCACGTTCCCCGCGGGTATCTATATCTTGATTGAAAAGTTCATTCTGCACAGCAATAATGCCATTGTTGGTTCAAGGTAAGTGTCTTGCCAGCTCGTGCGTCTGTCGGCGACTAACGTTTGCTTAGTGTCTGGGTGTTTCTTCTTTTCGCCTCCGAGGCTATTAGGACGTTCAAGTCCAACCCCTACTTCAGGTATGCTCCAAGGGTGGAAATGCTTTAGGATCTGCACTGACTGGTTCTTAAGTATTGGGAATTACAAAATCCCCACGTGGACTTCCCCGCTGGTGGTGTGCGTGGTTGTCTCAATGCTGGTTTCCGACACGAGCTTCCTCGGCCATTTATGTGCTATCGCCATTGGGTATCTACGTGAGTTTTTCTGGTCTAATCGTTCTGTTCCACAGCTAATACGTCATGTCTAGTCGGCCTCGGCTATCTGAAAGTGCTTGTTCCCCCTGAGAAGATCTTGAGATGGATCGAAGGAAAGCTGAACCTCTTGGGACGGCTGCCGCACTACGTATCCGTCGATCAAAAGACGTACGGTCGTTTTGGAGTCCTTCCAACCAGCGCCGCGCCTGCCGGTGAACGAGGAACGCCAATGTCGTTCGTCGGGTCGTCGCAGCGTCTGGGGACGGCATAAAACTGTGATGCGCAGACCAAAACATTCTCACTTCTTGTGCATATCTAACTATAAATATCGCTTTGTAATTAGCCATAGAAGCTTCAGGTACTTAATTCCATAGAATAATGAATTATGGCGATGGTGATGGTGACGATTCTCTTCCACTGTTCTGTGTAGTATGAGGATGTGCAGCTGGTCTCTAGCGGCCGACGTAAATTTCCATGTGGAGAGCCGATCAGCTCGACCACCTTCACCCTCTCCCCCTCCCATGGACCAGAGTCCGTGAAGGCCTCAGAATCCATGGCTTTGAAATGTAAGTGTGCCTCTACTGCCCCCTTTATCTTCATCCCAGGCCCATCGCGACAGTGAAACCCCGCAATTGCGCGGCTTCACCCCGGATTCCTCAAAGGCCACATGAGCTCAATCACATCACTAACATGAGGGAACCCAACAGCCTCAATCCGCAATCTGCGGAATAACCCCACCTTCCTTTTCGTTCGGCTGCCGTACATCCTCTCGTTTCTGTGCATTGTCGCCGGCGTGATCTGGCTTTTCCTTTTGCCTCTCGACGACTACTCCCGCAGGACCTATATCTCCGAGAACGCGCTATTGCCGGGCCAAGTCCATGCGTATTTTTCGGGCAGCGAGCAGCACATTTTTCGCGGGTATAAAAAGGAAATTGAGGGGCTATTAGGGAGGAATGCTGGTAATGACGGAAGTGGTGAAGCGCAGGGACATGCGCAGGAGCAGGAGCTGAAGAACGAGGAACGAACACCGGTGTATGTTTGGAAAGAAACCCCCAATCCGTTCGCGAGAGTTACGAAGGAAGGTGTATGCTGATTCTGGGTATAACGTCTAGGGTCTCGGAGAAGATACAGTCGATCCTGAAAGCCAGCGGGCTGAAGGTCGCAACGCAGGGCTACGAGTACACCTCTTCGGGAATCACGCACCAGGGGGAGAACATCTATGCTATCATCCAAGCGCCGCGCGGAGACGCGACTGAGGCGATTGTTCTCGTTGCGGCCTGGAAGACGGTGGATGGCGAGTTGAATCTCAATGGGGTTACGCTTGGGCTGACTCTTGCGCGGTATTTCAAGCGTAAGTTTTTTTACTCGGGTCCTGTCCTACAACCACCAATTAACGAACGTGCTGTACAGGCTGGTCTCTCTGGTCGAAGGATATCATTTTTGTGTTTCCGCCTGATAGTAAGTCGGGCACTCAGGCGTGGGTGGACGCGTATCATGATATGCAGCCGGCTACTGTTCAGCCTCTGCCTCTGAAGAGTGGTGCTTTGCAGGGAGGACTGGTTGTCGAGTATCCGTTTGATCACCGCTTCGAGAACCTCCATATCGTCTACGATGGAGTCAACGGTCAACTACCGAACTTGGATCTCTTCAACACCGCTGTCTCGATCGCCGGTGGGCAGATGGGGATCGGGGCCCGGCTGCAAGAGATGTGGGAGCACAATGGCAAATACAAGAAGCGGCTTCAGACCATGCTGAGAGGGATGGTTAAGCAAGGTCTCGGATACGCTGCTGGAGCCCATAGCAGCTTCATGCCGTACCATATCGACGCTATCACACTTCAGACCAAGGGCAACGGTTGGCAAGATGAGATGGCGCTGGGCCGTACCGTGGAAGGTCTATGCCGCAGTCTCAACAATCTCTTGGAACATCTGCACCAAAGTTTCTTCTTCTACCTTCTCATGCAGACCCACCGCTTCGTCAGTATCGGCACTTACCTCCCCAGTGCGATGCTCATTGCGGGTAACTTCACCATCATGGCCATTGCCTTGTGGATACGAACTGGCTATTACAAGGGTCCCGCTGGCTCGTCGAAACCCGCCGCTGAGTGTCGCGATGATAAGACAAGTGAAAAGGAGAAAACACCGCTCATTCCTGAGAGCCAAATCTCTAATGGACAAGATCTTACCAGCACAGCTACGGAACGTCAGCTCGCGCTGCCGCTCACCATTGTCGTCGGTCTACACCTACTAGGTCTCGTCCCACTTTACATCTTCAACAATCTCTCTCACGAGGTCAGTCCACTCCATAAAATACTCTAAAAGACACTACACCCAACGCATATACTAATCGCGTACAGACCTACCCCCTCGCAACCTACACCTCAATAGCCACAAACGCCATCCTCCCACTAACCCTCGCCCCCCTCCTCTCCCGAAACACCACAACAGCACAACAAACCCACCTCATAAAATCCCTCTCCCTCCTCCTCCTCGGCCTCTTCCTCTCAACCCTCGCAACCCTCAACTTCAGCCTCTCCTTCATGATCGGCCTCCTCTGCGCCCCTCTATCCTTCGTGCACCGCTTCACTACCGAATCAAAGCCTGTGCGCTACGCCCTCTCCAGCCTCTCCCTGGTGTTCCTGAATATCCTCTCGCCGCCGATCGTTCTGTTGGCCGGGTGTGCTTATTTCGGGGCCGACGTTGAAACCGTCCTTACCGAGGCGGCGTTTGGGTGGGATGTTTGGGGCATGTGGACGCAGGTGGTTGTTTGGTGTGTTTGGTGGCCTGCTTGGGTCGTTGGAGGGGCGGTTGTGGGGAGTTCGCTGTTTTAGGTCCTCTACATCATTATTTTTTTTTTGTCCGTTGAGTATGGGCAAAGTCTAGATAGAGTGTTAATTTAGTACTACGTACTGGCTTTAATGTGCTTGCTGAGCTTGAGCATCAGGCGGTTCGCAGCACGTCTTCGTATATAGTAAAATTCAATCTCACATTGAATGTCATCTTTCATACGTTTCGATTGATATAAGTTTAGTACAGGTTGTACATAGCGACATGCAGGAAGTTCCTTTATAGATCAACCCAACCGTTGATGAAGATCAGAAGATAACTCCTTATGCAGCCCACACATCCTTGCCTACACCCTCGATCCAGTGACCCAGCTGGTTAACACCAGCATCCCAGTCCTTCAATCTATTCCGCATACCCTCGATCTGTTTCATATCCAGCACCTTGGGCTGCACCCAGTTGATCTGAGCAACCTGGCCAACCTGGTCAATAGCACCCTTCAGCAGTCCCAGCGACAGCGCCTTCATAACCAAGTGTTCGATCTCCTCGGGCCCCACCTTGGTCTCTGCGGAGATGGACGCAAAGGTCAAGTTGCGGTCATGCGGCGGGCGACGGAATACCATTTCCGTCAGTGCCGAAAGCGAGATCTTCTGGTAGAGGAAAAAGCGGTGGGAATGAAGGAACTGGTTCTTGGAGACGTTGCCCGCGAGGGCGTCATAGGCGGTTAGGTCACCACGGTTAAAGGCGAAGAGAAGGTCTCGGAGCCAAGTGTGCGGTGTATCTGCCAGGGAATCCAGGATTGGGTGAAGGAGGAGTTCTCCAAAGTTGTAGATGGAGTCTGAGACGAGAGCGGCGACACTCAGGTTGTAGGCGCGGGAAACTCGCTCGGATTCGGGAATGTCCTCTAGGTTGATGCAAGCGAGGTAAAGAAGGGCGTTTTTGTAGAAGGAGGCGAATTCTTGTTTGGCCTGTTTGATTCTTAGTTCCAGTGCTAGTTAAAAGTGATGGGCAAAAGTGGTGCATACGTGATAGTAGTCGGCGTTGACTTTGTAGAATGACGCATGTACGACAGTCTCGACCGCATCGAACGAGTCCAAAACTCTTTGGCATGTCTCTAGATCCTTCTGCGCTCCATCCAAATTCTGAAGCCGTTGTTTGACGTTGGCGACCTCCGCAAGGGCGTAGATATATGCGTCTTGTGAGTCTACTTTGTTCACCTTATCGGCGAGTGATGTGAGGAAGGATAGTCGTTCTTGGTCATCTATAGCAGCAAATAATTAGCGAAGCTCTTTGTGCCTCTACAAAGGGAAAGTGGACTTACCTGCGCATTCTGTTGACGCCATCAGCCCCAACGAGACAAAGTTGAGCTGGTTGATCCGGTCCGCGAAGCTCAGAACAAAGTTCTTGAATATCGGTAACCGTTGGGGAGCGCTCTCTGGAAGACGGAAGAAATCAACCAAGGCATTGGTGAGCTGGTGCCATAGCTTTCGCTCCCAGAAGTCTTCGAAGCTCAAGAACGACGCCTGGCACTGTTCGGGAGCTTGCTGCAGCTGCTCGGCGAGGAAATCGGAGATCTTCTGGTTCTCCATGATGAAAGAACGGGAGAACCGACCGCGAGAATTAATATATGGGGGTATCAGGGGAAGATAGAGCGGATAAGGGAATGAAGGGAGCTGTTTGGGGAGAGGTAAGTTGGATGTGGATGGATGGTCGGCCGCTGATGGAAGCTCACCACTCAAGCCTCAAGCGGTGGCTCGCCCGCACTAGCCACATCAGCCACATTCCCCCGTCTTCCTCTTCCATCTACAACCTCGCCATCACTACAACACCCTATTACAAAACTTGACGCTTAATGCTTGAATATGGCAAAGCAGTGGTTTCATTGGTGTATCCTATCAATTATCTGGACCCATCTGAAAGTACAACTAGGATTATAACGATAACAGCTAACTACAGTCTGGTTCCCAGGAGAACCTCATTTCTGCCCCCGAGCGATGAAAATGGTCTTCTCGAATGTGTTTCCGTTCTTGGTAAACACCAACGGCTCATCGATAACCTGATACTTGAACCCAGTCTTGATTCCTGCATTTTCGTACATTGATCGCATCTCCTCAAGGCTGAACCCGTGTTTCGATATTGTGTGGACAACGTCTCCCATTTGATGCATTCCATGGTCCAGAAGTTCTTCAGGGACTAAATCCATAATCATCATTATTCCTCCTTCCTTCAATCTCTCACCAAGGCGACTCAAGGCTTGTCCAGGGTGTTCAAAGTGGTGAGTAGCCATACTGACAACCAAGACGTCAAAATCGAAGAACTCAGGCCCTGAAACTTCAGCTGGCGGCGAGTCCGAAAGGATATTGGCCTTAACTGCGACTACATTATCCGAACGGCCTTCTTCGCGGATGTTTTTGTTGAATTCATCGATCATGCCATCCGAAATATCCATGCCGATGACACGAGTGGCATATGGTGCCAATGCCTAAGCCGATTAGATTTCCAACTCTATCCTCTAAATCAAACTCGGAAACTTACCAAAGATATATGACCAGGGCCGCAAGCATACTCAAGCACCTTGATCTCCTTTCCGTTCCCTGCCTCGGTGTCGGTCCATGTATCACTAACCCAGGTACGCTTGTTCTTCACGACGTTGATCAGCGTTTCCACTACTTTGCTGAACTCGGACCTGTACGTGCGAGATTGTTTTCTGCAATAATATGAGCTCTCTTCTCTTAACCAAGTCGGCTTCAGGCAACGTACTCGAAAACCTGACGGTTCTTCTCGGCGAAGTCGGTGGTCATGTTGCTATGCAATATCAAAAGATATCGTGCGCCAATTAAACAATATCAATGGGTCAGGCTCTCCTAAAACTTAATCAAGAGTATAAGGATAATAAAAGGATACAAGGTAAACCAGGCAAGTGCTCAGTATTTATGCCCCTCGATTCCCAGGCCCACCTCTGTCTATCCGGAGAGTTATCGGAGACATCCAAAGGGAGAGTTCTATTCGGAGACTTCTACAGGTCTGGAGTCCAGCTGCGTCTGGTGCCACACACCCGAGGTACAGAATTCCACAAATCATAGTTCTAGCTCCTTGTCAGCGTGGTTATCTACTACCTAGGTCCTTCAAGGTAAGTAATGCAGTGCGATGCTATAGTACGGTCACCACCAGATATGGTCACGTGGTATGATTGCAACCATCGTCATAAGCGAAGAGGGATAAGAGTCTCAGTAGTTCGCATAACGGGATGTTCAGTAATGGCTATCAAGACTTGCTATGTTTCAATTAAAAGGATAGCAGACTGTCCAACCTGGTAAGCATGCTAAATAGGGCATCGAGGAGATTGCATGGCTGCATACTTAGCAATCGCCCCAGAATCACATTGTCTACACTTTGTTCTAAGCAAATACAAAACCCCGATTTTGTATGTTTTTTCTCATGTTTCCAGTTCTCCCCTATATTCAACTTTTCGGGTCGAGCATGCTGGGCTTTAGTAGACTCTGGAATCTCGTTGGCCTCAGGCAGCATTCAAGGAACCAATCAGAGATCAGGAATAGTCATACGCAGAGAGGCTTCACGCAGTTGTAGGCTGTTCCAGAGAAAAACTCTAAGTTCACAAAATAGAGCGATATAATCTGATTTCAGACTATGTAAAATAAGTTCAACCTAGGTTGGTTGTGCATAATGAATCGATACTTAATGGCCTGTTTGACGAATTAGGACTAGCGTCGTGGTCCCGTGCCAACAGATTGCTCTCGGAGGTGAACGAGTTTCGACCTCATCAACGACCGCTTGCCGAGCTTCGCGCCCTCCTTCTCCCAGCTCTTACTTGGTGTTGTATGTATCCCGGATGCATTCAATTTGGCGATCCGACTTGGCTAACGACTGAAATAGTGACCATGCAGAAGTGCAGGGCCATCAATCCCGTGGTAGGGTCCAGGGCGTTCGTCCCCACCCGAGTCCAATTCCAGGCTCAACGCCGGTTTCTTCAAGATGTCTCTATTACCAGGACTGGAAAGCCTCTCCTGAAGGTCCAGGGTGGAAGGTACTTGCCCAATTGTTCCGCGATAGGATGTATAGCGCTGACAGGCTTTCTTATAGGTCATCCCTCGGAGGTACTTTACGAAACCTTTCCTGATTCCCAACCCACCTCGCACGAGCTTCTAGGATTAACGCAAATCGTGATTAGGACACACTGCGACCGTTTTCGGTGCCACCGGTTTCTTGGGTCGTTACATTGTGCACAAGCTCGGTATGTCCGGCGATTGATTTGAGGGGGGTTCCTTAAATTGACATCTTCTCAGCTACGCAGGGATGCACTGTTGTCGTACCCTACCGCGAGGAGATGGCGAAGCGTCATCTCAAGGTTACCGGTGATCTCGGAAGAGTTGTTTTCATTGTACGATATACCAAAATTGCAAATCAACGAAACACGAGTTAACGCGAATGTTAGGAATACGACCTCCGAAACACCCAGTCGATTGAGGAGAGCGTCCGCCATTCCGACGTCGTCTACAACCTTGTTGGTCGTGACTACCCTACCAAGTTAGTTGCGCAATACACCATGGTCTAGCGGTCTGCTAATTGCCGTTTAGGAACTTCTCATACACCGACGTGCACGTCGACGGTACCGAGCGCATCGCCGAGGCTGTCGCCAAGTACGATGTTGACCGTTTCATTCACGTCTCCTCGTACAACGCCGACAAGAGCTCTCCCTCCGAGTTCTTCGCCACGAAGGTCTGTTCCTATTAGGCATTTGTCGAACCGATGGCTGATTATTACAGGGATGGGGTGAGGAAGTAGTACGCTCTATCTACCCAGAGACCACTCTTGTCCGACCCGCTCCCATGTTCGGATTCGAGGACCGACTTCTTCACAGTCTTGCCAGTGCGACTAACCTGTTCACTGCGAACCACCTCCAGCAACGCTTCTGGCCCGTTCACGTAAGCCGCGTTATATACCCTATATAAACAGAAGGCTGATTTTTCTAGGCGATTGATGTTGGTACCGCTCTTGAACGCATGCTACACGACGATACCACTGCAGCTTCGACCTTTGAGCTTTACGGCCCAAAGGAATACTCCCCCGCTGAGATTGCGCCGCTCGTCGACCGCGAAATCATCAAGCGCCGCCGCCACATCAACGTTCCCAAACGTATCCTCAAGCCGGCTGCTCATCTTCTGAACAAGTACCTCTGGTGGCCCACCATGAGCGCCGACGAAGTTGAGCGGGAGTTTATCGACCAGCACATCGACCCGACTGCCAAGACGTTCAAGGACCTCGGCATCGAGCCCGCTGAGCTGTCCGAACTCACTTTCCACTACCTGGTAAGATTCTTGTCTTTGTTTCAGGTTTTTCCAAGCTAACAACCGTCTAGAAAGGATACCGAAGCTCATCGTACTACGATTTGCCTCCGGCCACCGAGCGGGAGCGGGCGGAAGAGAAGAAGTACGTGCACGTCCTCGACGATCAGTAGTGCTGTTTTCTTAGTGTACATAACCATACTAGACCCATTGATTCCGTTTGTTCAAAATGTATCCGTAGTTCAATATATTCATTCCGCCGCCACCTTGTTCTAGATCAGTATCAATAATTTAGATGTCTCAATTACGGATTATCATCAGATTGCCTTCTAGGTCATTTCAATCTGCATGTTCTCCAAGGGTTCTAATATATCCTTACCTCGGGGCCATTGATAGCTGGTGATGGCACTGCAGAGATAACAGGTAGCCCTCTACCCATTGAAGACATCAACTTGGCTGTGATTTGTCAAAATCTGGGGATTGATCTAGATATGCACCGTCATGTCAGTCCGCACATCCGGAATCCCTCCCCGCTCCACTCCGCAATCACTCAACCCACCACCAAAAAAAACAACTAACTCCAAGCCCCAACCTACAGCCCCAGTCCAAGGAGATCACAATCTATAATCTGATAAAATTATAGACATACGATTACCAAGAGCAATCAGAAAAATGCCCCCAACCAAGCAAAACCACATCCTCCTGCTGAAAACCAAGTCCTCCCCGCACGACGGCTACGACGAATTCTTCTCCGCGCGCAACATCAAACCAACCTTCATCCCCGTCCTCTCACACGCCTTCCACAATCAGAACCTAAAACAAACCAAAGACCTTCTCGAAAGCGGCGGTCTGAATCCAGGGCATGGACGCCGATATGGCGGGCTGATATTTACCTCGCAGCGGGCTGTAGAAGCGTTCGCGGATTTATTAAGTAAAGTTGACCGTGAGTACAACCACTACATACATGCACAACTCCTATCGCAACTGAAGATCAATGTGCTAAAAGGGCCTTGTCTCTATACAGGATCCATACTAGACATATCCTCAAAAGGCCTCCCCCTCTACACTGTAGGCCCCGCAACCGCACGCTCCCTGACATCCCTCCGAGATACGTACCTCCCGCACGCAACAATCCACGGCGAGGACTCGGGGACGGGCGAGGTTCTAGCCGGTGAGATACTAGAGCATTACAATAGCCTCTTCTCTACATCGTCATCAGACACAGCTGCAAAGCCTCCACTCCTCTTCCTAGTCGGCGAAACGCGACGAGATATTATTCCCAAAACGCTCATGGGTGATCACACACCTGCAGAAAATAGGATTGGTGTTGAGGAAGTGGTTGTTTACGAGACGGGGGTTGTAGAGGGGTTTGGTGGGGATTTTGAGGGGGTCTTGGGTGGTCTTCTCCATGAATCAGATACCGATGTTGATTCTAGAAGAGGCGACGAAGGAGGGGTGATCTGGGTAGTTGTATTCTCGCCTACAGGATGCGATGCGATGGTTAGGGTTCTAAAGCAGGAGCTTGAGCGAGCTGGTGAAGGGGGGCGGAGGAGGGTGTTTCTTGCGACGATTGGGCCGACGACGAGGGATCATTTGATCAATAAGTGCGGATTCCAGCCGGATGTTTGTGCGGCAAAGCCGTCGCCCGAAGGGGTTGGGGCGGGGATTGAGGATTTTATGAAGAAGTTGGGATGAGCTTTTAACTTGTGTCTGGGTGCCTTCTATACTATGGAGATTTGTGACTATATATACCCACGGTTTGTTTACTGGCAAGTCATCGGCCTGTACAAGATACGAAGAGAAAAGGACGGAAGTTACGTAAACTGAGTTAATACTTCCCGAAGAAACTCGAACAAAATGCAGTAATTAATCCGCAAAATAGGTACAACTAGTTCCTGGACATTTCTATGCAAATATGATATGTGCAAGCGTGCTTGACTGCTTATCATGCGCTCTCAAGCCTGCTGACGCTGTCTGACATTTGAATTCCCTCGTCTTACCGCATAATTTCCTCATAAATCAAGACTGGGAATAGTTAGTACATAATACTAGAGATCAAAAAAAAAAAAGAAGTTGCAGACTGACCCTTCAACTGCTCCTTGCTAAGAGCATCCTTGTTTTTGTCGAAATCAAAGAATCCTTCGGGAATTGGGGGCGCCGTCGGCTCGTCTTCCGGATCGTGGTACGGCTCCAGATACGGATGGCGCAGGGCCTCTTCAACGGAGATTCGCTTCGTCGGGTTAAAGGCCAAAAGCTTCTCCAACAGGTCTAACGCCAGGTCGTTGCTCTTCGGGAACAAGGCTTTGAATGGAATCTTCTTTTTGAATGGGAGAGAACGGATATACTCCCGAGCCCGTCGGGATTTAATGCCATAATAGTCCTCCATGGTGGGAGTTCCCAGAACGTCCAAAATTAGGGTGAGTTGGTGGTGATCTACCACGGATTAGCAATTGCTTGGGGCGATCAGCCGGTACACATACAGTCCTTTCCGGGGAACAGAGGCTTTCCACTCAGCATCTCTGCAAGGATACAGCCCACACTCCACACATCAATGGCCTTTGTGTATTCCTTAAACGTCAACATGATTTCGGGGGCGCGGTACCAGCGCGTCGCCACGTATTCCGTCATGAAACCCGAGTTGTCGTCGGTGGACGCAGCAGATCGAGCCAGGCCAAAGTCGCAGACCTTAAGGTCGCAGTTCGCATTAAGGAGAAGGTTGGACGGTTTGAGATCACGGTGAAGGACGTTCGCGGAGTGCATGGCCTTGAGCGCACGCAAGGTTTGGTAAATGAAGTATTGGCAGTGGTCATCCGACAGGTCCTGCGTGCGGATAACACGGTGCATGTCTGTTTCCATCAATTCCTACAAACAATTAATCATCCCATTCTGTTAAATATATCCGGATGAAGTGGTACCTGGATGAGGTAAACCTCGTTGAAACTCTCATAGTTCCGCGGTCTTTGGATATCCAAAATGGAAATGATGTTCTCGTGGTTGAAGTACCGAAGCAGCTTCATTTCCCGTAAAGTGCGCAGACAAAACATCGAATGATCAAAGGGAGTAATCTTCTTGATGGCTACCTTCTGACCAGAGGGCTTGTGTATGGCGGAGCTGTGGGAATCAGTTTACTGGCGGAGCTAGTTCCGTTATAATACTTACCAGACAACACCATAAGCACCCTCCCCAATGACATCCTGGATCTCGTACTGATCAGAGACGTTGAAGGAGATCTTCCGTGAAGCGCCCTGGGGCGGCATTTGCTGGACCATATTGACTGGCTTTAAACTGGACGAGCGTCAGCACCGGTATGCGGTGAGCTTGTGAGCTCGAGAAACAATAAAACAAGTTCCAGTGACTTTATCACCAGGGCAAATAACGCTGCAACAATAAAGTGCATAGAGATGATCACATCCACGCAGCCGGTTCAGATCCCTGATGCAAGGTACATCGGTACTGCAGGCCGCGTGTTTGTCTCACATGGCACTTAAGTCAGGAAGCCGTGGGCAGCGCTTACAATTGGTTGTTCCCTTGATGGTTTTAAAATATATGAAATAGCCACCAACAATCCGTTCTCGACCTGCGCGCTGAACTGGAGAGGTGGTCGGGACAAGAATCGAATGCGGGGTATGGCCCGTGCCGGTTGCTATCGCTTGAATCGCAGAGTGGGCGACAGGGATCGTGAAGGTAGAGAGGAACGCTCGGGTTAGAGTGAAGTCGTTGGTGGTGATCGGTTCAGTATGTTCCGATGGGCGAATGTCGGCTGTTTTAAAAAGACGAGCTCATAAAGGCCTCGTGGACAAATCAGGAGTCCTATTCGGCAGCCGACGGCGCCAATTAGCCACCAAGTTCGTACAGAGCAAATCGGCAGAGGAAAGGAGTGCAGGATTAAGAGAGGAAAACAAACGCAAGCGATAAAAAGGAGAATCTCACCAGACTGCTAGAACGAACTGCCGCCTTTGCGGTGGATGTTTCACAGCTCCGATCTATTTTTACTTTGCTTTTGTCCGTGTTGGCTCCGTGCGGCGTCACGAAGGCAACTCGAGAACAAAAGGCAGAGCTAACAGAGCAAAAGGAGCTTGGTGTTCCCAAGATCCAGAGCGGAGGGGCGAGAACCAAGAAAGGACAGCAGCAAGATGGAGACTTGGAGACCCGGATGAGGACTAACTCGAGGAGGAGAGGTTAATAAAGCAGCGTAGATCGGCTAGGGTCGAGTGGGGTGGGCTGCTAAGATGAAACGGAGTGGGCAAGTTGGCAACAAAACTCACAGAAGCGTATCGGGAGACCGTGATGATATACGGGGTGAAATCTAAAGATTCAGGAAAGATGGAGAGGGAAGATCAGAGCGAACCTTGGTTCCAGGATGGGGAGTGGATGGAGAGAGTTGAGGCACGGTGGGAGGTGGAGGGGCACGAGAGGAAGTGGTGACTGAGCAACTCTGGGTCAGGAACCATCAATTCTGGCCGGATTTTCGCTGCTGTCTCGACCAGTGTTTCAGCAGTCCCACTGTTAATCAGACAGCATCCAATTTCTCTTCCTCAAGGACTCTCTTCTTTTGGGAGAACACAGAGAACGACAGAGAGGGAGAGAGGGGCAGTGCTGAAACCGGCGCTACTGCTGCCGCTCCAATTGATCACAGCGTTTAGTCCGTCACATTTCACCAACCACCATCAAATCACATCTTCCAACATCCCAGTCTCTTGCTTCCTCTGCCCTCTTCGCCCCGTTGATTTGTCTGTCGCGTCTGGGCAACGCGCCCTCCTTACAGGCTAAGCCGTGATCCAAACTTTACGGTGCATGATCAGCACAGGCCAAACCAATGCGCTACTTCTTCGGGGAGCTCTTTAATTGTCATCATTCTGCTTTTCGACTGTCTGGTGGCTGTCCAGCGAGAGAATCAACAGAGAAAAAGCAAACAAAATACGCCTCTACATACTACAACCCCTATACTCCTGACTCCCGAGACGGCCAATTAAGTGGTACAGTGGTACAGCGACCCAAGCGAATGAGAACAGCGACCTCAGCTTTATTGTTGTATATCTCATATAATCGGCCAAAAATCGTAAGACTATCATTACTGGACGACCTGTTGCGTTTCGAGCTCGTCAGTCTAACCTATCAAGTATGACTTTGCAGGCTTCGACGGGGTCAAGAAAACAAGGTAAACGACTGGTAAAAGAAAGAAGGGTTTCAAACCTTTTCCCGCAGTGATCCCATCCATTGCACGAGGCTGACACCCTGGTCGGCTCTGTCTTCCACCAACATCGTCTGCGCCCAGAGGCGGAGCCCGGGCTCTCCATCCTCCTTGACCACGTACAGGTGTGGCACCACAATGCTACCAACACCCTTCGACCGGTGGTCCCGGCTCTTCTCGACGACTGCACGCACACGTCCGTTGAAGTCGTTGTCGAGCTCCGGGAGATACTGCTTGCCAACGCGGAGTTGTGTCTTATCGGGTAGACCAAAGACATCAACCAGGAGCTGCGGCACCGCATCGCGTCCAACCCACAGGAACTGAGTCTGTCCATCGTCGATGAGATAGAGACCGTAAGGAACTATCCGCTCAGATGACAGATTAATAGTGGGAGGCAGGATAATTTCGCCGGTTTGTCCATCTGGCAAGCCGGCATCGTCGGGCATGTCATGAAGAGAGTACATTTTAGGGTAAATGTATTGGATGAGAAGAGGAAGAGGAAGGGTCGATAACATGCAAAGGGCCGCAGATCTCAAATCCGTCGGTATTTGTGCCGACTTGCGTAGACCAAGCTAAACGTTCAATGTTAGTAAATGAAGGATATTACTCCAGGGATAGATTGGACTCACATTCTTAATCAGAGCGAGGAAAAGAACAGGGAGGCCTCGGAGGTTAGCAGGGAATTGCAGGCCGCCACCGCCGACGCTTCCACCTGCCAGTTCCTTGCGGTAGGTTGAGAGTAGTTCCACAACCTTCGCTTGCAGCGCTTCTCGCGCCGGGTCCAGGCCGCTGCCGAGAGTGCGTTCGACTGCCTTGTGGCTGAAAAACGTGGTTATGGCTTGCTGATCCGCCGAGGCATAGATATCCGCAAGGTTCTGCGTGGTTGGCAGCGCCAGTGTCAAAACTCGAATCCTGCGCTCTCCATTGCAGGTCGTGTGAAGTACGGCGGTTTGCATGCAGATAACAGGCTTTGTGACAGTCTCGTCAATCGCAACTTCAACGACATACGCCTGATCGCGCGGGAATGCTGGGAATGCGCAGAGATCCGAGCTACGGTTGAAGAAGTTCCCGTAGAAGGTGCTCATGCGCAGACCAGTCGTAGCACGGACACGAAGGACAGCCTCGAGGCCAATCTCCGAAGACAGGTAGTCGGAAAACTCACGCGCAAACTTGATCGCATCCTCGCTACGGGCGGCATTCCACCCACGGTAGTAATACGTTTGCCCACCGGTGTATCTGGGAAGGTTGCTGAGCGAAGCCACATCCTGATACTGAGCTGAAAACAAGAACATGTCCACAGATACCTGTGCCTTGGAGCACTCGACAGCAAAGCTCTTGTAGAAGCTGTTGGCCGTCTGGAGCAGGCCGTTCTCCTTGCTCGTTCCTAGAACCTTCGGGTCTTCTCTCATGGTCAAAGCGCCATGACCAACGTTGGGCAAAGATGAAGTAAGAACAGTCATCTTTCCACCAACGGGTGAAATGAGCTTATATCCGGCACGCAACGCCGATCCCATCGCGCAACCATGGTTCTGAGTGTTTTGGAACATCTCCTGCAGCTTGTCGAGGAAAATCTCAATGTTCTCTCGGCATTCGCTCAGAGTCACTAGAAGGTCCCCGGGAATGGGGAGGAAGGGCTCATCCAAGTCGCTGACGACCAACATGCGTGGATCAGAAACCTCTGAACCATCTCGAGGAATGCTGAAGTAGTGAAGGCTGGAATCAACGGCAATGAAGCCAAGTCTGGTTCGTCGGTCTGCGTTGGGGATCCGGTCCAAGCTTTCTCTGATGCACCGGGCACTCGTGGCCAGGAGGCCGTTCGTGACTGACGCATAGCTCACATCTATCAAGAAAAGATAAACAAGTGGTTGGGGAGGGCGAACCATGTATTCCTGAGGAGCAACAAATTCTACCACAGAGTGGTTGAGGTCGGGTCTCAACGCCCTGTCTGCCGGTTTCTGCAGAGTGGTGTCCCAATCAAAGGCCTGCGGCACATCATTTGTCAAGTTACACATGTTGCAACGCCAGCGGTGTCCATGGTCGAGGAATGTCACGAACGGGTTGATATAGGATCGGCACCGTCGGCAACGGGAAATGACTTGGTCTGGGATGACGGGAACCGTGTCTTCCGCATCATGGAGGGCTGCGTAGGGTTGAATCACGAGTGCAAAAGGGAGCTTCGACTTCTTCAAAAGCGAGTGTGTTGTCGGAACAGCATTTAGCGTCGAGCGCACATACTTGGGAGGGCAGTTGGCATATGGAGAGGGGTAAACGCTTGTCTAAGCAACAGGTTAGCACCATCTTCTGTTTTCTAAAACCGGAACTTCTCTATCATATACATACCCCAGGAGGCAAAACAATGGGGGGTGGAGGGTAGTCGAGCTCTGCAACATTGAACGGCTGGGTGAGCAGGTCGGTTGGGTAGAGTTGATTGAGGGGGACAGCTCGCGGGGCCTGAGGAGCCTGAGGGGCTGCTTGCGGGGGCATAAGATGAGGATCCGTAACACCCATAGCACCAAACTGCTGGGTCATTTGCGCGACACCTGGAGCTACCGGCGGAGCATATCCTTGAGCCATCTGGGTGGGATCGGCACCGTATACCGGCTGTTGTTGCGGTTGAGGGTAAGCTCCGTAGGCAGCACCGGCAGGCGGCTGGCCTCCAAGTGCGGCATTTGCACCAGATCCAAACTCGAATGCCTGTCCAGCATAGGCTCTCTTCTTCTTTCCTCCAGCGTGCGCTTGGGGAGCGGCAGCTTCCCCGGGTTGTTCAACAGGGGCTCCATAGCCGGCGGGATGTTGGTCGTACCCCTCCTGGGGAGGGTAGCCCCCTTGTGGAGAAGCCATTGATATTTCGTGCGTCTTTCAAGTAGATACTGCTCCGATTATTTGAATCTCGTCCGCGGCGTTCTCGGAGGAGGGATGGGGTTCCGGTCGCGTACTGGGTACAGGCTCGCTCTGTGGGGTCGGTCAATGTTTCGATCAATAAAAACAGGCAGGGAGCTGCATACTAACAACCGGAAAACAGAAGGCGCATCAACCGAAGACGGCGAAGGGATTGGGAAGGGAGATTTATATTGTGGGAGTTGGAGGCAGATGATGAGATGCAGCCCGAGGTGAACTTCAGCAAGTGGGAGGTCGGGTTACGGTGGCCTTTGCGTTGCGCCAATCAGAGGGCCCCGCAACTTAACCGATTCACATCAACATCAATTCACTCGTCGGGATCCAGGCAACATTTTAGCTATTTAGATGAGTAGGAGCTATTCGCGACACGAATACATTTGGGAATACGGGGCTGCTTTTCGTCTTATGTCCGTGATCTCATGGTTCTCACCTTGTCGTCCTCGAACCATACAATTGCGGTGTGCAGTACAGAGTACACAAGTGAGACTCGGCATATCCATCGAGATAGGTCTTACGGCACCAGATTCCATGTGAGTTTACTGAATATTAGGCTACTGTCTTCCTGGGCGACTTGGGACGGTACACCCTGTTCAGAATGTGATGAGACTGAAATATATCTCTCCCCCATTCTATATATATCGAAGCATAGCAATGTTTAGTGCACTATACCAATTTTACTATTGCGTACTGTTTCCAAGCCAAATCACTAGCAGTCTCGGTTCTTCATATAATTGACTGTAAATTAGAGAGAGCGTCTTTATCGATGCCGTCGGGGTTAAAATGCACTGTTCGGATCTACACCGCAGGGTGTTCATTGTCGAGGTTGCCGTGCCAACGTCCACCGCAGCGCTCCCACCACAACGCCTCCAGCTCCAGTTCAATCTCTCCTCCACAGAGCCGCCATCTTCTCAATCTCGCTCCCGCACCTCGTGCATTTCTTGCGTTGCTTTTGGCGTCGTTTCAATTGTTAATTTTTCTTCTTCTGGAGCCCACTTTTGGTTCCCCCTTTTGGTTCAAAGCATTGCCAAATCCTGCCATTGTTTTGCATCTTTTTGCATTACCTTCAAGTCGGCCGAGCCATCAAGTCTATTCCTGTTCTTTATTCCGATGCGACGATAAACTATTAAGAGACCAGGACCAGACGATACGACGAACTGCGCACGGCGAGCCTTGCTTGTTGCACCTTCAGAGCTTGAGCAGACCGACTTCACAATGAGTAGTGTACGGGTAGTTTCTCGGGTTAGGCCGTTGTTGAAATCGGAAAGAGATGTGGACGTTATCCTTCACACAGGATCCAAGCACACTCTGTCGAGCAAGGCGGATCGAAAGAGCTCCCAGGATACATCGAAGCTGGCTGCGTTGAGGGACAGGGATACGCTCGTTCGCATTCCGAACCCGAAGAACGAGAATGAGGAGTACTCTTTTCAGTTCAACGCGGTTTATGATGCGGAGGCATCTCAGCAGGAGCTCTTCGAGGCGGAGGGTGCGTGATGTGCAGTTTGACGTTCGGGTTCGTGGTATGCTGACAACAGTCGCAGTTTCTCCCACCATTAAGCATCTTTTCAACGGGTTCGACGTCACGCTTTTCGCATATGGTGTCACTGGAACAGGGAAAACGCACACAATGAGGGGCGGTAAAAGCCTGGCTGAAAGAGGTGTTATTCCCCGTCTCCTGAGCAGCATATACAGACGAAGCCGCAAGATGGAGAAAGATAGCGACGGAGAAACCTCAGTCAGCGTGTCCTTGAGCTACTACGAAATCTACAATGACAAGGTCTTTGATCTGTTTGAGCCCCCGGAGAAGAGAACAATGGCGGGCTTGCCGCTTAGGGACAATGGTGGGAAGACCGTAGTTGTAGGGCTGACGGAGAGGCCATGTCATACCCTGAAAGAGTTTGAGACCTTGTATGACCAGGCAAATATCAACAGATCTACCTCCGCTACCAAGGTTTGTTCTCCGATGCTTCGCCTGAGTAGATGGCAACTTAGCTGACGACATATAGCTCAACGCACATTCGTCTCGGTCTCATGCTATACTCTGCGTGAAGGTCGCAATCACAACCGAAGACCATACCCGGGTCAGCCATGTGTCTGCCATCGACCTTGCTGGCTCAGAGGATAACCGTCGAACGGACAACGATAAGGAGCGCATGGTGGAATCCGCCAGCATCAACAAGAGTCTTTTCGTCCTGGCCCAGTGCGTGGAAGCAATCACCAAAAAGCATCACCGGATCCCATACAGGGAGTCCAAGATGACTAGAATCCTCTCACTAGGCCAGAACAATGGGTTGACCGTAATGATTCTGAATCTGGCCCCGGTTAGATCGTACCATCTGGACACAATAAGCTCACTCAATTTCGCCAACCGCACCAAGAAAATTGAGTTGCGCGAAGTAGAAAACGAGCCAATCTTCAAAGGACCTCCGAGACCCGCGCAACGACCCTCAGTTACATCCCAACGACAACCCCTTCGGCCATTGACAGCTTCTGTTAATGTAAACCTCGCTGCTAATAAAGACAAAGAATCCTCAAAGCCCAGCGATGGCAAGCCGGTAAAGGCGTTCAGCGTATATTCGGACAAGCCCCGCCCGAGAACTTCAGCTCAATTCAAAAAGCCCGAGGTCCCCAGTCGGCCTTCACTAAGCTCGGAGCAGCCGGGATTGCGCTCTGCAAAAGCTAGCCGGCTGGCTCAACCACCAAAGGCTCCTCCCAAACAAGAGGACATCTCTTCCAGGATCGAGGAGCTAGTGGAGAAAAAAGTCGAAGAAATACTAGCCGTTCGTGCAGTTAGCGAAAAATCAAGGCAAACACATGTCCGTGAGCTAAACGACCAAGTTCAGCGACGCCTAGAGCTTCTAGAGCAACGAATTGATGGATCTGAGGATGCCAGAGCAGAGGGCCTATCATACTTACTCATGGCAAAACAGCACCAAGGTCGCGGCGAGGACGCCTCGGCGCTAAAAATGTACCAGCTGGCTCTTCCCTTCTTCCCCGAGAATGAAAAGCTCGTCACGAAAATCGACAACCTAAAAAGTCGTATCGCGTCCAAGCCCTGTCAGAACATCGAGACCAACAGCACCCCAGCAACAGAGTCTAAAAAGGGACTGGGTAGCATGCTGTCATTGCCGTCATCAAAGAAAGGCACGAAACGACATGCAGAGGACGTTGACGCAGACTACGAAGATCACGAGTCATACGTAGCAGATTCGGATGATGATTTTGAAGAGACGAAGCGCCGAAAGCGCACAAAGACTCAAAAGATGAGCCCCGAACTAGACTCACTTCCTGTAGACGGAGAAGACGACGAGTCAGTCCCCTCCCCTCGGACGATCCACCTCCTCTCCATCATCAACTCCCGCGACGTCAGCCAAATCAAACTCCTGAAGGGTGTTGGTGCCAAGAAAGCAGAGGCCATCGTTGACTGTCTCTGTGAGATGGACCAAAGTCTAGAGAGCAATGAAGAGACGCAGGTCCATATCAATAGCCTCGCGGAGCTGAGCAAGCTCAAGGGCTGCGGAGTGAAGACGGTTCAGAGCATGCGAACTGGCGTTTTGGTATAAACGCGAACAAAAGTTCTCGAATTGGTTTGAGACCTTGGAGATAGAGTGGTTTATTCCTTCCCTTTGGGCTTTTTGCGTTATGTTTACTTGGCATACCCCATAGTCATGGTGCGGTGTTTTGTCACCTTTTTTTTTGTTTTTGTTTTTTTGCGACTGCATGCATGGTCCAGGGTGCATTTTCTATGCATTTTTGCCTCTGTATTGTTGAAGCGAGGGCGTTATGGCGCTGATAGTCAATATATATGATGCATGATTTTAGCCCTGCAAGGATGCAGGGCCATTTTTTCAATCTTCATCCATATTACTCCTACTGTGTATATCTAATGGAATATCTAACGCCCTATACCCTGATCCCAATCCTCCAACCCCCATGCGGGACAACCCCTCTTGCCAAAACATACAAAACAACCCCAACAGCCATTGTCGCTGCACAGAAAAGCTCAAGACCCAAATAACTCCCACCTAGAGGGTCCGGCAAAAGCGCCCCGGCAATTGGAGTGCCCGTCAACGCCGCGAACGCCGCAATGGCAAAATACGTCCCGCTGCGCACGCCTATTTCTCGGATTTCGGATATCTGTGCCACGAGAGCAGGAGCTAGTGAGACGGCAGACCCGCCGCTGAATCCGTAGAGCACTGTGAAGACTATTGCGGTGCTGTTTGTGCGCGAAGGGAGCCATAGCGCTAGCACGAGGATTATGGACACTATGCTTGTGAGGATCATTAGGTTGAAGCGGCCGAAGTGGTCGGCTAGCCAGGGAGGAATGATGCGGCCGAAGACGCTGTGGTAGGACAAGTTAGGGTTTTTTTTTGGCCTTTGATAGGTATTTAGGTGGTTATTGGGAAGTGGAACTGACCTTCCTGCGTTTAGAATGGCGATTAAGTATGATGCTAAGTATGCCGACATGCCATATCGTTGGGCCTGTGTAGGGATGAAGGCAAAGGGGAGGAACAGACCCCAATACAAAAAGAATGTTGCTGCGCTGGTGAGGGCAAATGGGACCTCACGGAGGGGGCGAAAGAAGTCGAGGGGGTGGCATAATGGTGTCTTCTTCTGGTGGTTTAATCTTGAACTCACTGTGAGATTGGTAATAACGAGTAGGAAGAGACTGGTGAATGCGCAAATCCGGATGGCCCATCCAAAGTCGAGAACTGGTATAATGCGAGTTATCATGATTGGGAAGATGATTCCGCCAAAGCCGGAGCCGCTGAATGTGACACCCAGAGCGAGAGCACGACGGCGCCGAAACCAGGTGTTTACGGAGGTTATGCTGCAATGGAACAGAGCGGCAGTGCCTATGGGGCTGCAGATACCCTGGGCAAGGAAAAATTGATAGTATTCCTTCGAGATGGAGATCATCATCAGCCCGAATATATGGAAGAATGAGCCCGCTAAGATGAGCCATCGCGGACCGAAATTGTCAAATAGAACCCCCACAAACGGGCCCTGGGTTAAGTATCAGAATGAGCATACTAAAAACTATATCAGGTCACTTATACGAACCCCGAAAAACATCATAAAATACTCCAACGAAGTAATCCATGTGATGGCGCTTGTGGCCACATTCTTCAGCTGGTGAGTTTTATAGTAATCAATGAAGACACCAATGCCTATATTCCAACATTGGTAAACTGCAATATAACAGCTTGGGGGTGACATGAACTCACAGCTGATCCAACCAAAGCTAACGAACATACCGCAGAAGCCACCAACAACAGTACTCCATGCTCGAAACCCTCCGTCTGGGGGGCCACCAGGAGGAGGAGCAGCTGGAGTCGGTGATTCTCGAGATCGAGTTCTGGCTGCAAGCTTTTCCTCGTCACATTCTGTCACGCTATTCGGAATTGCAGTTGGTTCTATGCGCGGGTGTCGTCGTTCGTCCTGCGCAGCATCATGAGATCGTAAACCAATATCACTGCCGGTAGGTGAAGTATGATGAGGCGTATTAGACAAATATTCCGCAGTCACTGTATCGCTGCTAGACAAATTATGCATCTTGAACCTGTTGCAAGTCTACCAGTCCGTGGACCCGACGTGGACAGGGCATCGCGTCCATAACATAAAGGGCAAACTATTTGCGACAGAACGACAAACCGAAGCAGTCTCATGGTGTATCCGTTGAATTGACTTTTTTTTCGCCTGGTCTGGAATAGTCGTTGCGACATGACATTTCTTGCGACAAGACTTGATTCGATGCTGCACCCTGGCACCAGAAGCAAGGGTGGGATTCTTTAGGGCTGAGCCATGACCGCTGCGCCGCGGAGACGAATCAGCACCAGCAACCTAGGTAGACAGGAAAGTTTCAGCAAATTTCCGACGCAATTGGGAAAATGGACTTAGCGCCTGGCTGTAAGTTGCATGGCGACCAGAAAGACCCGGGTTTTCGGTGCTTCGATGTGTCTCCCGCTTCCGGTCATGCCCTACTTCCGGCCCTTCCGTCCCCCGTCCCTTATTAAATCAATGGTGACGGCCTCATCATTTCAAGCATTGTTGGAACCACATGTTTAGGACGTCATCATGTTAACTGTGTGCCCGTTGTTTTTCCAATTATCGTTGAATAAAGACCCACTTCCCCAAGAGCCGTAGTTAGAATGGAGAGAGACAAGACAAGCAGAGGTAGACAAAATAAATATTGATTGAGCATGCCACCACACTGGCTTATATGAGATGTCTATAGTACATTGATCCTGCAATGAGTGAAATACAAGTGGGCAAATTCCGAGCCTTGGATTAGCTCGTCTGGGTTGGCTTCTCAAATGTCACCTTTCCTTCCTTGGTGAGGACGGCGATACTTTGGCTGACGCCCTCAATTTCTTGCTCAATTTCCCCAATTGTTCTTGAGCCAGGAGCTTGCTTGGCAGATTCGTCCGCATCAGTTGCTTGTTGTTTCCCGGCTGATTCTGTCGGGAGAATTGTCAGGCCTCGAGGTGCACTAGCAAGTTCATCAACCTCGCGGCTGCTCAGGATCTCGCTGACTCGGGATCCACGAGATTGCAGAAGGATGGTTGAGGGCCCATCGAATTGAAGGAATAATCTGTCTCCCCAAATCGTCCTCCGTGACCATGTTCGCAGTCTATGGAAGACCTTCATAGCTGTTTTCCACGCATCTGTATCCGCCATGGCTTTGATAAATTGTGTGTTTTGAACCAAGGACGGGAGGCTTTTTAGTCCTGGAACCTGGAATTTCAAGGTCGTAGACTTGAAGCGGTAAGGACGAGGGGGGTTCGAGCCCGTGGAGTAGGCCACGACATTACTTGAAAGTTTTAGCACCCACAATCGTAGAATGACAGGCAAATATTATACATACCTAGGATGGACAACGTATTGCTCGCCAGCCTTTAACTCAACAGAGTATAATTGACCGCTTCCAACCAATGCAAGCAGCCCTCTTCCAGTGACCTCAGAGCTACCCCAATGAGCGACGCTCTTCATAAAATTAGCCGGGCCTCTTTCCACATAACCAAGGGTACGAACCAGACTTGTGTTTATTGTCGGTCGAATAGCCAACGAACGACCTGTCCAAGCGAGCAGCGCACGTCTTTGGGCCACCATCCAGTCTACGGAGCCATTGAGATGAACGACAGCGAAGGACGTAACGGGAGATCGAGTGGAAATTAGGGCAGTAACAGGGCTTGCGGAGGAAACCTACGCGACTCCAATTAATTTCCTAGTTTCTGGGATGCGATGGGAGGAAGGTACCTTTTGATATAGGAATGGCACACCAACGGGAGCTCGGCGGAAGGGCTCCAAGACACTCAAGGTTGAGATGACCTATACCAACACCAGTCAGTCAATGCACAGGCAAGAACTATCAGTCGATCATCTCACATTATCCGCCTTTCCGCTGAGTCCTACCAGCGTTCCCCGCCGTGTATAGAGGTTCTGCGAGGCCGAAAGCGAAACCGATAGTAACGAGTAGGGTGCTCCGACGACATCGAATCGCGCATCTGCATTCCCATGACTGATTAGCAAACCGACACTGGTTTCTCCTTCAGAACGTGGACCACAAACCAGCAGACTCAGCTGAGCTAGGGGTATCAACAATGGGCAGGTTGCTCCCGTTGACTGCCGCAGGTCGTTCCGTGGGTGCGGAACGAATCTGGACGTATCTTGCTTGTGCTCCGCGATGCAATGACGCAGGTTGTCGCGATTGGCGAGGGAGGACTCGGGTCCGTGTGAGGGTCCTCACGCCTCGCCTGAGGGGTTGGGCCATTGTCCTGTCTGAGAAGCTGCCCAGGGGAAGCGAGTTGAGAGTGGACAGCTAGGAAGAATGTCTGTTGCTTCTCCCTCCGCGGTAATTCTTCCTTGCAGGCCCGGCCCTGCGATTCCGAATCGGGTAAAGCGCATAATCAGCCTTGGCATACCAGGATGTTTTGTGTAGTGTACACCATATCCCGCTGGTTCAACATCTACAGGACAGTCGCTGTCCTTGTGCATTTTATCTCAGTATAACTTAGAATGTGTGAAATCCCAAAGCATTCATCGCAGCAATACAAAATGAAAGGGAACCCGTGAGTGCCTGAGATATCGGGCATGTCGGAAAAACCAGGCCCCGAGTAGCTTTTGCGGATCCCGACTTTTTTTCCCAAACATCGCTGACGACAAGTAGTGACGCAGGGCCGGCAAATCCGATGCGTCTTGTACTAGGACGTATATTCCTAAATCTCCGATAATTGAATATACCCCTATTCTTCCCCAGTAATGGCGGATCCCTCAACCTCCGCGCCGGCTTCCGGCCAGGCCGCGAAGAGCGCGCCCAAACCGCAAAACCCAGCTATGAGAATGATGGGTGAGATTCACTGCGCTCTTGCGTTGTTTTAGGAACAAGCTGCTAACAAACACCTGGGCTAGGACTTCCTAACTTTCGCTTCAAACTCCCCTCTCGGAACTGGATGATTTTTCTCACTGTAACCGGCTCTTTCACTGCAGCCCTCGTCTACGACCGCAGAGAGAAACGCCGCGCACAACAGAAGTGGTGTGATCTCGTCGCCCATCTCTCGAAAGAGTCCCTACCCATTGAAGAGACGAGAAGAAAGTTGACTGTGTTCTTGGCTGCGCCGCCCGGAGACGGGCTCCGAAACGCCCGCGATCACTTCAAGGAGTACGTCAAACCGATTCTGGTGGCCGCTGCGCTGGATTACAACGTCATCGAGGGCCGGAGGGAAGGAGATATCAGGGCTGCGTATGCGGAGCATATTCGCAAGCAGAGACGGCGGGCTGGCGAGGCGAGCATCGTTGTTGAGGAGTCCACTAAGGAAGATGTCGTTGCCGAGGCAAGGAAGAGTATCGGCGTGCGAGATGAACCCGGTCCAAAGGGAGATCTTGTTCTCGGCCGTCACACTTGGAAGGAGTATATCCGCGGTCTGCATGAGGGTTGGCTTGGTCCAATTGACCCCCCGCCGGTACGAGAAGAACCTCCCGTTGTTGAAGTCCCCGAAGTGCCAGCACCCACCGAAGGGAACGCAGATGCCCCATCTGCAGATAAAACAGAGGAAAAGAAGGAAGAGGAGAAGAAACCAGAGAAGCCCAAGGGACCAACACCCGCCTATATCACGCCCGCCGACTACTCCTCGCAAAACCTCCCCCGGTCCATTCCACAAAACCTCGACGGTTCCACTCCTATCCCCTTCCCACACCTCCTCGGCTTCCTGAACACTCCAATCAGAATCTACAGATACCTGAACCAGCGCCACGTCGCGGACTCAGTCGGCCGAGACGTTGCAGCAGCCGTTCTCGCATCCTACGCGCGCCCATACTCCGAGTTCGAGTCAACCCCCGACACCACAGACTCCAACGCCATCCAAACCCCAGCCACTCATGTCTATGAACAGCAGACGCAACTCGAACACGAGGAAAAGGACTGGCACAAATCTGTCCATAAGCCGGACGAGACCAACCCAGACAGAGAGCGCGAATGGGCAAGCGACATGGTCCTAGACCCGCGCATCGCAAGTCGCATGCAGCGCTACCTCCTCTCTTCTGAAGAAGAAGATCGTGCGCAGCGCATCGACCAGGGTATCGAGTATATTCTTGGCGAGGAACGACCCCCGGCTGTTCCCTTCTGGCAACGGATGTGGATCAAGTATGGCTATGGCGAAGATCCGGAGCTTGCTAAAAAGAAGCCTATCCTTGGTAACATTGATGGGGAGGACGCATAAAGCCGGTCCCAGCGTTTATTGGTCTACTGGTTGCTGTAGAGTGCCAATTTATGACGATTTCTTATTTAGAAAGTTGGAGGGACTCATGTTCGTTCATTCATATATAGTTTTTGGCTGGAGATTCGCGACGAACGCGGCGAAGAAATCCTCCACCGAGCCCCAGGTGCACGGGGAGGATAAGGACTGTACTATCAACTACTCCTACATTGTACAATAATTTATGCATATTTTGTTCCTAGAAATCTCTCATGAATTTAAGCCAGTTTAGTTTCTTTTCTTTTCTTTTTGTAGAGATCGGGTATCATTTCGGTAAATCGCTGAAAAAGGACAATTATACATTCAGTATTATAGTTCTCATCAAATGATTGGAATGTTCCCACGTACAACCCAGTCACTGTCGTTTTCCCCGCCGCACAAGAAAGCGGTTATTCAGACCAAAGTGCCCCTATCGCAGTAGTCATTGGGCAGGAGCTACTCACGACGATTGTAAACAAGCCAGCTTGAAAAGGAATCGAAGCATTTGCCTGGGAAGCGGAAGGGTTCAAAAACGTATTCCAAGTACAGTCATTTAAGTATAATTCTCTGGGCTCGAGTTCTCGAAGTTGAAGTTAGTAGTATATTGGTAATCAGCTGGGGCCAGTACTGTAGGTCCTTCAGGAATATAAGCTGGTAAAGACGAGGTATAGCTCAGAGCGGGTGTCAACAATTGGGCGCGGATGGGCGTAGACAGCTGAAGAAAATCTTGCAGTAGGTGGTGGAGACTCCACTTCCGAGCACCGTACTGAAGGAGACTGCCTACTTGGTTTAGATACTCAATGGCGCGTTCGTGGCATTGTAGACAGGCTTCAAATTCCAAAACCGGAGGGCTAGGGCAGTCGCCAGGTACCTGAGGTATAGCCGGGACAGGGCTAACTAGGACGTCTGCACTTTGGCTGAGGATGTTGATGAACTTTCGGCTGATTTGATAAACACGCTGAATATCGAGGGAAGTCATCATGAACAATGATGTTTGATTCTCCAGAATCTGGTGCAGTTGCCGGACGTAATCTATGCAGCGGTTGAAGAGAAGCAGTTTGCTATAATTGCAAAGTGGAGGGTAGCGGGTTGACGGTGAGAGGATAATGATGGTTGTGTAGAGGAACTCCAAGCGATATAAGATGGGGAGAAATTGCGATAGATTCGTGGTTAAGTTGTTGAACCATTCGGTTGCCTGCGAATAAAGTACCCAGGTTGACGGTGGAGTCTGGGAGGAGGACTCGATCGCAGTAAAGTACTTTTCTTCGTAAGCGCCAGACAGTATACGTCTGATTCTGACCATATTCCAGGCTGGCTCCAAACTGCGAGAAAAGATATAGCTCTGATCTGTTTTTCCGCAAGACGGGAGAGCGACATTCACGGTGTCATCGGCAAAAGAGAAAGTTTTATCCATAGCTGCACTAGTAACCCTATATAGTTCCCAATTAGCGCGCCGTCAACCCAAGTCAATTGCGGTAAAATAGCAAATACCTATCAAGAGAGTAAACGCAATGAAAAACGCGACGTCGAAGATCTTGCTGTTCAGAGGGTACAGTTTCCGAATGATGATCTTGGTGTAGTCCCAGATCTACGAGCACCCTGGCCGCCATACCAACAAGGTACCATGTCCTAAAATGGGCAGGGTCAACAAGAGAATACTGGGCAAGAAGCATGATTGCCTGGATTCCAACCAAAGTCCCAGGGCGAAGAACTTCTTCAGCATACTGCAATGCTTCTTGGATAAGAGGTATGGCCTTCCGGTGATTGCTATCCATTGATGAGTTAGACATGGAGCCATACGCAGTAGCCAACACCATTCTCACGATCCAATTATCAAACGGTTTCGCAAAGTGCGCGCCTTTTTGGTAAACAGTATCGACTGAGGCCCAGAAGCTTGTTTCTTGAAAGAAGGGCAGCTGGACAAAGAAAGTGTCAAAATAATGCTGTATGATCGGGGTGATCTCGGATCGCGGTGGTAGCGGCCGAGGTGAAGATCTTGGGATCGGTTCGCCAAGAGAAACAGATAGAAGCAGGTTGGCGAAGGAAGTATTGGATGTAATACCCTGAAAGTCTCTCGATGTCGCACTAACAGATCTGAACCGGGTGTCAGTAGAGGCAGTAACCAATATTTCGAGAAATAACTGACAGGTAACCGAAGTCTCCAACTAGATCATCTATATTTGATACCTCCTGACGATGTGCGTGAGTGACAAGGCCCGTAGACGAGGTGGAAGTTATTGAGCTTTCGTGGACGATGCCTCCGGCACCACCGGTGAGCATTTCTTTCCGCTGGCGAAGTTCTGCGGTTCTCCTCTCGAGTCGTTCGCAATAAGCTTCCAAGGAACCAACATAGCTCCTTTCTTTCCCGCGGGGAAATTCGTCGCTACTCGAGCACGTATCCGTCTTCCCTGCTCGTTCGCAGGCGGAACAAGCGGGGAGCTTCCCGTCGCATTTGATTTTGGCTGTTCGACATCGTGAACATGCGGCAACTGGCCGACTGACTTTGAGCAGTGGTCTATCCAAGAACGAGGGATCGGACATTCTAATTGCACATGTTCCCTGCGAAATGAATCCATTATCAGCACTGAGCTCACAGGCTAGTTGAGCTGCCAATGTTCCATGGAGACGTGGCCAAATACAGGACCATTTCCCACGGAAATTGGTGTGTTGCAAAGTATGAATAGAGGCAAACATTACTCGGGCTCTGGAAGTATACGTTCAGATAAAGAGAATTATCATTAGTCACTCACCGCTTAGGGTATAAGCTGTAGCTCTATAGAAGACCGGATGGATTGGTTCAAGCCAGGACGATGCAGTTGGATAAAAGTCGGGGTCCGAAAAGTCAAGAACCAGGGCTGCTATCAGAACGGACAAGATTCAAGTTCCATTGCAGATCAGTATCAACAAGGTTTAGTAGAAAGGTCCGGGCGTGTTTCGAGGATAAACTAATAGTTCCCGACCTGTTCGGCACATGGTGAGTTCAAGCGCAGCTCCAGTACAAGGCCAAAACCAGGTTGAAAGCCGCGGACAGAGCATACCTTGGAAGAGCCGTGCCCCGAGCGGTGCGGCCGGGTGCAGGAGAACCTTAAAGGAAGGCAGATATCAAGCAATGGACAGGAATAAGCGGAATAGAATAAAAGCAATGAAACTGGGCCAAACTGAACAGAGTAAGAGACTGCCCCGCGACATCAACGCCACGCTAGGCTCAACATGGCATGTCACGAGCACTGAGGGAGGGTTCCGTGCACGTGATAGCTCCCTTCCTCGGATTATGGACAGCTCGAACAAAGAGACTACACAGCCCCCTTGGAACCTGGAATGGAAGAGAGCCCAAACCACGCCAAGAGCATGTCTAATTGGACGTGTTATAAACATTTCAGAACAAAGTGCACGCCATCTGGATTCGAGTAATACCCGGGTACGCGCAGATTCCACGGTTTCTTTCCTTTCACCCCACCACCCCGCCCCCAAGAGCAGCCTCCATCAGGTCCTGACTCCTGGCTATGCGCGCCCGGCTGTCTCTCCACTGCGAGCATAATGTTGTTGGGCAGCTCAGGTGTTTTTTAAGCTGCAGAGATAAGACTAGAAATACATCGGCGTTGATTTGGATCCGAATCTGCAGTGTGCTGCAGTGGATGTGTAAACGCAGCCCAAATCCCACCTGGCGATTACGTATACCTGCGCAAGGCTTCATTGGCCTGCCGGTTGGGTTTAAGTTGGGGCCGTTTCCCCTTCATCATTTCGACGTGCCCCGAAGCAAGCTTTAGCCTCGTAGATTTTCTTTCCTCCATAATTATCCGGCACTCGGCCTACTTCCTTTTGCGATCTTGCATTCAGCTTCACTTCGCCAGCCACTCCTGTCGGATTTCAGCAGCTGTCGTCGAGTGTGATCCGTGTCGATCAAATCGGCCACCAAGTGGGCCCAGGCCATTAAGGCCATCGTCAACTTCGTCCCTCTTCGCGACAACCACCCTCGTCGCCCGAAACGTCAACCAGAGCTGATCACACAGGCAATCGAGCGATCAGATGCCCTGAAACTCACCCTAAGGGTCAACTGCACGTTGCTTCTCGTACGACCCTCGTCCATTCCTTCGACGACGCCGCGCATATAAGCCTTGTTGAACCGAACATGACTATGTCGAGATCGCAAATTCGCCCGGGTTTTAATTCGTATCACACAGTCGCCTGTGCCTGACGGCCTGACCTGAAGCCGTTCTTGCAGATTAAACTGAGAGAGGGTTACCGCAATTTCAGAGGCTGTATGGAATACCGGAGAGATACTGTCTGCTTTACAACGCCCACCCCCACTGTTTCTGGCCGATCGATTATTGCACCCTCATAAGAAACCATGGCGTCCCTGTGCGATCCAGCCTCTCAAAAACCACAATTTACAAACCCATGGGAGACTTCGCCACCCAAAGCAACTGACGGGTCCAGCCCTAGCTTCGACGGTCGAATCGCACACACACTGGCTGCGTGTACCAGGTGCAGACAGGTACGCCGTCTCTTCCGTTAGTTCTGGGGGCGGTTCACTAACAACTCGTATAGCGCAAATCCAAATGTGATCCCGGGATCCCAAAATGCGGCCCATGCGATCGAACCAACGCACAATGCGTATATTACGACTCTGCCCGGAAACGCACAATACCAAGGACATATATCGTCCAATTACGTGAAACTGCCCGCAGACTGGAGAAAGAGCTAGAGGAGGAGGAGAAAGACTTTCAGCAGGCTGCCGATGCAGAACTGATTGTCCGTGGAGCCGGTCGCATTCGGTTCAAAGAACATGATGAAGCCAGATATCTAGGGCCATCAAGTGGTATCGCAATCACACGCTTGGTCATGGAAATGGCTAAGCAGAATACGCACTCGAAGAGCATCAAAGATGTTGTCCCCGAATCTACTGCGCAAAAAATAAAGGACGCATTCACTCAAGAGAGTGGAAAGCCAACTTCCAAAGTGTACCCGATGATCAGCTTCATAGCCCAACCCGATTTGCCCCTTAAGCATGTGACATATAGACTCATTGATGTCTTTACCGTTAAGGGTACGTTGAAACTTCTTTACCTGAAATATTTACCTAGCTAATCATCTGTCCAGCGCAAGCCATGCTTCCAACGCTACACATCCCCACCTTCCGCCAGGAGGTGGAGGAGGTGTTCAATGGTTCTAATGATCCATGTCAAAACTTTCAATTACGAATGGTAATTGCAATAAGTATGCAAAAAATGAGCACGGCCTATGCTGGCCTAGCGGACAGTTATTACCTCGCCGCATTGCCGTTTCTCGAAGCCTCTCTTCGAAGAATGGACCTCAAATCATTACAGTGTCTGGTTCTAATAGCCCAGTATTCTCTATTAACACCCACGCGAACCGCCGCGTACTGGGTTGTTGGCATGGCCATCAAGTTATGCCAGGATTTGGGACTCACTGAAGAGTCAACAATAACGCAGTCACGCACAGGAAAACAGTTAGACCCACTAGAAGTGGACATGCGGAGGAGGCTATTTTGGATCACTACATCAATGGAATTTGGTCTCTCGCATAGCCTGGGTCGCCCGAGTTGTTACTCGGTCAGTCATGATCACATCCACGTCAAGTTTTTTGAGCCAGTGGATGATAAGTATATTACTCGAGAGGGGATCCATCCTGATGCAAAACCCATCCTTCCCAAGTGTATTGCCATACACTTCTTCAAAATGCGCCTTTTGCAACTTGAGATTCGACGAGCCCTTTACTTGAATAAACGAGACACTCCGGTTGACGACCATGACCCATGGTTTTCACAAATGCTTGCCAAACTGGATCAGTGGGTAGCATCGTGTCCTACCCATGATGGGGGAAGCGGCTTGAGCGGAAAATGGTACTGAAACGTTCCCCACATTTCTCTCCGTCAATTAAACTTACTCATGATTTTTAATGCAGGTTCCAAGGCCGGCTGAATACCATGATAGTTTTCATGTACCGGCCATCTCCCCAAATCCCAGAACCATCAGTTTACGCTGCACGGCGCTGTTATGAAGCATCTGTGTTCAATGTCTTCATGCACAGGGAGCAGATTGAGACTGGGTCAGTTGATTTGACTTGGATATTTACCCAGTCGCTCTTTATGGCACTGAACACTATTCTTTGGTCTCTTTCCTATCCTGAGATAAGAAAGGAGCATCAGTTGAAAGAGGTTGAGCGCAGCCTTGAAGTGGCATTGGAGGGCATCATGTTAGCTGCAGAACGATGGCCAGGTGTGAGATCAGCCGGCATGCTCTACGAAAATTTAATCGCCGCGTGTCTCAGGGCATATAATACTGAAGAATCCTTTGTTGTTCACTCACCGTCAAACCCTTCCAGCCATCCAACGCCAGCATCCTCCCAGGACGTGCAATCTCCACCATCTATAGCAAGTCCCGCAAGCACCGCAGCCTCAATCCACTCGCAAAATCTCCTAGCGGGTGGTTCTTCAGTCGGTGAAACTGCATCTGCTGGTACTTTCTCCAGAGGCCCGTCAGCAGATCCAACGCTTCCTTTCCCACCACCAACAACAACTGCACCATATATTCCTAATGATCCAGTCAACGCTGTTGAGGCCCCTTCATGGGATTCCAGCGTTCCACCAGATGCAGCACCCGAAACGCAGACTTCATTAAGCTTCGAGCTGCCTAATGATACACTGTTGTCCGGGTCTGACTTAAATTTCGATCCATCAACGCCTTTTAATTCATTTCCCTCGGTTGTTCCTGGGTTGCCGGGCTGGGACCCTAGCTTCTCACTCTCTTCGACTACCGCAGGCGGTCCATTAGCCTATTCAGACGCAACAGCGGATCCAATGAGTTGGATTGATACTCTTGGAGATCAGTACTCTCAGTATTTCAATGGGGAGTATCCCGCAAACCCATGGAGAGGGAGAACATTAAGTCAGCAGGAACAGCTGGAATTGATGGATTCGCTGGCAGACCACATTCCAGATGTCACTACTCAGCTTGCGATGCAAACCGCGACAGCGCATTACCAATCATAAGAGAACCAAGTAGGCACTTGCCAATATATATGTGTGAAAGGAAGAGCATATGGAGTATATATCTTTTATTTCTAAAAATATAGGTAATCTACTAGTTATACTTAATGCATCTGTCAAGCACAAACCGAAAGTAGTACTTCGTGGCGAACAAAGACCCTGCATATGGACGATATATTACGCCAGTATGAAATATAAATACCGTAAAGTTACAAGCGGGTCCGACGCCTCCAAGTTCCGAATCCAGGAAGGCCGCTCGTCACGTGCACTCCGGCCTCTTGCCGTCATCCAACATCTCTTTCAAGTCCCAGCTGGTTTCACTTCAATAGCGCAGATCAAAGGGTCATCAATCTGCCCACCATTTCCAACCCGCTGACTATTGACACTCCTCTCTTTCGACTTTCTTGATCGTATCGTCACCTTAGCGACAACTCTGCTGGCTTTCAGAGCAGTCTCATTGGCATGTGCGACTTCTAAGACGGTCGTCCCAACCTCGCTCGAGCGAACCTCGACCGACTGTCCCTCCCGCTCTCGTGGTCTGAGATTGCCGTAATCCGTCATAATCTTGCAAGTATCCGATTGAGATCTTCTTGTAGGGCTACAGGATCAGGCTATCCAGACTCCCGCCACCGTTTTTCCTTCCCTCCCTCCTCCTAAAAAACTTCCTATGTCCGATCGCACCCCCTCGGCACCACTCCGCACAGGGCCCCTTTCACCGTCGTCTCCCGCTCCCTTCACATCTCCCAAAGACAGTTTACAACCGGCTATTACGCTCGACCAGGTTCCCCAGACGCCGACATCGCCTCCGTTGATGTCGGTAAGCGCTCCGAACAATGCCTCCGATTTCGCATCCATGCAAGCATTACCCAACCAGGCGACATCACAACCTGCTAGCCTCTCATCTCCGCCTTCCTCCGCACCCATGTCTACTCAGACCTCTCAGCAGCCAACATCAGGCATAACAAACTCGTTTCCGACGCCAGCCAGCAGCGTCGACCCAGACCATAACGATAAATCGTTCGGTACAGGGATATCAGAAACAGGAGCGTCTGTCCCGGCTGGTGCCAGTGTTGTGCCGACTCAACAATCAGAAGACAGGCGGGCAGATCATGACAAGAATTTGGAAACCCTTCAAACGGGAACAGGGGTGCGGGATTTTGCACAGATGGGCGGCTCTTCCCAAGCTCCCCATGGCGACGCCATGGAGCTTGACACAGAACCATCAGCATACACTAACTCCAATTGGCCGAGCTTAGAATCTTTGCAGAAAGAATTCTCGTCCGCCTTCCATCTTTGCAAAAGCTGTAAGAGCTCCCCAGTCCTTGCTGTGGTTGTTACCCCTCATGCATCTCACAATGCTGTGCAATCTCTGCTTGAATTGAAATCTTGTTAACACTCGCCTTCGAAATTTTACAGCCCATATTGCGACGGGACCAGACCCATCAGTCGACCTTATCTCGCTGTATGGCCTAGGACCTGTAGCAAGATCGGTTGCAAGAAATGACCCCGTCACGGGAGAGAAGATCAATCGGCTTCGGAAGTCATACGAAGGCAAACTGAAAGGCTTAGGTCTGTCCGGAAGGAATAAACCGGTGAAGCACGACCCATCAACTCCTGGTGGGCTCCGGCAGATGACAATGTGGCCCGAAGAAGAGTGGCAAAACCAGAAAGTTTTTGGCAAAGAAATAAAGGTGGCAGATATGGATTCAGCGCTACACAATCTGCAGGTGAAAGCTATGAAAATGGAACCTGGGCCGGTACCGAACAATGATTACTGGGAAGATGTGCTAGGTCATGACAAACCTACGAAGAATACAAACACGGGAGAAGCTGCGAAAAAGCCTGCTGCTCCTCAAAACTCTGTTCGAACTGCCGCACAACCGAATGGAACACCTATATCAACAGAGCCAGAGCGAAGTCGCCCGAGCCGAGGGCGCAAGAGGAATTATGATGACAATAGCTTTGTGGGGTACGGCGAGGGCTATGCGGATGATGATGATGAGAGCGGTTTCTATTCGAATAGCGAAGGAAGTGGAAAGAAAAAACGAAAGAAGGTATGAGTCGCGGCTGCATAATGCTTATCAATACTGATCCTCCTCTTGAAGGATCACGTCTCGAAAATTCCTGCACCTCCGGACAGAGGGGGTAGCTACGGAGTCGGGATGTTCGGGATTGGTGCGAGGTGAACAACTATGACGGGATCTTTGCAGGCCAAAAGCAGACTACATATTCCATCTCCTCCCGTTCACGTCCTCTTCCGCTATGCCTTGAGCATGGCTACGTTACAGATCCACTGCAACTGCTCGCATTGTCGCTGGCTACAGTGGAAAGATATGATATACAGATCTCGACGACATTTTTTGTTGTTGACTTATTCTCAGTACATTTTTATTTTTTATTTGCATCACGGTGCTGGATATACCCGGCTTACTTGATCGGACGGCGTTTGGGGGTTGGTTTATTTGCGGAAGGTTTATTTTTGGCTTCTCTGCGTCTTCTGAACGGCAGAAGCATCAAATGCTGTAATGTTTTCTTTTTCCATTCTGTGTTAATGGACCCTGGATCTGTTGGTCGGGTTTCTATTTGATTTTCTATGTTGTCTCGACGCATTACGATAGCGAAGGACGCCTATTCAGAGTCGCTTGAGCGGCGAGCAGTACAAAGCAGATAGATAGAAATCAAAGATGTCTATCAAACTCGCTCTCATCTGAGTAGATACGTACACTCTCAGCAGGATAATGCAGCATTCCCCCTCCAGATAGATAAGGGTGGAAACTGGAAAGCGGGGGCAAGTCTCCGCCAATCGCAATCACAGTATATAATACTCCCCCATCCATCCTCATAAGTTCTTAACAAAATCCATATCCCTTCTCTCCCTACTTTCGACGTACCTTCCACCTCCAATTAACGACAAACAGCACCAAATCACCCAAAATGGCAGATACCTACCAAAAGACCCTCACCTTAATCGACACCGCACACTCCGCCGACCCCAAACAAGTCACCCCACCCCAAGCTCAATCCCCAATACCCTACGAACTTCTCTATGCCAACAAAATGACAAAGTACCTCTCCCTGCGCTCCCCTTCTGCTCCCGACGCCCTCCGCCTCGCCGTGCGCGCCCAACACCTCCGTCGCTGGGAAGTCCCGCGCACCGACTTCCCAGCCACAAAGATCGGATACCACAGCTGGCGCAGCCACCTGGCACGGCGACAGGCGGAGATTGCGCGTGGATTCTGCGTTGAAGCCGGGTATGACGAACCCTTTGCGGAGCGGGTTGCGGCACTCGTGAGGAAGGAGGGGTTGAAGTCCAGCGGGGAAGATGCAGACGTGCAGGTTCTTGAGGATGTTGCCTGTCTTGTGTTTTTGGAGGACCAGCTGGAGGATTTCCAGAGTGGTTATGACGAGGAGAAGGTTATTGGGATTTTGCAGAGGACTTGGGCCAAGATGAGTGAGAAGGGGAGGGAGTTGGCGCTAGGGATGGAGTTGAGTGGGAAGAGTAAGGAATTGGTTGGGCGGGCTCTTGCGGATGATTCTGCTGCTTGATTGGTATTGCGGCTAAGGATAATTTTGTTATACTGTGAACATAGACTTTTTTTTCTTCCCTTAGAGCCGGTATTTTGCAGATTACAGGGAGTTGTGCATTTTTGGGTATACCTATTGTACAGGAGAGACTTCTACTTGATCCAGGCTATGCTATGCTATATGATGGAAGATGACACGGAAAAGAGGAGCGGAGGTTATGACTCGCCTCCGTTTATCAACCGCACGAGTCCAATTGCCGCGCCAGCAGCGACGCCTCCAACGACAACCATCTGGATTCCTCCTTTAACTCCAGCAAAGATATTCTCACTGCCCTGCCACCCTCGTACAACACCCGTCTTGATATAACCAAAAACGAACAACGTGACGGCCATAACCGCAATGCTGCAGTACAATGCGAAGATCACATGGCTGACAAAGAAATACGGAACAAGCGGGATAAACCCGCCAATGAAGTATCCTAGGGCTAGAGTGATCGCGCTCGTCCAGGCCTGGTTGCAGTCTGGTTCGGATTCTTTGTGGTGGAAGGTAATGAGGAATTCGCGGAGTCTGTCAGGGGAGGCATGTAGGGAGGTGTTGATAGGAGTGATTGCATCTTCAGGGACACCGTGCGACGAAAAAATGTCGTAGACTATAGCTTGTGTTTCAGCGGGTGAGGAATCGATAAGGTCTTCGGTTTCGCGGACGGTGGTCTGGTATGATTCTCTGCTGAGGGTTAATATCTCGACGCAATTAAAGTGGAAATCGACTGATTAAAGACATACGCTTCACTCTTCGCACCGACATATCCTCCTAGACCCATAGAGATCGCGCCTGCCGCTAGCTCGGCTAGTCCACCGAGCACGACAACCTTTGTGTTTCCCAACGCTGAGAGGCCAGCACTCAAGGCGAAAGGGACGGTCAGGCCGTCCGAAAGACCTAAAATGGCATCTGAGACGATACGGGGATCGATGCGGGCCCGCGCGCTACCGCTGCCTGTGCTTTCAACATCGTCGTTGGAGGGTGATGGCGAAGAATCGCGGAACGACCCATATGATCTAGATCGTTGTCCTTCTATGTCCTGATCCATGCTTCCGTTGCTGCTGTTCGTAATGGTAGCAGTGTCGTCGTCGTCTTCCTCTCTCGTGAGCAACGGTTTTCCTATGCGACTGTTAGCGATCCTCTGCCTTCAGCTCTCTTCATTGTCGAGGTGACGGACTATAGCTTGGTTGCGTGGATTTCACACGTCTCTCTGGAAATAGCTTTTGCTTGATAAATAAGAGGGCCATCTTGTATCGCCTTTTATAGAGGCCTCTTTATTTGTTGTTGGAAGCAATTCCCAGGGCCTTTTCTTTGCAGCGCCGACCGTTGGAATCGTCCAAATTAGGAACAATGGAGTTTGGGGTCTGGACTCCTGACGTCACTGCGCTAGAGTGAATCTCGACGGATATCTTCAGCAGCCGACCAATGTCAAAAGGATGTCGGGTAAGGAGATGCAAGTAGATTATAGGATTTTTGGGAAGCGATCGAGCAGCAGAAGCAAGATATTTATCCTCACCGTCTTGCTAATTCCGAGCTATGGACGTGCACGTTTGGTGTTCCCAATTGTTTCTTTTTTCCTTTGCCCTCGCCGCGTCCACCCCACTCGGCCAATCACCATCCACAGAATTGTCAGCGAACAATGATCTGCTCGAACACCACGCACAAAGCAGCAAGCACAGCTCCCAATCAGTTCAAGGTGATTGGTTCTGACACTGCATGATTACATTTGTGTGCGTCGTCAGTGGCCGGTTTTTGTTGATCTGGATTTTCGGTCTTTTGCCTCGCCTCCAAGGTGGTCACCTCAAGCTCGCAATCCCTAATTAGGGTTCATGGATACACTTGATGGTGGGTATTCTGGTGCCGTCTCATCTCGGTGAATCGTCGGGCAGGGCGAACATCACGGCAGAAAACGGCAGAAACGTTGGATCAACGCAAGCTAGGATCTCACTTCTGGACTATTTGACCCAGGAGCTCGTCAAGGATGTCAATCAAGCACTCTCTGGGAAAAAGGGCCGTACTCTGGTACGTATCACTGCCCCAGAGGACAACTGCTCAACATAGCTCCACTCTAGCACTGAGGGCAAAACATCGCCTGGAGGGCGCACAATAATTCCGGGCGAGCGAAACATTATTCTCTATCCAAATTCCAACTGGTATCAAAAGAACCCCTTGTAGCGTGAGCTAACGAGTTACAAGGCCCTGGACATTGTTTCCGGCGCGGGGCTAGCCTTATCCTGTTTTCCAACATTATTAGCGGACAAGTTCTGAAGCATTGACGGGGTCCTGGTACTTTCTCTCAACCCTCAGATGGGGGATACTCCGTTTCCCCCAGACGCAATATGCACAAGGGATTGGTTCGTTTTGTCTCAGGCAGATCATTGAAACTCGGTCCAAGTCACGATATCTGGTTACCAGTTCGCCTCGTTTCCCTGACCTGCGACCCTGAAACTGGAGGAATCCAGCCCATACAGGGGGCCTAAGGCTGCCACCGTGGACACCACCGCGGACTGCAATTTTGATGTTCTCTCACGCACGGGCCACATCCGCACCCGCCAATCACAGCCACCCATTTATCCAGAACCTTGGTATATAATTCAACTAATTCTAGATCCTATTGCCTTCGGGCATTTGGTCAATTTGAAACGATACAGAGAAGATTAGCATGGCCCCTGCACTAAGGATGACACGCTCAATCAAAGAGAAGCTACCAGTTTTTTTTTGCACTCCCCGACTTCATTTGGCTGAGTTTCGCCTAAAATGGTAGACTGCTTTACTCTGACGACAGCAGTTCGAAACCGGGTGTAGCTCTTTTTTCTTTTCTTCTTCTTTTTTTTGGTTCCTCCGCAGACGACTCTAAAGACCTTACAGTAAAACAGTCGGTGTGATTTATTATCGACAATAGTTCATATTCACATTCATAATCGACTAGGATATATATTTATGTTCTACTACAGTCGTTTCAAGCCTCCATCTCTAAGCAAGCTCATGTACGCCACAGCAATGTGAGTTCAAACAGTCAGCCGAATTCCTAAGCACCGCCTTCTCTCTTCGCATACTCTTCCTCCATGCGTTCCTCATAGAGTCGATCAGCCTCCTCCTTGCTCAAAGGCTGGCCTTGTTCATTAATTGCCGTAGGAAAGCTGTTTCCTGCGAAACTGGTGGTTGTGGTGTTGTCGCCGCTAGTGGTGGCGTTGCTCTGCGCCGAGGATTGAGTGTCGTTTGTAGGGGTGTCTGTGGTTTGACTTTTGTCCGAGTAAAGTGGGATAGGCATTTTGGTTATTGGATGCGTCAATGTGTCTTCTTGGGTTTATGAGAATAGGTTATTTGTGAGTGTAGGTCAAAATATATAATGAATGGAAGGTCCGGTTTATTACAGCCGCGAGTGGTTTACGTCACAAGGCGAGATATATATTGGCGATAAAACGTCAAGTCAGGTGATTTTCTAGAAATGCGTGGCGATAGGCACGTTATCGATCTACGCGGTACAATTGAGACTGATGTGGCTCGTTATACAATGGCGGAAAATACTGGAGAGTTTCAGGTAACCTCAGCGTATTGCATTTGCTCATTCCTCCATTGCCCTTGCCACATCATGCCGACGAGGGTGGATCAACCGTCTATCAATAGTAAAGGCAACAACGCATCCTCTGTACACGTACACAAATTGGTACCCTAACCATTCAAAACAACTCCTCCGTTCGGGTGTAAACTTTGTCCAGAAATAAAGCTACTGTCCTGGCTAGCGAGAAAAACGAAGCAAGTTGCGACCTCGCTTGGCTGTCCCGGACGACCCATCGGCGTTGCGCTGAATTGATCGATCGCGGATGTGTTCATGGTTGCTGGGATTAGAGGCGTCCAGACTAACTGATTGTTAGCTCATATTTCAGGGACGTCTGTGAGATGCCTCCCTTGACATACCTGGCCCTGGGCATACGGCGTTAACCCGGATGCCCTTGCTACATTGCTGATTCGACAACCCTCTGGTAAAAGCAACAATCGCGCCCTTGGTCGCTGTGTAGTCAAGAAGATCGGGTCGGCCGATGTAAGGGTTAACTGAGGCGCAGTTGATGATGGTTGAGCCGGACTTCAAATGAGGCAGAGTATACTTGGACATGTAGTAAACGGGGTGAATGTTTGTGTCGAATGTACTCTCCCACTGAGCCCTGGAGTAGAATATGCCGTCAGAACAACTCACAGCCCTCCGCCGAGGAGGAATAGGTTCGGCCACAACTCACTCATCCAAATCCTTAATATCATCAATCATATTCTGCGTCCCAGCATTGTTTACTAAGATATCGATACCACCTAAGGACTGCAGTGCCGTCTCAACGGCCTTCTTGCAGTTCTCCTTGGTGCGCAGATCCACCGCTAGAAGATAACACTTCTGCCCAGCCTCCTCTACCCTCCTCTTTGTCTCCTGCGCATCCTTCTCTTCCTCAGGTAGATAGGTGATCAGGCTTGCCGCGCCCTCCATCGCATACAGAATCGCGATCGCGCGCCCGATCCCAGAGTCGCCACCAGTGATAATGGCTTTTTTCCCTGTTAATTTGCCTGCGGCCTTGTATGTTTGATATCCTTGGTCCTCGGAGGGAATCTGCGTGGATGTGGGTTTGGGATTTTCCATTTGGGATTGAAGACCCGGCTTCGCTTGCTGTTGGACGGGGACTTCGTGACCTGTTCAGTGTTTTGGTTAGATGGCGCTTGAAAGCGCGACCTTCAATGTATTGTGTTCCTGTTGATTGCTCACCTGCTTGGAACTGGGACTGAGGTCCGCGAGAGGGCTTTTGCGTTTCTGGCTCCATGACGGCAATCAATCAATTCTGTGTAATGAGATGCAGAAGGTAACAAGAACTGTGAGTTGGACGGGCGATAACATTGTCACTGGAAGAAGTTATACTTCATCCTGGCCGAGACTGCCAGGGTCGTCAGTATGACGTCTGATACTGATCCTTGAGAGATGCAATAGCTCCCTTATGAAGTCAGAGTTATATATAGCTGCCCCTTGACCTTTCATGGTCATTCGACAGCGTTAGAGCTTTTGAGCGAAAGTGATGGACGAGAGGATCAAGTTTCCACGTTTTTTTGGAGGGTTCTTTCTGTACTTCAGGATAAACAATGACGTCGAGTAGTTCAGCGAAGAACAACATATATTTGCCAAGATATCAAATAGAGGAATGCTTTTATTTAATGAATCAACAACAGGTTGTTGAGTCTAGTTGAAGACAGTGTCAAAGTAAAATCTATCGTGACCTTCGTGAAATCGCGCAACACTTCCACCTCCGCAAACCGCAATCAACCAACATCCAAAACCAACAAGACTGCCCGGCAGTATCCGTAAGAAACCAGAAGCTAATTACAAGGAAACAGGATTACATGTGGCCAAACATTCTATGGATTCAATTTACGTTCAACCTCTTCTCCACCCTCGAGCCACTGGCCCAAGAACTGATGAAAAGGGGGTCTCTCTCAATGAGAGGAAAGTGCCAAAGAATACGCCTGTCAATGACCCGAAGGCCGTTGAACAGACCGTTCCGCCGCGCTGTGCAATGCAGGGACCAATCTGTGGTGGACCGCCTTCTTGATCGCAGCCACCCAAACAAGGTAAGTATGAAGAAAGAAAGAAGAAAAAGGTTCAAAAGGGTGCTGGGGGGAAGAGGTATTTATGGCCGAGAGGAGGCCAGGAAAACGCGCTAGTCGTAAGCGAGGCAGAAATGAACTCTGATTTGGCGAATAATGTGGGGCTATTATCACGTGAATTGCTATGAAATGTTTTGGCGAGGCTGGGTTATGTCGACAGACTACGACAGTTAATTGACATACCTTAGACGATGGTGGTGAGGGGGAGTATTTCACCTTCGTCTTCACCTTCACTGTCAAGGTGGCAAGACAGACAATTCACTGTTTGCATAGTGAAGAAATCTGGCACCATCAGAGTTACATGATTAAACTCGCTATTTACTTCGTACTCGCGTACAGAAGTACTGTTATGAATAGGCCTCGGTCGACAGCGTGAATCTGAATTTCATGCATCTCTTTTCCTCAGTTGATCATAGTGCCTTTCTACAGGTTATGTTGGGATGGACAGGATACATTGGAATGTTCCAATACAGGGCTACATCGAGTGCGTACTAGTAGTAGATCATTTGGTATCCGATAAATATCGGCAAATCCTTCTACTGCTATTAAACACGCCCCTATCGTAAGGTCTTTCTAGCTATGACCGGCGAATCTTTGTACCTAGGACACTGTCTAAGGTCCACGGATCAAACCCACGAAATAGATTGCCAGCAATTAATTACCATCCATGATCTATAGTAAATTAACCTCCACTAAGCGCAAGACATGCATCTACCGCCAGACCGACCCTAATAATGGTTGGCGTTAGTCACATTTGCTCATTGGCCATTAGGATTGTCTAGAGACTCACCTTCCCTCTTTTATTTTCACCACATCGTCAATAACATCACGGTCTAGATTAGGAAACATATTCGAGAGTGTTTCCACTACGTTGTTATGCTCGGCACGTTGAATCCGCCTGGCCTCCGCATCCTCAGCGCTAGCTTGACGGGCAGCAGCGTCCTGAGCATCGAGTTTCCGCGAAGGCGAAGGTTGTGTTGAACGTAAGGGAGACCTTTCGCCTGAGCGCCGTAATTCTTCGCCACTACCACGGGGTGGTTGGTATACATTAGGAGTTAGCCGTTGTGAGCCCCCAGCCTGAGGCGCCGTGTCCTGCGGCGAGTCGGGTTCATCCGAGAAAATTCTCCCTATGGTAGTTAACGGCTTTTGGATAGTTCGCAATAGCCCGGATACTGGTGCATTATCTTCTTCCCTAGATTGCGAGGGGTCTCTTTCTCTTTGACTGGGATTGCGTGGCACATCGGCAGATTTTCGCGATTGGCCTGCACCTTGGGCAGATGCTCCCGGGTCCGATATTTCGGATGCACGGTTCTGTTCAGCGATGGCGGAAACGGCCGCTTCGACGTTTCGCTCAAAGTCTTCATCGCTCACGGTTAAACTTGTTCGGTCTAATGTTTCGATAAACTGGATGGCTCCAGACTTAAGACGATGGAGGTTAGCTAACTTGTACACTGCCTTTCACCAGTGTCCGCTGCGCATGTGGCACTTACTAAAGAGGATAGGTAATAACCAGCCTCCCCACCGAGCTTATCCTGGTTACGGAATCGCAGAATATACTGTATGTTGGACACGAGGTGCTCTGGGTTGGCTTGGAGTACGACGTATATCAAAAGTGGCACGAATGAATCCGCCGAAGTATCTGCCTTCTTTGCGTTTCTCAACAGACCTTTGATAGTAGATGTATTAGTCCATGCATTTCAGTATTAATACAGAATAAATCCTCACCAAAGATAACCTTGCAGCAATTGAGGATGCAGATGACCTTGTCTCGAGGTGCTCGGTAACCGTTGATTTTCATGAGTTCTGCGTATGATTAGAGAAAGACCATGAGTTATGGAAGTGGCATAAACTCACCCTGTTGAGCAAGATTCAGGAATCGTCGCCCTGAAGAGTTCACAGGCGCAATATCAAGGTGCTCTTCTCGAACCCAGCTGTAAATCCTCATTTTTTGTGCCAATACCTCATCCCGCTCTACATCCTCTTGATGTTGGCCTTTCCGCCAAGGCCCATGCAACCGTTCCATTTCACGACGCTTACTTCTACTCGCGCTCCGTGGAATTGATGGAGGACCGGGTATAATAGGCGAAAATGTCTGGGAGTAAAGTCGGTTCATGACGAGTTTCTCCATACCCTCCTTGGCATTATCAAATTCACTATCGGAGACATCTCGCCAAACCTCGCAGACCGCCATTTTATTGGTAATGAAGGCTAGGAAGTCACTAATGATCTTGACCTGTTCATGAACCATCCATTGTCGTTTCCCAAATTCATGGAGGAAAGAGCGTAGAAATTTGGCAACCGGGTCGGCGGTCCTATGGCGTAATTGTTCCAGAAAACGGTGGAAGTCGAATGGCTGCTCAGGCTCAGGTTCAGGAGGCGGAAGGACTGTTGAAGTCGATGAACGCCGAGTCAAAGTGAAATCTTCGGCAGCAGAGTTCCGATGGATGTTACTGGGAACTGGCGCAGGTTGTTTTTCCGAAGATGAGGATCCAGACCCTGCCCTAGGGGCTTGTGGGTTCAGACCAGCGGCCATACCATGGTCTAAGCTCGATTTCCTTGGTGGGAAATGTCCCTGACTCCCAAGAAATTGCTCAGCCAGCTCCATCCGTGGGGACAAAACCTGTTCTTGAGTTCCGCCGTCGGTGGTTTCCGCAAATTGTCCCATGATGTTTTGAATCTCCGGCTGAGAATCATCATCTTTCGCACGGTCTTTGCCGCTGTCCGCCTTCTGGTCGTCACCGTTTGGGACATCTGGGAGCTCCTTCTCTGTCCACTCAGTAGTACCAGTACCGGTACGGCTGAGGTATGGCTCATCCTTTTCCGGGGGAGGGGGCGGGGTCGCACTTGCATCTGATACAGACTTCTGTTCAGCTGTATCAGTTACTATTGAAAGCTGTCCCATCTGTTCCGATGGAACAGCGCTTTTCTCAGTTGTAGTGTTCGGGGTGTCCATTGCGGGTGGAATATCCGATGACTCTTGCGTTCGAAATTCTAATGCGCCTCCCTCTTGTGTCCCCTTCAACTGAGCGTTCTCAGTACCATCAGTCTTGGTCGAGTTCGCATTATTCTTTGCCTGTGTTGCTGATTCGAGACCAGCCGACGTCACTTGCCGCTCAGCCTCATCCCCCTCATTGGGCGTCTCCGACTGAGTTCGCCCTTGTGTATCGGGGGTGGGGTAATCCGAAGTGCCTGGAGCGGACATATGATATTCGCATATGACAGGGTAGATAAGGGAAAAGGGGGGATTTTTTCGACGTAGCGGTAATTCAGGCGGCGGTATGGATCATGTTGCGGGGAACTTTATTTGGAAGAGACGCTCGCAGGCTTCGGCGGGGCTGTTCTGCGGCACGGATGAGGAAATCGGGAGGTTGGTCAGGTGTAACAATATGTTAAAGTGCTCTATATTGCCGAGTTAATACTTGGAACCAGTCCGCATATACTCCACCGCTGTAGTGGGCTTGTGAGGTTGAACTATTGACATTGAATCATGAGAATCGGGGGCGGGATCATAGTTCCGCCGATATCCGAGTGCTCTTTTGAAATTATTCGCGTCGCTGCTCCTTTTTGTTCTCTCGTCTTTTCGTGCCCGAGCAACTCGGACCTTATGGGAGCCAGAGGCAAGACAGAATGTGCGGAATCTTCTTCTCACTGACAGCGCAGGACACCCCCGTGGTTGCAGATAAAGATCTTCGCTATTTGCTGGCAAAGCGAGGCCCGGACGAGGGTACATACAGCATTGGCGTGCGCGGCGCGAAACTCAATAAACTGTTCAATTGCGAAGGTGGCCGCCCGTTATGGCTCTCATTTGGAAGCACAGTCCTCTCAATGAGGGGAGATGGTGTCGTTCGACAGCCACTTACTGATAGTGGCAGAACCGGATCTATACTTGCGTGGAATGGCGACGCGTGGAAGATCGCCGGGCAACCCATACCGGAGCGAAACGACACGGAGATCATTTTCAGCCATCTTCTCCAGGCTTCCACACAGGACTATCTCTCGGGGAATTACAATGGTGTTCCTGATTCCGCTCAGAGAGTAGCAGAAGCTGTCAGTAAAATCACCGGGCCGTTTGCCTTTGTGTTTTATGATGCCGTCAACTTCAGATTATATTTTGGAAGAGATTGTTTGGGAAGAAGGTCTCTCTGCTGGGGCTTCGATGAGTCAGGGAATCTCACGATCTGTAGCCTGTCTTCGTCTCCTGCCTTTGAAGAAATCGAGGCAGATGGTATATATATGATTGAATTCGAAGAAGATCTGTTTACGGATCACGAACCAATCCCGGCAACGGGTCCTATTCGTTTCGACATGCAGAACATATCAAAAATACCTTGGAGCCATGAGGTTTTGCAGACATATCATATGGTACGACTTAGCGTGTATCTCTATTGTGTTGGCCGGGTCACTGATCAAGCCTTCAGATAAGTCCCATTCCTCCAATGAATAAGGCAACCCCGAATGGCACACCGCCGCCACTAACTACTACATCGTATGTTATCAGAGAGCTGGAAAACAGGCTTCGCCAATCTTTAGCACTGAGGATTCAAAATGTCCGAGAGCCGCCCCTTGCCGGTGATAGCAACGTCAGGGTTGGCGTGCTGTTTTCTGGGGGTCTCGATTGTACCCTTCTTGCAAGACTCGCTCATGAAATCCTACCCACTGGACAGACAATCGATCTTTTGAATGTCGCCTTTGAAAACCCACGGGTTGTAGCTGCAGCGGCAAAGGGGCTCGAGCAGACCTCATCTGCGTATGAAGGTTGCCCAGATCGTATCACTGGGCGAGCTGCATTTGCAGAACTTCAACGTGTCTGTCCCAAACGCAACTGGCGGTTTGTTGCGATTGACATTCCATATGTCGTAACTGTTGCGCATCGTGACACCGTCAAGCGCCTGATGCGCCCGCATAACACCGAAATGGACCTTTCTATTGCCTGCGCTTTATATTTTGCTGCGCGTGGCCAAGGAACAGCGCTCGATAGCCAAGGTACCTATACAAAACCCTCCCAGTACAAAACACCTGCCCGCGTCCTCCTATCTGGCCTCGGCGCAGACGAGTTGTTCGCAGGGTATGCAAGGCACGGAATAGCATTTTCGCGCCATGGCTTCGAAGGCCTCATTGACGAAATCGAACTCGACGTCAGCCGCCTGGGGAAGCGAAATCTCGGCCGTGATAACCGAGTAATCGCACACTGGGCCCGCGAAGCGCGATTCCCATTCCTGGACGAGGACTTTGTTGCCTGGGTGGTCCAATTACCCGTCTGGGAGAAATGTGGGTTCGGAGTTCCTGAGTGCCTGCCAACAGATACCGGCATTGATCACGAGAAAAAGGCGCTTCGCCTTCTAGCACTTAAGCTAGGACTGGAAAGTGTTTCGCGTGAAAAGAAGCGTGCCATTCAATTCGGCTCTCGAACGGCAAAGATGGAAAAGGGCAAGGTTAAGGGCACAGATGCCTTGGGTTGAAATCCAACCTCCTCAGCCCATATACTACAACCCCTTTGGAGACACAAACAGCAATGATGACAAAACATGGATCAGATACTTCCGAGGCCTCCCCTCCACCTTTCCTTCTGTCCATTACACTCTCGCATGCAGTCAGCCTGGTCTCATTCATCCGGCCGGCCCAGCCCCCATAGTGACTGCAACTGCATCCCGCAAGGGAGAGCTGGTACTTCATATTGAGGATCTAGGTTCGGACTGGCATCGAATGAGTTTGGGCTGCAAGATCGAACGGAATTAATGGACTTGGAAACGGGAAGGGGGTCACAGGGTCTATGAGGTACTCCATTAAAGGCAAGTCTGAGCTGTTCATCACCATAGACACTGTATATATTCCTTATACCCACCAGCAGATCACTAGATAAGAAAACATCATACAATAGAAGGTATCAAAAGCTGTATAGAACAGCTATATTGCGTCGATTCATAACCATCCCTTACCACGATGAACCAGCCGAGACTCACCTGCCACTGCTGCTTGGTATCAATGCGGGTAGTTAAGGGAGCTCGCACAACCTAGAATTCCAGAACTTCGAATTGGTTACCTAGTACTTTGTGCAGCGACGCCGAGTGGAGCGACGTGGCATGCGGCTGATGCAGTCATGCGGCTCTGTTGATGCGCTGGCAGTTGGATTCATTGCAGACTTGCAGTCCTTGAATGACTTAACCATTCAGGCCCGGCCACAGGGCAGAACCTCAACTTTCAACAAGTGTCACTGCGTGGCAGGTGGACTGGGGAGGCGATCTAGACCCGGCGAATTCGCTCGCTGCTTGGGCTGAAGAGTCAAGGCACAAGTTACGTACGTGTTTAGATAATGACGGCAAGTTGACTACATCTACATTTCAAAACCAAGAGTAGCGAGTGACGGTCTGGATTTATTCAAAACAATCTGGTACAGACGATTAAGGAGCACGTAGTACTCAAAACAAGCAACGCGGGGGCCACGAGTCAATCCCTTTCTGGGAGACATCAGAACCGGCCAACGAATAGTAAAGACAGATAAATATAAAAACACATCATAAAACCATGAACGCGCATGGAAGAAGAGAAGATGATGGAAAAGTGCACATGCGCTTTATCCGGTAAAGGAAACTTTTCTTCAGTCTAAAGCGTCAAGGAACAGAGAACCGAGTTCTCTGACTGTTGCTTTTCGACGTCAGTTAGACGAGAGGCTTCTCCGCCCCCGCCCACAGCAGGTCACACTCTGACTGTGTTATAAAGAAAACAAAAACAGCAAACAACAGCATCAGAAACATAGTTCACAATCATAAAAACAAAACATTGTCATGACCAATTCAATTCAAAACTTTTGTTCGCTCAAGCACCGCGGCTCTGAGCCTGGGACTTCCAGTATTGCACTAGCTGGCGAGTCTCGTCAAGCTCCTTCTGAAGGTCGGAGATGCGACGCTCCAAGTCTCCCTGTCGCTCAAGCTTGCGAGCACGAGACTTACGTGCGGCCTCGGTGTTTCGCGCACGCTTGGCTGCAACAGGGTCGGCCTCGTCGAACTTGATTGGGGGAAGAGGCTTGCTTCGTCGTGCGTTAACTCCAGCAACCGTCGAGTGCTTAACGGAGGAGGCGCGAGATGTGTTGGGCGAACGAGAAGAAACAGACTTCACAGCAGGAGAGGCAGGTTGCTCGGCCTTGACTTCTGAAAGAGAAGCAGCGATCTCCAACGCAGCCGGATCAAAAGGAATAGACGACCCATCATGAGTCGGGAACAGAGAATCCCACTCCTCATGACCAGGAGCAAGATCCATATCTGTGCCAAACATGGGAGAGGGGTCTTGGCTGAAGTATCCGGGCGAATCGAAAGAAGGTGTGCTGAGATCTGTGAACGAGGCTGAAGGAGGAGCAGAGGCATCCATCATCAGATCACTAGGGGAGATAGTGCCGGAAGGCACATCGCCCATAGCGTCCTTGGACGCCATAATGCCAGTAGGGATGAGATGCGGAGAGAGCATGGTCGGGTCGGTGGAAAACTCGTCACCGAAGTTGTCCGAACCAAAGTCGAAGAGGTCTGAATCTTTCACGTCAGTACTCAGGCTGAGATAGCGAGTACTTGGGCAATAATAAGGCTCACCTTGTGGAATGTTTGGAGTAGACATGATGCGACGATGATTTATCGATTGTGTGTACTGATTCTGAACTGGCGAATTGGCAGTGCTGTTATTGAATAGAGGGACAGGTGGGCGATAATGATGATTAGAATTCGAAGCCGCAGGAGCAGAATTCGAAGCTGCGAACCGACGCAGAGAGTGCGTCCGATTAGAAGGACTAGACCGAAGAGTAGTAGACAATGGATACCCGGAAGACTGCGTTGCAAGTCGGGCTACCCGAGGAACCGGTACTGGGGAACCTGCTAGCTGTGGCTGATGCAAGTTGACAGAGTGACGGCGCTGAACTTGTCCTGATTGGAGCAAAGAGCGCTGATAGGCGGCAAGTTGTCTAGGGGTTGGATTCAGATGTGCTGGAGCACGCGAGTCCCTGTGTTGTTGTTGAGGCTGGGGACACGAAGCGGGATAGAGCACAAAGTCCTCTTGTGGAGAGCTCGAATTGTTGCTGTTGTGATTGTTGTTGTGATCCGGATTCAGATTCTGAGCCAAAGGCTGCGTGGGCGAGGGTGAAGGAAGCCATGTTTGCTGATGGTTATCCGTGGTGAACGACGTGAAGTCGAACGTGGTGAAAGGGTTTGAAAAAGAACTTGAGCTACGCGAAGCGATGCTAAAGTTCAGAGGGTCCTGGGAAGGAGACTCTGAAGGTTGAATGTTTGAGAGGGGAGTTGAAAACGTAGTCCGTTGAGGATCTATGATGTCTGTCTCGGCTGAGAAAGACGAGCTGGCAGCGGGGGATGCGCTTAGCAGTCCATTTTGATATGGACGAAGATACTGAAGGCTTTGGTTAAACTGAGATGATATGGTGACGGCTTTTGAGAAAAGCGGCTAAACAGTGGTTGGAGCAATATGTATGGAGGTGTTGTTGGATGGATGGAGGAAAAAAAGATGAAGAAAAAGGAAGAGAAAAAGGGAAGAAAACCCAGGCAACGACGGGGAATCAGGCACCTTTTAACTCCGGGTTGTGTGCGCGGTCGCCCGGCCCCCTGGTCCAATCAGTGCGCGTCCTTTCTCCGCCTGGCGAGCTTACCACATATGGAAAGGTGCAATTCCCGCGGTCAGCAGGTTGTGAGTCATAGGGCAATGCGAGGTTCAATTGGTGCGAGGGCACACAAAGTGGGTCGCAGCGGGGCCCTCTGGCTGACAGACTCTCGCTGCCTGCAGCCGTTCTTTACTTCTTATTGACGGCCTGGGGCTGAGAGGCTCGGACTCGATGCGACTTCTTGACGTCGTGATTGTCAATTGACCAACCAGAATTGCCCAATGTGCATCTCATTTTGATTTCACAGCCTCCCCAGGCTCCCTCGAGGCTCGGGGAGTGAATTGGGAAACCCCTTTGCAGAGCCCAGGGTGAGACAGGCGGCTCAGCCCCAATCTCGCGGTTGGCCCTTCTCCAGTTCGACGGCACTCGCGCGGGCCAGCGCAAGTCCAGATGCGACACTGCTCCAGAAGATGAAATGAGCGCTTCCTCACCGGTTCCATAATTCAGCCTACAGCACAAGAGAACATCGAATCCTTGAAAAAAAAAGTGCGCACAAACTTTTGACCAGCCGTGGAGTGGAGATCATTTACCCGATTGACTCCCCGCGATGGACCGCTACGAAGCGACTATCCTAGTTGGCGTCGCTGAAGGGCGTGCCTTTGCATTCCAGAACTCAATAATACGACCGGATTCTTCCGTCGACAAATCCGCAATTCATGTCCATCTGACTTGGAAGTTGCAACAGGGAGCGGAGAATCCGTCGTTCCTAATTTGCACTAATTCCCTCAGATTGATTGGACATGTCTCCTTCAATGTCGGCGCCTGGGACGGATGACAATATTGGTCATCTCCGGTCGAAGACAAAGACACGCAGTGCCAGGAGCGACATCCACATATACTCTCACTGGAACCAATTCGTAGCAATCGTGAGGGTAGGTATTTTTTCCATATTCCGTAAAACTCGTAAAGGGTTGAAGGACATTTCCATGGAACTCTTAAAGTCTATTGAGTGACCGGCTCAGGACCGACTTCTGCACACAAACCAAGACTGGCCTTCGAGCCTTGAAGTTTAGATTCACCAAGCTATTAATTTTGCTTTCGGATTCGAATTTAATCCATTGAAATTAAAAAAGAAGGGAAAAAAGCTGCCCAAAAGGGTTCGGTTACGGCCAGGCCAAACAACATTGATATTGTCTACCGTGTGAATGTCCTTGTCGCCTGATTTCTCAGGCGTACTAATCTACAAAGTTCCGGAAAATATTCCCACATCATCTGGAACCGTTCGCTGACGGTTCGCGAAACGGGGCGATTGCTATCGTCACTAGTTTTCGTTCCGCTGTTACTTGTTTCATAAATTTACAGATACATACTCAGATAATTATCAAACAATGCAGTGATTCTATTAGTTATTACCTATGTTGTGCCAATCGATGGGAACCAACCGCGCCTAAGGTACACGGCTGCCCATGATGGGGTCAATGAGTAGAGTCGAGGATCCAAAGTAAACCAGATTAAACAAACAGATCACCTTTCACCTAACCCGGTATCATGACAGTGCATCAAATGGCAACGGCAATCAAGTAACAAAGCAAACTATAAACAAGTGGTATCAATCTAGTTGGACGGCGCATGATCTCCCAGGCTAAAGGGGTATCCCCTGAGAGATCGGATATCATAAAGGAATGAACTGTGACTCCCGATGTCAAACATCAAGGCTGTCACGAAAATCGACCGTCAAAGCAGCAGAGGGTATCATTGACACTCCAGCCACATGCACAGTGCTCCCAAGGAAGCAATGACAACGCAACCGGAATGACAGTGGCGACATTAAGCTAGAGAAAAATCCGAGTAGTATGGACTGAAAGTATTGTGGGGTTTTTGTTCGTTTTCGTTTTCTTATTGCTTTTTCCATCTCATAGATGAGGTTGATCATGATGCACAAGCGCCCGAGTACTCATAACGCTGGTCCCACCATTTCTCAAATTCGACTGGCCTTGGTGAACTTCAAGCAGCAGCCTGGACCGGAGTGGGGGTGGAAGCAACAACGGGCTTGGCCTCCTCGGTGGCAGGGGCATCGGCAGGCTTGGAGCTCTCCTCAGCGGGGGCAGCCTCAGGGACGGTCTCAGTCTTGGGCTCAGCAGGCTTGGATTCCTCCTCAGCCTTAGGCTCGGACTTCACGGCCTTGCTGGGCTTACGGAAAAGGCCACCGAGCTTGTTCTTGGGCTTGGCCTCACCCTCCTCGTTGTCGGAGTCACCCTTCTTCTTACCGAAGTTGCCGAAGAAAGAGGTGCGGCGCTTGTCCTTAGTGGCAGCGGGGGTCTCGACGGGGGTCCCAGCGGGAGCAGTGTCCTTGGCAGCCTCGACCTCGGGAGCAGCGGTGACGCTCTCAGGCTCAATGGGCTTACCAGACTCCTCGACAGGGTTGTCGAGCTGAGGAGCAGTGCTAGCGACAGGAGTGCTTTCAGCAGGAGCAGCAGCTTCCTTCTCAGTCTTCTCGTGAGAGGGGCTGGTGACCTTCTGGAAGAAGTTACCGAAGATGGAGGCACGCTTAGACTTCTTGTCGGTCTCCTCCTTCTTCTCCTCCTTCTTTTCTTCCTTCTTCTCCTCGTCCTTCTTCTCACCTTCGACAGGGGCTACAGGTCAGGTTAGTGAGTGGTTCATTCCATATATGCTTGGGTTGGGACACCTACTCTCAGTGGCGGCGGGCTCAGCAGCAGTCGAGGCTTCCGCGGCGGGGGTCTCGGTGGAGGTCTCAGCGGCCTTGGGCTCCTCAGCCTTAGGCTCCTCAGCCTTGGCTTCCTCCTCCTTCTTCTCCTCCTTCTCTTCCTCAGTCTCCTCCTTCTTGCCAAGGAGAGATCCGAAAAGGGAAGTGCGCTTGCGAGAGCGAGAGCGGCTCTTGGCGTCCTTCTCCTTGTTCTCTTCAGCAGGGGCAGGAGTAGTAGCAGCAGCAGCAGCAGCAGCAGGGGCCTCTTCCTCCTTCTTGGCCTCCTTGTCATCTTCCTTCTTAGCCTCGCCCTCCTTAGTCTCCTCCTTGGCCTCCTCCTTGGCCTCCTCCTTGTTCTCGGCGGGCTTAGCAGCCGCAGCAGCAACAACAGGCTTGGTCAGCTTCTCAAGCTCAGCCTTGTAGCCCTCACTAGAGGTGATGGTCTCCTTCTCAGCCTTGGCCTCGGTGGACTTGGCCTCCAGTGCGGCGATCCAGCTGTCGCGCTCAGTAGTGTTGGCGGCCTGGAAGGTGTGCTTGTGCCCGTTCAGCTTGAAGAGGAACTCATTGGAACCCTCCTTCGTAACATCGGAGATATCGGCCTAGTCCATGTTAGCCCGGTTCCTTTTGGTGCAATCATTCATCTATTCGGAACTTACCAGGCTGATGATGCCGGCGGGAGTAGCCTTGTCCTCAGCACGCTTGGTGAAGAAGAGCAGACCCTTGCCGGTCTGGCTGGCCCAGGCGACGATAGGGTTGGCAACAGCGGGCTTCTCGTTGCCACGGAAGACGGACAGCTGCTTCGCCTCGACAGCATCGTCGCTGAAGTAGAAGAAGCGCTTGGCGAAGCGGAGGCTCCTGTTTGGCGCCTATATTAGTTTCCGGCCAACCTTTCTCATGCGCAGAGAGATACTTACTTGACGAGACCGGGGGCCTTGTAGCCGAGGGTACCCTCAGAGGCCGGGGTGACCTCCTTGGGCTCTTCCTTGGTCTCCTCCTTAGCTTCCTCAGCCTTGGGCTCCTCGGCCTTGGGCTCCTCAGTAGCAGCAGGAGCAGCCTCGGTGGTCTCAGCGGGGGTCTCCTTGGGGGCTTCAGCAGTAGCGGCCTCAGCGGCAGGAGTCTCAGTAGTGGCAGCAGGAGTCTCAGTGGCGGGAGCAGCCACGGGGGTCTCCTCGACGGGCTTCTGGGCGTCAGACATGGTGTCGATAGTAGATTAAAAAGAAATTATAGAAGTTATTGATGCGATTAAGTAAGTCGTAGGGAAGCAAGAAGCCTCGTAAAAAGTCAGGTCGAGCAGGGTATCTTAAGGGGGTATCTCAACAGAAAGAAACAAGAGCAACCTCAGCGCAAAGCTAAAAGAGCTCGGGTATCACAACGAAGGCAAAGGTGGTGAGGGGGAGAAGCGAAGTCGCAGGAATCTCTGAGATGTAGCGAAGAAAAGAAGAAGAGAAGGGAAGAAGAGGAGGGAAGAGGGAAGAAAAAGAGGGAGCAGGGGCTGGGCTCGCAAAGGGAAAGTGAGGAAAGGAGGGTAAGGAGGCCAAGGAGGGTGGGCAGGCCGCCTGTTTGGGAAGGGAGCGGCGGACCAACAGCTCGTCTTTTCTGCTTAATTAGGGCGCTTGGTCCTGTTAATTTTCCAGAAAAGGGGCCTTGCCAATCACAAATGGTGCATCCCTGATTCAGGGAGCACGGCGCGGAGGAGTCACTTGCTGAGTCGCGAAAATTTTCAAATTTCCCTGGCATCTGGACTGAGTGAGGAAAGCGACTAGTGGGAGTAGCTTGGTCCAGCTCCTACCGGCCATGCAGATTAACGGGGCCTAGTCTGTTAGTGAAGCTAGTCTGCCCTCGCAGCTTCAGAGTATATTATTCCCAATTCCCTATATTAGCCAGCCATGGCGCAACAGATACATGGTTAATTTATGAACCAGAGCCCTGAAGACAAGCAGGATGATACATTTGGGAGAACTATTGCTGGCGCCTTGATGTTGATAGGAATGCGAAAAGTCAGGCGCGAGAGCAAAGAGCAAGTGGACCCAACCACTCGTTGGCTTCGGAGTCCATGGACCTTGGGATCCATCTTCCAATATTATTCCGCCCTGAAAGCCTGAGCCTGCCCTGAGCTTTGTGCTTGTCACCAACCTTGCGACTCTGGCGTCTGCGTTCTTGAACCCCTGTCATACCGGCATATCCCAGGCTCGGCGCTTCGACTCATGAGGCTGCCAGGCTGCCATGCTAGGTCTCTGCAGTTCGTCTGGTTGTCGACCTGGTCAAAACAGGCCGGGGTTGTGTGATCTCGGAGCACAAACTAACTCGCCGCTACTGAACGGGCTTCCATGGAAACTTGCCTGGGCCAGCCCGATTAGGCAGTTAGCTGCTCCTGAGTTTGAGGCCATTAGATAATCTGCCCATCCACGCGACTCCAACCACATGACTGCCGGCTGCCAGACAACCAACCAGCTCCCAACCAGCCCCTCCACGACCTCAAACCCGCGACACTTGACGCGCAGGTTGACGCCCATGTCCTGATTTTCCCAAACAGAGCAAACCGTCAACCCCTCATCTGGTGCCATGCATCCTGGATGCACGATTACTTGATAGCTCGAGATTGATACGTCGCGCACGGTTATCCTCTTGCCCCACTGTACTCCGGACAGCAGTTACGGACGTCTGCGATACTCGCTGGCTCCAGCCCTACAATCGGATGGAGGTGTTTACTGTTTAGACAGAGGACCCCATCCGAAGTACGCAATCTTCAGGAACCAGCGACACTCTCAATTAAAACTTCGTCTCATTCCTCGCTTCGTTTGGCATGACCGACGATAAGGGAAGTTGTTCCGTCAAAGATTGCGAGCTGTTTCATCGGATCAGATCCACCCCCTTTTTCATCCTTTTTTTTTTTTTCACCGTCTTGTCTCTGGCTTTTTGATGGCGATGAACACCAACCAATCAAGGCCCTGTCGATCTGATGATCCTCTTTTTGAGCCGTGTCCATCTCTTCCCGAGTCCAGTCCTAGCTCCTCTTTCTGGCCACCTTTTGACCATCGGGAATTTTCGTCGAAAATGTCAAGCCGTCCCTGTCCACCAAATCATAGCACGTTCGTTCTCTCTGTTCAACGCTTAACCCCACTTGACCTACCGAAGAAGGAACTTGGAAGAATGGAATTTGGAAAACCTCATCTCCAATTCTCGCAACTCGCAAGTCACGTTGCATCGAGCACATAGCTTTGTCCTCCGTGAATTTTCCGAATTATGGAGTACATACATGAAGATCATGTAGATAACCGTCCTGCGCAGCTGACAGGCTGAGGGCACACAGGTGGCAGAGGGTTGAATATGACAGCGCAGCTATTGCTGCAAAGTACAAATCCTCTTTGTCTGAGACTGCGAGGCTGCTGCATTCCCCTTTCGCTAACCAGAAGGCCCAAGGATCGATCTCAAGCCCTGCAGAGTTCGTATCCCACCTCTCGGCGCATCCTCAGTCCAGTTGTTGTTCGCTCAGTTTGTAACCGGCCCGAGCCCGACAACCCCTCACATAGAGGGCCAGAAACGCCCATCGTCACCAAACCCAGCATCATCCAGGTCCCAACAGCATAATTAACCATATTAACAGGAAACCAACTTAACCGCCACTGTCATCTACAATAATATACGTCATAATTAATACTAATAACGCGAAACAAACCTTGCCTCAGGTTAATCAGAAAACGGCAAACAGGCGCCTGATCATTTCTTGGACGGATCCCTTTCCTCCATTCACCAGGTCAGGTCATTCATCGGAATCCATTGCCGTTCTGATTGTTGGTCACGTTGGCATTAATAGTTAGGTTGCACATATTCCTTGAGGACTGTGATTATGGCTCTGATCAGGTCACTGGTGGTAATAGTCGCACGAAATGAAGATTAATTTTGCGTCAACGTCACCTGCTCTTGTATTCGAGAGAATCCAAACACCAGTACTGGCCCCTCAACTCCAAAACCTCTGCCGAATGGCAATATAGATAAGGCAACCATACGGTGTTGTCGACATTCTATTCCTGATCATATTATCATTTTGACAATTAACTTTACATAACCGACCCCTCCTCGCAGTTAACTAAACAGCTAACTAAGAACGGAGTAACTCGTTAGTTATGTAGTGGATAAAATGACTAATAGTGGCCAAAAAGCTAAACATCACGCTATCCATGCCCAAAACAACAACATAACAGCAGGGAACAATATGAATAAGGATGCTGCATCATGTGCATACGTATGCCGTATTTACGGCTGACTGGATTTTGCAATGCTAGTGAAAAAAAAAAAACATGACAACCTCCCCAAGAACGCAAAAAAATATCAGATCCCCACCTAGCTAACTAACCAAAGAACCCGAATCACATCATGCCGCCATCGTAAGGACATAACTATAGATTAAGTTGTTAGCAGAAGCGACACCAGGAAAAAACGCAAACCAGATTCATGTGAGCACTTACGAAGTAATACTATCCATGCGCTCTGTCGTCAGCTTCAAACTGACAGTCAACAGTTCACGCGCAACGTCCGGCTCCTGCTCCCGGAGGGCCTTCCATTTCGCTGCATTCAAACACCAGATCACGCAATCCTGCTCAGCCTTAACGGTAGCGGTGCGGCGGGTCTCAGAGAAGAAGGGCAGTTCGCCGCAAGGCCTTCCCGCAACAATAAGCTCGAAGTACCGACCTTGCGGGAGCTCGTACTCAGCACGGAGCATCCCCGACTCAAGGAGGTAGAAGGCGTTGGGCACGTCACCTTCTTGAAAGAGGATTGTGCCTGAGGAGTAGGTTTCGCGGGTGAAGTAGGGGCATGCTGGGAACCAGAAGTCTTCGTTTTGGGAGGTGAGGCCTTGGAAGGTTTGGAGGAGGAGGGGGAGGGGTTGGCGCATTGCGGACCATGCCGCTGGGACGATTACGGCGTTTTCGTCTTCGTTGAGGGTTGTTGTTGCTGCGCGGTGGAGGTATTGATGTCTTGGGGAGGCCATGACACCTTCGGCTGACTGGGGTTGGTGTTGGGCTATTGGAACCTCGAGGTTTTGGGAGGTGGTCTTGCCCTTGAGCAGTGCTTCTCGGTGGCTATAGAAGATGTTGAGGTAGTCGTTCTCGCAATATTCGAGGGCAGAATTCAAATCCTCGAATATCCGGACGCCAAACTCTGGCTCAAGTAGTCCTACGTTTTGGAGGCTCTTGCCGACGTCTCCTCCCACGTCAAGACCGGAGATAGTCATCCGCACGTTGCGTTTCTTCAAGATCCGATTGATGCGTGTGAATGCCTCGGCGGCCGAGAAGTCGATGCCATATACTCGAGAAAGGTCTAAGATGATAAACCTTATCGGAAGTCTGCTGAATGCTTCATCCTCAATCAGTCCTCGCATGGTATTCTCGACATCCACGATGGTTCCGAAGAACAGATAGCCACCAAGCTTGAGGATCAAAGTCTGCTGCCCAGCTTCTTTCAGGTATCGGTGTTGAATCGGCGGCCGCCGAACCGTAGAACCGGCAATTTTGCCGGAGTAAGTAGCGCGGATGGCAGATTTTCGTGAAGTTTGAACGACAAAGCTCAGGCAAGCCAGGATGATTCCCACCAGGATGCCAGTCACGAAATCCCAAACACCCATCGTCGCGACAATTATAACGACCTAGAACATCAGCTTGGAGCTTGTAGGCTAGCAGGATGAGACTTACAGTGAGATATTCGTGCCGATGCAACTTTCCCCATGTATCCACTAGAGCTTCCTCCATCAATTCAATACCGAGCAGGAATATCAAAGCTCCTACAACCATGACAGGAATGAATCCAACAATCACAGGACCAATTAGCATAATACCTGTGGTGGCCCCTGCAAGCATAATGCCAGCTAAGCGTGAGTTTCCACCACTGTCAATGAAAAGCAGGCTGTTGGTATACACGAGGTAATTCTAAGAAAACATATTAGTATAGACTTTTCCCCTGTGTGGCTCCCACCATCTTACCTGAATACTACCTGCAAATCCCGAAAATGCATTAGTCACGCCATGAGCCATCAACTCTCGATCAACGTTCAAATTGTCCTCGCCCGTAGAGATTCCCAATGCTGGGACATTGATAGGAACATGGAGAATTCCGAAGAATGTGAGCGCGAACATTGCTGGGATGGTATCAACAAACGCAGGCCAATCGACAGCCGAAAAGTCTGAAATAGTTAGAAAACAGCGCCAAATTAAGTAGCAATTGTAGGAGCCAACTCACCATAGAGTGTGTAGAAATGGTACCACGGATTGACAGATGAAGGAGCATCAAAGACCCAGCCGCTACTGCGTAATGAATTCATGGGTATATGCGCGATGAACTTGACGATATAAAAACACAAAGCGACGGCAACGAAATAAACCCCAACTAGATAGTTAGATCTGACGAAACGTTTGAGGGCGAGAAGACCGATCGCGAGGGACAAGGGCGTTATCCAAAGGGCTAAAGCACCCATATTGAAAAGCTTTTGCATCGTGGGAATATTAAACTCAAAAGATCCAGGCAGTCGAGCGGATACTTCGAGACCCGTAAGAACGAGGAAAAAGCCGACTCCTCCGATGCACCCAATGAGGATGTGCCTGGGAAAGAATCCAATGAGAGAGCCAATCTTGCATGTCCCCATCAAGAAAAACACCAGACCAGTAAGGATAGAACTGACGGAGAATGATAGAATTGTGGTGGCGATAACAGACTTCGGATTTTCTTCTCCAACCCGGTTCAGAATCGTATAGGCCATCTGATGGAAGAACGGCACAACCTCGATCATCTCACTTCCGACTCCTCCACGGAATATCGAGCCTCCACAGGAGAATACCAGTTGAGCGATGATGGTACTGACGTAGAACATAGATATGCCATCTGAGCCTAGGTCAGAAAATATTGGCTCACCCAATGGGAACAAAATCATCCCATATGAAAGAGCGTCCAGGATATTCAAGAGTAGACCCAGAAATACCGAAGGCAGTAAGCTCAGCGGATGTACAATTCCCCGTTGCCATACAACTCTGCGATCCCATGTCTTCGGATGAGCAAGTACATGAAAGGACGCCGAGATCGTCGAAAGAGCATTGGGGATAGCACTAGATGTTTCCTTCGGTGTGTATACTTGACCCTCAACATCACTCGCTGATCCATAGGTCCTGGATGGTCTTGAAGTTGACTTGGGCAGCAAAGACGTTTGCTCGGTACTTGTGTCCTCCTCGTGTTCATTGACGGAGGAAGGCGATCTAACCCCCGCATCTTTACTCCCGCTCGATTCATTCCGCGTTCCGGCACTCCGGTCTTTATTGAGGCCAGCTGACGGATCACGGATCATGGCCGTTAGAACAGACGACCCCCCAGAATGCACAGTCGGCTCATGGCCTATCTCATCTGTCCCACTTGACCCCGACAGCTGCAGACTAGGCGACGACCGTGTTTCGGCATCAGCTGGGCCGTCCGTATGTCGAAAGATATCCATGGCCGGAGTAATATCCCTTGGTTCTCTCGACAAGGCAAGCGAAGCCAATTCCGCAGTTTGTTCTCGAAGGCCATGGGACGAGTAGTGCGCCGGATCTGGACAGACTTCTAGTCAGCAACCACTATTGTATTAAACAAGCTGGAAGGTCCTCATTTACCAGAAGCATTATGGAACGAGCGGTGATAGAAGGACCGGCTCGGCGCCCTGTAACTAGTTCCGCCAGATAATACCGGATCTGAGCCTATCGTCTGAGGAGGAAAACTGCTGGGCTCCGGTAGTTCGCCAATCGTTTCTGGTGCAGGGTTGTCGTTAGAGATGGGCGGCGGGTGGGTGGCCTGCGAGTCAGCCCGCTTCCGGCGACCCAGAACACCCATCTCGGTTGAAGCACGAGTATATGGTTGGTGGGATGGTTAATTCGCAATCCGGTCTCGAAATTGAGTTAGCGGACAGGCTCGTCACTTGCTCACGTTGGATTCTCGCAAATAGCGCTTAGAGGAGGAATGACGCAAGACTTAGAGGAAGCGCGACGATTGACATCGCCCGGGGGTTGAAGAGACGAGCCGGGGACCACGGAAGGGTGACAACATGAGAAGGGAGAGAGGTCTCGGACGGTTAGAGATGGTGATCGAGTCAGAAGAAGCTCTTGGGGTAGTTCCAAGGAAGCTTTGCCTGGCAGTTCTTATCAGCGGATTGAGTAAAAAGTCCTATCTGCGGAGGACGCTGGATTTGGCGGGCCCACTTGGTTCCAACTCTCTGCCCTGTTCGAGAGATAACTCGGACTCATCTTCCAGGAAACAATATTACCTCAGAAACGGCGAGAAAACGATATTAACGATGCAGGGCATGTCATGCTGTTCAATTGGCGAGACGTTGACTGCTTTCGGAGATCAGCCGATGAGCTGCAGGAATAACGGTCAACTTGCTTTTCGCCTGTGTTTGACCTCAGGAACAGTGAACGGTTAGTCATACAAGGCCCAGTTTTTTAGGTAAATGATAAATATACTTCGTAAGTTATCAAAGTTAGATTTCAGAACGCAATGTAGTTTATCTCTACGCATCTAACACCATGGGTATCACTATAAACAAAAACTAACTCCCACAACTCCAAGCACTCGCAGCCAAGCATGATAAGCCTCCCATCAGCTCAACCGCTCCAAAAAACCCTGTGCTATAAGCCGCTCCACATCGCCATGTCGCACATAGAGCTGACTGTTCTTCGTCAAATTAATGACCCTGCGACCGTTAGCAATCCATCCACAATGCAACTCCATCCTTAAAAAAAGGAAGTGGAAGCAACATAACATACCCATACTCCGTCTGAATCTCCCCCGCATCCTTCAAAACTCTTACATCAATAAACAAATCCTTCGGCGGCTCCAGACTCCCCGTAAGATCAATATCTGTCCATTGCCCCTTATACGTAGCCAGCATGTCACTATACTGCCGGAAGTACTCCTCTTCATCGGGACTCAACGAGCTCTCGTTCCCGCTGTTCGGTCCACCACTACCGACGGTACCATCTTCCACACCCGCCATCGCAGACGCCGCCGCCGCTTGCTGCTCCAGCACATCGATGCCCTTCCAGCATAATTCCTCGAGTTTCTCAGTCCGCACGCGGTGGTACGCAAGGAGACAGCGCTTGTTGCGCCGGATACAGAGGTGATCGACCAACAGGGCGCACGCGACAGCCGGCTCTTGGGATGGGTTGAAGTTTCCTTCGAAGGGGGCGAGGAGGTGGGCGACATCGCGATCGAGATCGCGAACTTCGCGCGCGACGGTACGGACGAGCTCGGTTTGGTAGGGTGGGAGGTGTGCGAGGGATTGCGTGCGTTTGGCGTGTTGGACCTGGATTGCGTGGTGTGGGCGTTAGTAGATGTTTATTTGACGTGCTTTTTTTGATCTTTGGGGCAGATCTGTATATCTGATTTGGGGACAGGTTCTGATGTATTGAATCAGGTTCGTCATACCAGTTTATTGCCTAGTTCTCCGTACATAATGGGGGATTGAGTTGGTGTTCATTCAAAGGGTGGGGTATCCGAGCAGAGCGGTGGTAAGAGGCCGCGTTTGGACGCGTTTCTGATGCGGCAGTTGGTTAGTACGATGGAATGATTCAAAAGGATTGCCGATGAGTTCCCCCCAAGTCGTGTCTGCTATTGGGAGAGATTGGAGTTCGCAGAATGTTCGTGGGAACAAAGAAATGTTGAACCTTGGAGTCTTTTTCCAGGTATACCTTATCGCCGCCGGCTTGCTGCTTTAACGACACGTGATGCCACAACTAACTTCTTGAGACGACGTTTCGATTTCAATTGAACGTTTTGCACTTTGATAGGGATTCATCAGAGCTCATTTTCCTTGTATCTATTAAGCTGACCTATTGAAGCACTGCCTTTGAGTGAATTTGGTCTATTTTCTTGACATCAGCAAGCTCATTCCTGCATACCATACCGCAGGCTGTCGACGTGGAAGGGAATATTCTGAAAGCCGGACTACGAAAGGAATCCTAAGAGTACAGATGGATTTAAGAGAAGGGACCATATAAATGTAATGAACTTCTTAGTCTAAGCAAGCATGGGTGACGAACCCTATGCGTTATAATCTATGCGATGAAAACCTAGCAGATTACCAACCCATAATAACAAGCCATAATATGACAGAAAAAACAAGGCAGCAGCCCACCTGGGTGCCATCACAAGAAGCATTGAGTAAAAGCAGACAACTCCAAAATGAAGGGGACAAAAATGCACATAATCTCCACAGGAAAACAAGACAACTTCCACCCAAGTTGTCATCATCATCTCAGTACCGCGAAACTCAAATCGCAAGTCCAACTTTGATAAAAACAAAAGAGCCAGCCCAGGGGTAATCACTAAAATGGAACGAAGTCATAAAAAAGAAGACAAAGCCAACCCATGAACAAGTGAGTATATGTCAAATGGCTTTCATCTAGCTCATCATTTTCGTCAACCAGAGTTACATGATTCAAAAACACGAAAAAGTTTTATCAATATCCCTGAGGATTATTGATCCAATGATCAAACTCTCCACCTACGGGCTCCAAACCAGCTGTTTGACTTGGGTCCCATGTGTCACTCTGCACGCCAGGCTGCAAAGGCGAGGTACCAGCGTAGCCGATGGGGCTAGTGGGGTACTGGAAGTACACATTGTTCGAAGATTCACTCTGCCATAAAGGATACTGAGAGCCCCCGTAGACCTGAGTTCCAGCGTCGTTGAAGTCTAATAGTTGAGGATCGAGTTGACCACCCGCACCACTTCCGGATGTTGGTATTTGAGGTTGAAGTAGATCGTGATGAGCTGCTCCAGGCAGACCAGCAAGTGTTGTTGACGAAGCATAGTGCATATCGTCGGCATTGGAGGATGGCTGTAGGTATTGGGTCGGATCAGAGGTAAGCATCAATCCTGAGGTCGACCTTCCGGGGTTGCTGGTGGGCCACGAATGAGGAAAGTATCCATCGGTTTGCAGGCTGTGGTGTCCCATGTCAGGAGGCGTCGGGTGTCCGCTGTCCCATCCACTGCTACCAAGATCTGGAGAGCTGAATGCACTGAGCCTGCTGATATGACGCTGGGCCGGGCTGGCTTCAGGTGTGGTCCGATACCCGGCGATGTAGGAACGGTCATCATCAAGCATACGTTTTCTCTTGTCCTTTGCTGGTGTGAACTTATAACCAGGGTGTGCCTTTAGGTGATTTTTCTTTTCAATGGCTGCATACCGCTCATACTGAAGCTTGATTTCAGGGGTTTCGTTATTCCAGCTTTGGCCTGCCGCGGTAGATACCACTTGATGGTTCTGCTGCCGGAACAACTCCTTGGTCCTCTCAGCATATGCCGAGCGATAAAGCATAAAAGAGTTCATTGGCCTGGGGATCTTTCCATTCTTCCGCACAGTTTCCGCGAGACGCTCCTCAGTGGGCCGATTCACGTGTTGTTCCATATCCTTCAGAGGAATATGGGTCAGGTCTCTCGTCAGAACACTCAGCGGCGCAGTAAGCCTGACACCTTGTTCGATTGAATCCTTGCGACCCTTCGTGCGGCGACGTTGTCTAGGTGACCGCAAAACTCTTGGTTTTGAAATGCCAGAGGGTATCATTGAAGGTGATGGCCACCTTGGCTGCTCGCTGTTCCTGGAAGCAGCACCATCATCAGCGGGAGGTGTATGGACCCTCATCTTGTCGGTTACCAGCTATTCCTTGTGTTAGTGATTACTCAAGCTGATGGGTGATAGGCGCAATTTTTCTTACCTGGTTGTGCAGAGAGGTGTTCTGAGAGCAGTCACTGGTTGGACCAGCGTATTGGATGTCCTGAAGAATCATGTTAGACTATGGAGGTTAAGGGATATGGGGCTCCTTTGCTGCTTAGGCACTCACTATGGCTAGCGAACTTTGCTGATCGAAAGAGACGCCGTTTTCCGACCCGGAACCTCCGTAAGGCGCCGCTGTCTGGCTATCGTATATCGAATACAAATCGGTAGTTTGGCCGACGTCAGAGGGGAGGTCTCCGTCTGTTGACTGAGGGGGAGAAGGCGGTTGGCCGCGAATCAATCGCTGCTGAACCATGCTTATGTGGTAAGATGGTGGGATGAGGTAGTCTTTCTGAATGTTGAGAGGAAAAGCAAACCCCCGCCCTAAACTTCTAAAAAAAAAGATAAAAGATGAGGAGCGAGAATATGTCTGTCTTCTACTGAGAGAAGAGAAAATCGACAGGATTATGAAGCCTTCAAAGCCTTGTTTAGCTTAGTGCGTGGTTGGGGACAGATGATTCCGGAACCAGCACGGAAACTAAATGACACGCGCAATCCTTCCTATCGGTAGATAGTCAAGATAGCAGAAATGGCGAATCAAAAAGATTGGGACCACTTCTGTCTGCAAGGGAAGCAAGATGGAAAGCGAAGAGAGAATGAAGAAGGAGGTCCAAAGAGAGAAGGAGAGGCGACAATAAGTAGGTGAAGGGGAGATGCAGAGACAAGAGAGGAATAAAGACTGCTATTGGTGCTTTATGAGAGCCAGCGGGAACAAGCAGTCAGGAATTGGCGTAAAGAGGTGTTTGTTGTGTTGGAGGGAGGACGATGATGGATGGTTGGAGAGAACAAGAGGTGGATATGAAGCTGCTTAAGACTGATGCTCCTGCAGACAAGCGTTCGTCGTCTGGCAGCAGAATCTCTGGCACGCTAGAGTGACTGAGACCCTTTGGTGCCAGTCAGTTCTCAAAAACCACCGCCAGAAAATGGTGATGGCTGAGGTGATGGCGCGCCGGCTTTGTGTAGTGTACCAGACAGCTGGGTTCGCAAGATGGATGGGGAAACCCGCTTTTCTTTTTTTGCATTTCTTTTTGGGTTTTACATTTATTTTATTTCTTCTGAAAATTGTTTCTTATTTTTAACCCTCTTTATTATTTCCTTTTTTATGATTGGGTTGTTGAGACGTTATTTGTCTAGATCCCCTTCTCTGCTGGCCCTCCCCTTAGAATGTGCCTCTACAATGGCTCGTCGTCCATCAGTTTCACCGGTTGTTTCCAAACTGGCCCTACCAGGGTCATTCTTTGTGCCAAATCTATTCATCATGCTAAGAAGAATCCTGGTGAGTGTTTCTAGAACGCTGGGGCAAAGCTCCTGGTCAACTCTGGAGGGGGGCCCCTCCCCGTTTCTTCCTCGAGGCAGACCATGTCCCTTTCGCTACTCGGGAGCTCAGGTGATTTAGGCAGTGTTCCCCGAGCGTCGCATTATGCCTGGGTCCGTTAACGGACTCCTAATTATAATCTCTAGCAGGCTGTGTTTCCTTAATTTGGCGGCATTCTGCCACTGGGGCGAAGGTAGATTGGGGCCCTGTGGGGCCCTGTTGGCGCCTGGCCCTACTGTAGGTACGAGTCTGAATATGGCGACATCACGATCACCATGGGCCGTCGGCTCATTCCCTCACCTTCCGATCCAGTAGTTCAAACCAGGCGCAGTGGTTGACGAAGAGCCCGCCCCGGAGATAAAGGCGAGGAAAACGCGGTGCGAATCTGAGGCCCGAGAGCGAATGGCAGGAGGCGTCAGGGAAGCTAGTGTTGCGATCCATCACGTAGCCATGACAGATAATGGACCTATCATTAGGCGTAGGGAATAAACTCAAGACGCGGGAAAGGCTTGGGCCGAGAAAGTTAAATGCGGGCTTCAATAATGTCGATATAGAGGCCGAAGTTCAAATGCAGAAGTGGAAGGTACTAGGGTAGACAAGCTAGACCGATACACTTCCCAAGTCGGGCATGTCATCAGATAACCTCGAAATGCCGGGCCCTATTAGTTGAACGGCTTCTGAATCCGCTGCAATCCTCGTATCGAGTCATAGGCCGGTTCCAAGCTACCAGGAGCTATGCTGGCACAGAGAACATGCAAGCCTGTCTGGAAGGCCAGGAACCACCTCACGCTTCATGGCTCACAGTTCGGAGGTGTTCGCAGCGGGGGAGCTGGGGATGGATGCAACCTTGGGACATCAACCAGACTTTACTTCTCCACGTTTGGAATGGGTATCCCTGGACTTCAACCATGTCTGAGAGGAGCGGAAGTATTTGTCCTGTTTTCCGCATGGAGAAAAGCAGGGTGGAGTTTGGCGCGGATGGTGATCATGCTCGTGTTCGTTCCCCACAAGTGTACCCTCCGTCCTGAGCGATCAGACTAACACGGACAGTGAATTAGCGCCCAGAGCCCCAAAACGGACGAGATAACAAGTCCTGGAAGATTCAATTGGATGGACCGGAAGAAGCCGACAGACAGTGGATAGTCACGGATAGCAGGCACTTGCCAGGCGACAGAGCCGGGGCCGAAGCCGCGAAATTGAGGGGGACCGCTCCACCGCTGGCCAGTGTTGGACTTTTGGCAGATGTTGGTTCGGGTACAAGCAGATTGCGTGTTTGATAGGAAAGAACCAAACGAGAGTTTGACCGCCAGCAATCCCATATCTGCAATGTAGGCATATCGACAACTATGGCCAGCATTAACCAAGATAGCAAGAACTGGCGACTTTGGCTCACATTAGCTACCGGGGCAAGAACCGCAGGATAGAGGCTCGTGGGAGACTGGGAATGCTCAGTGGGAGTCTGTGATGGGATCATCGGAGGACCCACCGGCCTCATCTCGATGACACCCGCTTAAATTGTGGGCTCCACCACGTGGCTGTGATTGGCTGTGGTTGACTGGGATGACTTCTCCGCCCGTGCTCTGATTTGCTGTTCGTGGCAGATCATCGGCCTCCTCTCATCATCACTCGCAAATCCCGGCCGAAACTTCTCAGCCCTCATCAGGAGAGAGGAATTTTGCGTTGGGCTTCGGTGGACTACGCTGGACTATCGACTGTCGCGCTCAAGAATGATCCTCCGTGCATCCCGAGGTTCTTGGTGGACCATGGTCTGGGTTGACAGACGGTTTACATTGTCGGAAAAGCCGACCTTCCTTAGCCTTCCTCCACTGCTCATATCACAGAATAGAGTTTGGACACACCTCTTGCCATGAGGCTCTGGATAATGCCCCGTAGATGTCAGATGCAGCGACTGAGGACAGAATAGAACCGCTAATTTAGGTAGCGGATTTGTACCAAGGACCTCCAGACCCTCTCGGGCGCACTCTGAGGAAAAGAAAAGGGAACTAGGTACACTGCGGAAACTCGGGGGCATTGCTCGCGTCTTGCGAGCTCCTAACGCCGAGGCCAATCATAACGGGGCATTTGGCGATCCTCGATCGGCCTCGAAACCTCCGTTCACGATGGACAACCTAGGTACAGAGACCGAGTCTACTGACAAGCTCGCCCTTAGTCTACCTGCCAGAAGATCCGATCTGGCAGATGGTTGGTGTTCGGGCTTCATTCCGCTCGGTCTCCAGGAGTGGCTTTGCCCGAACTGTCTGCATTTGAACGAATTGACTCGAGAAACTTTGGCCTTTGACTTTCCCCCCAACCCGATCCTCACCATGGTGCCCTCCAATTCGCTTCTCCGCCTGACAGTTGACACTGAACGGCCTGCATGACACTCGCCCAGCCTTGGCAACCAAAGATTGCTATTTGGAATTCGAGTCATCTTCAGCACGCTTATCTCTCTGCGTTCCCGTGGCGCCTGTCACCCTGGTCTTGCCCAAACCCCTCTGGGTATAGATGCGATCCCTGGGATGCTTTCTCGGATACTTTTCCATCACGTGAAGGCTAGGCCATGTTGGGCTTCTCTCGGTCTCGGCCGGGGGAACAACCCTGGTGCTGGTCACCGTGGATCCCTCGGAATGTCAACACTGCTACGAGTCAGGGTCATTAGCGGGGTTGGAAGCTTCCTAACTGTCCACGACCTCACCTGCAGCTCGATGTACAACCTCGACGGCTGTTTCGCACCCCAAGATTGACCGTCATTGGAACTAATGCTAGGACCTACGCATATGGCGGTCACTGAAACTTTGGCCTCAGGGAAGGAGCAATGAAATAACACAATCCTCAGCCTGTGGTTGGGCGATATGAGGATACCGTTGGTTATTCGATCCTCGCCGTTCTGCACCGACATCGTCACCCTTGTCCTTGAGACCTGAGTCGGTGTGTTGTGCTGCCAAAAACGGCTCCAGTCATCTTCAGCTTCACCGGAGACTGGTTCATCTCTCCACCTGCTCTCTGTTGGGCCCCAAAAAAGCAGTTCATTCATTGTCAAATCGCAGATGGAGTAAAATGGCGGGGGCTGAGAGGACGTTAATGCGTGGCGACAGGTGCCCGGCCCACGATCTACAGCCCTAGTGGGCACTGGGCACTGGGACCTGACTCTCAGAACTGATAGTCGTATTGATGAAGTTGGATGGCTTGCGCAGGAACCAGAGCCAAGCTAGCCACGCCGCGAGATTTCTTTGTTGTCGCACGCATCCCTCAACCGACAGGAACGGGTTTGGAAGGCCGATGGAAGGACCCTCTTCCCTTCTTTTCGTCTCGCGGCAAGAGGATGCATGAACTCCATGGTACTAGAGAAACCTTATTCTCCTTGTCTCGTAGGTCGACTGAACTGCATTTTCCTGGCGTCCCTGACGATGGTGTGTTCACGGCCGACTAAGCTGCGCTTTTCTGATATTGACCATACTGGAGCCCTTGAGAGGACACCGTTAATGTAGAGTCTTCCACAAAAGCAAAGCATCCGCAATTCTTGCGGATAACTTTCATATTTTTCTCCGACTTTTGCTAAGTGCAACGCCACATTCACACAAACACCATCACGAGTCATGAGTCTATTTTGAATCTCCGCTGTGTTACTTACAATAAGTTGTCCATGGAAGGGGATGCGCGACAAGGATCGCCATGTGCAGCCAAGTCCATAGAAACCATGGCAACCTCCCTGACAGATTCAACCATGGTCAACCCGACCTTCTGAAGTATTCTGGAAAAGAGTTTAGGGTGTTTGATCGACGCCAAATAGATGCGCCATCCCAAATGCGGCCCCTTCGACAAGGCTAGGGCTGCTCACGGCCCCCTTCTCGCCGATTCGCAAGCGTAAGGAGGGTCTGCTGATGACCCTCAGACGCCGAGTGGGCCAGTTCCCTCGATCTGATGTGCAAATCGCGCCTGACCTTGGCTCACTCAAGCCTCCTGTCTGTTTTAGGGTGATGAAACAGGGCATCCGTTTTGGCTATCTAAGAATACCTGTGCCCTCCGATTTCTTTTGTACACTGCAATCAGTCCCGTGGTTGAATGCTGCGCCTCGTTCCATCGCGACCTCCTGTTTTAGCTATTTCGGAGGAGCGCTTTTTTTAGCTGTTACAACATTGCGGGGGGGGGGGGGGCCCCGGGGG
>JAMFNW010000028.1:0-118104 GCA_025768815.1 Aspergillus sp. PM3604 | reverse complement strand
TTTTGCATTTTCGGTGGTGCGATTTTTTTTGCTGTTAAAAAATTGCGCCCCCCCCCCCCCCCCCCTCTTGGATTCACGGTCACTATTTTTGATGACCAGAAGGCTGGGAGGGAGTCGATTCCAGGTGGGGGGAAAATTAGGACTCGATGCGTTGGTTTTTCGAAAAGTAATTGGGCTGGGGATGGCGTAACTCCCATGAAAGGTATCCTGGATATTATCTATTCCAGAAATGGCATCAATGGAAAGCCAAGACAACATCTTGAACTCCCGGGAATGCTGTTCCCAATAAACCAAAGAGGATAACCACGGGGAAAGCAAGGAACCCTTGAGGGATTGGCCCAGGGAAAGAATCCCAGCAGCAGGTGGCAAGTCTGATCCAAATTGACTGCCATCACAGCATAACCAAATTGACAGATTCGGAATTCTATGCATCAATTTCGTGTCCACAAACGTGGCCCCAGGAGAAGGCGGCCAGCGTTAACCAACATGATAGCAAGTGGCGCCCACGCCTGTGTCGCTGAGATTGTCTGTGAACTTGAAGGTTGCTGCGGCAAGCTTCAAACTCGTAAGCTGCATGTACTCTCTCGACGATGCAAACTCTCTTTGGCCGAGGGTACTCAACCCGATGTTGGGATTTACAACTTCATGACGGATGGTCTGCACTGCACAGTGGAGAAGATCCTTGAGTTCCCAAACATATCGCTGGCGTGTTGAAGTCGATCCACGACAGCAACAGTGGCAAGCTACAAGGAAGGGTTCAGGCATCTTGACATGGACACTCCACAGGAGATGAAGCTAAAAAGAGCGGATAGTAAGTTGCATCCAACACTTCCATGGGATTGCAAATATTTTATTGGGTGGCCTTCATAGTCTGCCTTCTGCCTCCCCTCACGACGTCGATGACAGCCCATGGTCGGGATTCGAAGAAACACCCCAACCAACAACTCCAGGTCACTGTCCCCGTTGGTTGGTCCAAGGGGATCACGTTTAACTTCGACCAACCCATAAACAGCAAAAATGTCATCTGAACTTTAAAGTGCCCAGCTGCGACGAAGATCATCGGGTTTCGGAAGCCTCGTGCGTGGCCACTAGGACCTCATAAATACGGACACGGACACAAACAGACGCCATGGAGCCCGCGCAGCCTTGGGACAGACGGCCAATCAATCGGCCCATTCATGCGAATATTAGCGCGCTGAGCCGATCCGTCTCAATCTGAATCTATATCTTGATGCATTATGGAGTACTTGATCGATGATCGGCTGTGTTTGTCCCTTGCTGTCCATCACAACTCAATTCTCAGCGAACGATGAGGAAGGGAATGAAAAATGAAGGAGGGGAGAGGCTGGTGGCTTTAGGTCGGGCGGGGGACCTTTCCCGCATGCTACGGCCTGTCAAACTGTCACTGTCACTGCCACTGTCACGATTGTCATTTCTCCTCATCGTTGAACCGTTAAGAGAAAATTTCCCCATTACCAAGTCGATCGACTGGCGTCATCCAGTCTACTGCCTGTCGACTCTTTGCGCACTGTCTGCCAATCAACCCAACATGACGCCGCCGACTGACACGTGGAATTGTCCCTGGAGGAGAAGCTCTTCTGGTTCATGCATGCTTGGGTTGGCTTCCCAGCAGATACCATGGGCCCAAGTCAACTTGCTGCAATGCGCGATGCAACGCACGCACCTACGAGCCTGCATGTGGCCGAGTAGGGCTTATTAGGGCAAGTTGCCGGGAAACCCGAGCCGTGAAGTAAGCACCTTACTCGGTTCCCAACTACGGAGACACCTGCTGTCAAGACTGGAAACGCGGAATTTCTAAGTTATACTCGTACTTTGTTGTACTTTGTACTTTGTTGCGCCTTTTGCTTCCATCGACTTCCCGTACTCTTGAAGGCGAACGGCTGCCTGCTGAGGGAGTGACAGCAGTCTAGCCATAAATCGAACGTACTTCTGTGATAACCCATTTGGCGCGCAATCATCAAATGGCTCCAACCACGCCGCTACAGGGATCAAGGGTGCGATTAAGGTTTCAGTATCTCGGTCGTGATCAACCGGCTTTGAGTGACTGTCATTGGCTGGGTTTAATTCTCAGGTCGAAATGCGTCCACTCGAGCGGCAAGTCAACGACATCACGATGGGCTCACCGAGGGTCTATGGGTTAACCTAGGGTTGATGGGCTTGCCCAGGGACCGCAATCACTTGGTCTGCGGCCAAGTGTGCCATCGTGGGCATTATTGTGGAGATTCACCAGATGGATCGAGATAAATATTGGTACACTGACAAGACGAAGCACCAGGTGCCAGTAGATCATTACACGACTGGAGCACTGGCTAAACTACGGGGGATCAGGAAGGAGTCTGGCCGGTGGCCGCCAGGAGTTGCGGGCCCTGCGGGTGAGTTTATGTGACAGGTGTGACGGACTTGGAGCTTTCGACACTCCGAGACCCAAATGCGACGAGCATTGATTGGACAATGGCACTAAACTGTTGGATCTGTTATTTCGGCGTTGGTCGGCTCGGATCAGCCCCGTCACTCACTCAACTGGAGCCCTCGTTGAACGTTGAGTCGTTGTTTGAGCTAGGATGTTGAAGGCGATTGTCCTGCAGCCTGATCATTGTCATTCTTCCCATTCGAGTTCATCCACTTGGTGGGCTGTCGCACAAAAGTCCGCGAATGAAGTGCGAGCAATCAAGCAAGTGTATGGAGGACAGCGGGTAGAGAGCGGACGTGGCTGTTGCTCCCATTAATTATTTCCTCCCAAATCCTGGATTCCCCTGCAATTGGGACAACCAAGCAGGGAAATAACGCCCATGGTACTTTGGGCGCATTCTTTTCCTTTTTTCTCGAGTGCGAGAAAATGCCAAAGTAATAATTTCTTCGGACGGTTTGAAGACCGAATGGAGGCCTTGCGCCGCAGCAGCCTGCGCTGACCCTCTCTCAGTCAGGTGGCCATCAACCCAACTCAAACTGAGTTGACGAATACTCGCCCAAGGCACTAACACGAGGCAAAACGCTTGAATTCTGGACATCGGCTGTCGGAGCCGCTCTTGGCTTACTGGCGATGAGCCAAGGAAAGGACCCAGGGAAGGGAGAACCGGAAACGGAGCCCGCTCCCGCGTCCTTCGAGGTCGCCGTATCGGGGTTCGCGATACGCCACAATCCGACACTCCGTTGACCTCGGGCCTTGGGCAAGTTCATGCTAACCTGGCTCTGGGCTCGACTTGTCCCTTGGTGTGTCGAAGCTAGTATCCGCTATCACCGCCCAGGTATAGATTAATTTGAATTTGCAGGTCGCAACATCACCAGACGGTCGGACGATAGGACTGAATACGGAATACTACCTGGAGTGATGAGTCTATGATCGCAAGTCGAGGATTGAGGGCCAAACTTGGTCCTTCCGGGTCAGAGGTCGAGCCCATGTCTGAGTCCAGACTTTGACTCCTATCTCGTACTTTTGCGGTTCACTGCTTGCATAATCAACCACTCCACAGCGCATTATGCTTGCTTGTACGGAGTACCCATTTCGAATCTCGTAGGCATCGACACTCATGTTTTCTACAGCTAGCTGCCGTTATCTGTGACCGTAGATGAGATTGTGTTTTTTTGACAGCAAGCTCTTGATCTTATTATCCGTGGCATTGAGCCAGATAGTCGACAATTTCTCCACTTCGAGACTATACGGAGTATGCGGAACTAAATAAACATATCATGGATATGTACAACTACTAACAATACAGAAACCCAACACCCCAACAATATCTTTTCTCTTCAAACAAGCGCTCACATCATGCAGACGAAACCACAATCAACAGGCCACTCGCTGGAGCGAGTCTCATCTTGCGCTCCCGATCTACCTGACTGCATATCCACGCTGGCTGCAGTCTGCACGGTACCTTCGTAGCTTCTTCGCTAGCCCAAACCAGCACCTGCACTGCACCGCATGCTTGCTTTCTCCCGATCTATCCATCAGCTATCAATTTGGACCAGGTCATCCGAGCGGATAGCCTTTCCATGCGCCCACCCGCTTGCTCGCAAGTCTCATTATGCATGCATGCATGATCCCATGAGTCAAGGCCAAGGTAATTGTTTGCTCGTGCTATCTATCAGATGTAGGCAAGCGGACGAACAGAGACATTGTCTCATTTCCTCCACGTTTTGCTTTTCTGGCTTGCCCAGGTTGGCACAGTCCACGGGACGGGACGAAGCGACAGGACGCATTGGGTGGGATAGCTGGCTGGGGAGTGTTCATGCAGAGCATTGGTACCCCATTCTTGGGTCGATATGGATAATGAACTGGCGTCGGTGGTTACAGTATGTATACTATTCTACCGCGTTGCCTTTAGCTATGTATAGAGCTATATCCAACACAGACAAATAGCTCTGTCCATACGAGGCCACTAGCCGGAGTAGTGAAACAGCTGAAGACCTTCTCACTCTGTAATCAACTGCTAGATATGTCAACATCCACCCAACGCTTGGAGCCAAAGCCAATGGATCCAATCTCAAAACGAAATAATGCAATGCGCGCAACCGAGCCTCACCGTCATCAACATCTGTATGCTCCTAAGTAGCCTACCTAAAGTACCTCTAACACCATTGATCATATCCCAATATCGATAATGCACTGAAACCCCGTCTCGTATCTCTGGCCCCCGATAGCACCCTGCAAACACCCTGCAGCCTGTATTAGAATCTCACGGTGAGACGAACTGTGCATCGCTTGGGTCAGGTCGTTCGTTGCTTTTTCTTCTTACCCTCGTTTCTTTTCCTTCCCGTCGCCTGCTCCGTCTCCAGACTGACGGGACTCGAGGGGGAGGCCCGTGGTAAGCGTGAAGGGGGTGTGTCTGTGCACGTTGTTTGCTGGCTACAAGGTGCATCCTACATGCATAGTGCATGCAGCTAAAAGCCAGATACCTGTCAACAATGGCATAGATCCAATCTGATCGGGATAATGGTCTATCTGTTGACGGATTGGGGGGCCGGGGTTTGGATAATGGGATAGATTAATTAACTTTTCTTTTTCCCCCCCTTCTCCTTTTCCTCTCTTGTGATTTTGCATGAATTTAGTGATGCGGAGAGAAGGGGGGAAGGGAAGGAAAGGACTATTGCAGATTGTACAACGTGCAGTGGCAGTGTCTCGGTTAGAAGACGTACTAGAGAGGTCTACGACTTGGGATATTGTAATGAATGAAATGAAATCGATAGACAGAATTGAGCCTTAAACTAACGCCGGCCATTGCACCTAACCCAACCTGTAGCTTGTATTGTGTATTTGTATGCACCCTTCCGCCCTGTTAATACAAGTGTCATGAAAATTGAAGGGGAAAAAAAAAAGGCAGATGAGACATGGAAACTGAAAATTGAGAAAGGGGGATGGATAAAAAAGAAAAAATCCCCTCCACAGTCGATAGTCATACAAAATGGCGTGTCAAGAATACCGAAACAAAAAGCGGGAGGCTGCTGGGCTGCCTCAGTTGTTGTCGGTCGTTCAATTAACCTCGCGGGCGTATCCACTGCTTCCGGCGAGTACGATCACCACCGATTTGTTGATGGGTAATATTTCCACCCTCATGAGATTTGTCCAAAGCACAGACCTCGAGCGACGATAACGATAACGATGGACCCACAACTTAAATCTTGTCTAGCTGACTTTGAAATGTTCGCCATGAGGATTAATAACGTAACGGAATAAGATGGAGCATAATATGCGCGATATGGCCGATTCATTGATTAAAGGATACAATCGACGAACTGTTGGATGTACTACTCATGGGGGGTTCGAACTCTGAGAACCTGGCTGCGTGGAAGACTCAGGCTTCGGTACCAAGGGGGACGGTTCTAGAGGAGGTATCCGGTTGATGGACGGTGAAGACATCGCATGTTGCCCATTGGAAGCTGTCGAGAGATGGCTGTGTAGACCCATTGCATTCTCTCTTTGCCTGCGCTCTTCCTGCTCTGGGGTCATGCATTTCACTGGCGGCGGAATTGGAGCGTCGGGTGAGCTTCTTCCCATCAGCTTCGGACTTGGCTCTAGCCTTTGTACTGGCGGCAAGATCGGCGCACCAGCCATGCTTCCTGCGGTCGCCGGCCGTGGAGATTGTTTGGTAGGACTAAGGCCGGATAGTAGAACATGCTGAGAATGGGGGGACGAAGCCCGGTTCGCAGTAGGGGTCGCTGTTAATGATACGTTCCCACTGTGAATTGAGGAAAACGAAGCCTGATTTCCGGTGGCAGGACGCGGAGTGTGATGCTGTCCATGCGGCGTCCAGGGGGCAGGACCATCGGAGGAGGCCATAGGTGGAAATCCGGCAAGAGGCCCGACATCCCGATTGCCTTGGGTGGGAGACATCGATGGTCTATTTTGGATGGGAGATGGGAGGGTCGGGCTGTGAATTGTATGGGAGGATGAAGGTCGTCGCGTGAAAGTCGGGGCTGGAGGGAGCGGGCCACGGCCATTGAGTGGAAATTGGTGGATTGAGGGCAGCTTCGGCTGCTCTTGAGACGAAATGTGGCCGTTTATGCCTTTCGAAGGGGAGAAAGGCGCGCGAGATGGGCTGAAAGGAGCTGCGTGCGATGATTGAGGTCGACGCTCGGGGGAAACGGGAAACGGCACAGCATGAATTGGCGGATGTGGCAGAGAAGGGTGTGGTTGTTTCGTCGGGGATCCATTGACGACCGCCCGGGCCGCAGCAGCACTGCCTTCTGTCGTAGTTGGAACAGTCTTCGGCGCACTGGTCGACGTACCATCTGGGTGGCTTTCAACAGGACCAGGAGGCGAAGAACTGACTTTGAACTTGAGCGGCGGCAATTTGGGGAGCTTCGCTTCTTCTTCGCGGCGTTTGCAATCCCGGCAGACAAAATGGAAGTCCTCGCTCTCAGCCTCATTCTGTTTGATCCCAAGGCACTTGCTGTGCTGCCACACATTGCAATTCTCGCACGCAACGCTATGGGAGCCATCGTCCTATACAAGTTAACAGGAGGACAACGCGGTTTGGCTTGTCAATTGAACTTACAATATTTTCTCCGTGAACACCACAGCCAGAACAGTCGAAGACCCACTCGTCCTCTTGAGAGAGATCCTCCAAGTTCTTTCGCTGTTTCTCCAGTTCCGACTTAAGTTGCCGTTCGGAAATCCGGCTCTCCCCTCTTTCGAGCTTCTTTTGCTCCTCTTCAATTCGTTGCAGCTCGGCCTCATGCAGCACGCGTTTCCTTTCACGCTCCTTGATACGCTGTTCGCGCGTCATGATACGTGAATGCCGTTCGTGCTCCATTTTCTTCAATCTCTCCTCCTCCTTGCGAGCGGCAGCGAGTTCTTCGTCCCGTTTCTGCGCAACTTCAATGGCTTCCCGGTCATGTCGCTCCTTCTCGCTCTTCTGGGCGATACGGCTTGACCTCTTAGCGCCAGCGATGAGTTGGAGGTTAAAGAGCTCCTTCTCGCGCTTAACCCTTTGGCGCTCCTGTGATGCTTCCTCCTGCTCGATTACCGGGAGCACTTGTTCTTCGATCCTGCCCCTGAGTATCTTTTCATCTGCATCTCTTGTATTTCGTAGCGACTCTAGAAACTCTTTGTAATCGTCTAGCGTAACGGCGATGCATTCCCATTTCATTTTTTCAAAGGGGTTTTGGTCCTCGACGTCAAGTTTCACTTCAGCGTTCTCCTCCTCGGATTCATCATCGTAGTCAGCGCCGGTAACCTTTCTCCGCTTCGACGCTCTCACAGCTCGCGCACTCTTTCTCTTGGGCTTGGATTTGGGCTTGGACTTGGACTTGGCAGGGAGAGGAGGAGGGGGAGGAGGGTCGGTACGACGATAGAGTCGATTATCATCTAGAATATAGTAGTATCGACCTTGGCGGTCGTATCCAACTTCTTCAATACGCTTGGGCGCTGTTAGCGTGGGTCGCAAGGCTGGGGCGCGGCTAGATACTCACCCATTCCAACTGGTCTGTCTCCCTTTGTGCTGGCATCTTATCGCGGATTCGATCGGGGTTCCAGAACGTCCAGACGGTGAGCTGATGAAGGACTTGGAGTTTCAAGAACACATCAAAATCCAGGAACCTGTTCGGGACTTCGTCGTACCCGAAGGGGTTTGTAAGGTGCGAGGCTTTCGCATTGTACTGTCGTCGCGTGTATTCGTCAAAATTATCGAACCTGAGGTCATAGAATAACAATTGTCAGCTCCCACAAGGTGTAGGTAGAAGTATATTTCACGTACGTAAGTCCGCGATGCGACGAAACCCATTTCAGGAGACAGAGCCCAATCTCCAAAAGCTTCTCAGAAGGTTCAGGTTTAAGACATTCGTTTTCCAGATCCTAAGCAAAGAAAGTATGTTAGTCCGCGAAATACAGAATGACTAGCCATCGGAGCTCTCGAGTCTAGCCCTAGATTTAGAGCGAAGGGTTCAGCATACTTCAATTCCAAAATCTTCGTCGATTTTCATGGGTTTCCCAAAGATGGCGATATACTGCATGAGGTTCGCAAACTCCCAGCAGTTTCGAAGCTGCGTGAGCAAGCCAGGCTCCTCGCGTGGCTGCTCCGTCGGAGCGTCCACCTCGGAGCGGGTGCGCTTTCGCGATACCATGAAGGCGGTTCGAGACCTTTAAAAAAGGCGCCGCGGCGCAGGGGCAAATTTCGTGCAAACTGGAATTTTGGCAGCGATCCCGAGATATGGTGCCAGTAGGTCTGATTGGGGAAGAGTGTCAAAGTATAATTGCGGCCTGGGCCCTAAAAACCAGAAAATGGCATACTCCAAAAGGTGGGCGTGTTCAGGCGAGAAGGGCGGATGAGCTCACAGAATCTCCGGAGGCGCGCGTCGAGATCCGCCCGGCGGCCCGTCAGGTGACCCCCGATAAGGCTGACCCAGCAATACGACAAGGAGGCGACAAGAGGAGATTTTTTATGCATTGCATGCGATTAATCAGTGTAATTATACAAATTCTCCTCAAGAAAAACAAATAGAGACTAACAATGCAATCAATTGACGACTAAAAGCCAGGAGTCTCAGCCAACTAACGAAACACATAAACTAGATCTGGTATCTTGCATCAGAGGTCTATCTCACTCATATCGGAGGCGGAAAAAGACCATAGAGCACAATGAAACAGAGAACAGAGAAGCAGAGCGCCGTCCATATCAGTATTCACGCAATCAAGCAGTCACGTACCGTGATGGCCGAAAGAAAGCTGAGTAGATAAACAGGGGAATAAGAGAACCCTAAGTTAAAAGCAGAGGCAGAAAGACAAAAGTAGAAAAATAGCAGCGAAAAGAAAGCAAACCCCCTCGCCTGACCGTCAGGAAACGAAACCCAGCCCAGTATGCTGATGAACACCATTCCTGTTGATCTTTCAAACAAATCCTTTCTTGATGCTGGTATCCTTTCCGTTATTTTTGTGTTTTATCTTTTCTTTTCTCCCCATCATGCATGTATACCGTAGTTGCGCCTTATAATCCATTTTCGCCTTAACCTGTCCCATGCAAATCGTAAGTGTATCAAATATACCCAAAGAAATTGAAATCGAACGAAAGCAATGCTTTTCAACTTTTTACATGGCAACACCCGGTGCGCCGTCGGACACGTTATCGGAGAGATTGATTAGAAGTTGAGCGAGGCACCGCTTTGTGGCTGCGTCGTCGCGGAGAACCGAGGAAAAGGTGGCATCTCGTAAAGGCTCGGGAAGGCATTGGCGTAAGGCCTCGCGGGCGCGGCTGTTATCGCTTAATCTGTCAATCGGTCAGTAGCGCTTCAAAATAAAACCCTGGAGTTAAACTGAACATACCGGAGGAAGCAGCGCACGACATGCTTGAGTAGCCTCACGGTCTGTTGCTCAACCAGTTGAGTGACCATATTACTCAGAACCGTTCCCACGGCGTAGAACCTCTCGTATGTCGCACATATATATGCCAAGCCGATATCATCCAGCAAAATCTTCTGTACAATGAAGATAGCGACCGTCTTACTTAACTCCGAGCCCGTTTCCATTATACGGAGGCAGAGAGGGATTATCTCGGTAGTGAGGAGGAAGTTGATGACATCCGACGAATCATTCTTGACCAGCGCGCCAATGACACCCAGAGAGGTGAGGCGGAGGTACTCGAAAGGGCGAGATTTCGAGGTGGTATTCAGAAAGGGATAAAGGAATAAAGGAATGTGGGCTAGTCGCAAAAGAAATAAGAATCAGTAAGGCTAGTTAAATTGTCAATGTCAAAGTTGCTACATACCGTTCAGGAAGAGGGTGCGGGTGTCATTGTGAGACGCTACACACTGCAACAAGGCCAGTGCGTTGCAAACCCGATTTGAAGCCGCAGCAGTAAGTTGCGACGGGTTCAACAGGGGGTATACGGAAATGATTTCTTGCAGTAGGGCGGTCATTACACCTGTTCAGCGAAAAATCATATTAGCCTTTGTTGTTCGGAAAGATACCCCGACGGGTGCCCAAGAGAGAGGGGGAATCCCTACCAAATGAGTGCCAGATGACAAGTGCCAGCTCAGGCACCTGTTCCCTCTTTTTGCTGAGCTCCATCAAAGCAGTTTCTCTGCGATTTGGATCCAGAAGCTCCGCAACCCAGATGAAAACCTTGCGGTTCTCATCGCTAACTCCGCCATCGATCATTGACATCGCACCCGGCAACGCGCCATCCCCACCGACGCCTCCGGCACCCACTCCTTGGGCTGACTTGTTGGCCGCAGTAGTGCCGGCCATAGCTATACGGTTGTAGTGTTGTTGTTGAGCTGCGGCAGCAGCGGCGGCAGCGGCCTGAACTTGGGCATGTTGCTGGGCGACAAGCGTAGAATGCTGCTGTGCTTGATGTGGGTGGTGCTGGGCTTGGTGCTGCTGCTGCTGCTGCTGTTGTTGTTGTTGATGCTGCAACCAGGCGGCATCAGCCTGAGGATACTGGTGCTGATGGGAAAAGACGTGTTGACTTTGCGTTTGAAGCATGGCGGGCCGACGAAGGATTGATACTTAGGAGTGTGTTGCAATCCGCCCTGACCGACCGGAAAACTCGAATTGACGGTAGGGAGGGCTGAAGGGAACAAGGAGTGGTCAGTTGGTTGAAACCGAGATAAGATTCATTGATCAATACGCCGAAGCCGGTTGCGAAAATTGAATGAGGGATAGACACCCGGGGTGAGTGTCAGGCAGAGGGTTGGATTCGATGTGAAACGGTGATTGAGGCGAGCGAGGTTCGGGCTCCGGGAGGCGGGGAGACGCAGGTTCCGACCGGCCTCGAGAGCCTGACTCAGACTCAGCTCCAACTTTAGGCCATCGATGCAGAACAGGGAATCGTCCCGACCGGCTCAGCGACGCTCGAGTTCCACTAATATTCAGCTTTAATATGGTTTCGCAGTCGTGGATCTATTTAGAAACAATCCTCGATTGCTTACCATTGGATGGGCTGCACGTTACACTCGGCGCACGGGTTATAATAGCAGACGCATAACGGGCCATCTAGAGCTCCTGATGAGGTGTGCTCCCGTCCTGGTGCACTGTAAATACATGGATGCATCCCCCTTGCCAACTGCTTCTTCAATGCAGTCTGGGCGCTGTTAATCCGGCCTTCGCTGTTGTCTCCGATGCTTCTGATATCAGGAGCCTAGCGGAGCAGTCGATATGGTATACAATATGTCTGCTGAAGTGGTAACAAGGATAATCACATTCTCGTTTTATACTTATACTAGTATGTACATCCAAATATTAAACATGCAACACGTCAAATCATTTCCATCATAATACAGGTATCTCCTAAAGAAGAATGAAAAATTGCGGTGGTAGAGACAGTCAGTCAGATCCATCCGTCGTGCGCCTCATGCGCCTCATCCGTCCGTATAGAAAAGGTCAATAAAGCGTTAAATCATATTTAAAAATCCTCTGAAGTCATGCCGTCCACCCTCAGTCTCGTCGTCAATCGTTATGCCCGTGATCTGGATCGTCCTGATCTTCTGCTCCGTCTAGTCCGTCGGTCCGAACTCTCGCTGGCTAGAAAGTTGTTAGCAGAATGCTTCAATAAGCGAGGTGAAACTGGGTAATCAAACTTACTGGTGCTGGTATAATAGCTATAATAGCTTGGGTAGGTGTAGCTGCTGCTCTTCTCATCGTGGTCGTCCTTCTTTCTCCTCAGTCCGAGACAAAGCGCAATCGCACCGAGAATGATTCCTATCGTTGCGAGACTACCCCATTTCGATTTACCTTCGCCACCATGGTCACCACCAGATGGTCGCGCACCGAACCATGTGCGGCCTGGAGGCCGATGCGAGTGATGCGAATAGTGGTCTTCCACGTATGTCTCCTCTCGTCTTCGTCGCTTGCCGCAGCCCAGGCATGCAAGAATACTGTTGAGGAGCCCGCGGGCACAGAGACAGAGACAAACGAGGAACAACAAAAACACACCGGCAAGTGTTCCGATCACGATACCCGCGATAGCACCACCACTTAGGCCACCACCGCTGTCTTCCGGAGCATCGACCCCAAGCGCTGGGGATCCATCGGTGGTCACAGGCGTTTCGAAAGCTTGAGTTGTCGTCGCGGTCTCGGTAGCGGTGCTCGAATCCGTCGGGCGCACCCCGGGGGTGGCCGTATCAGTAGCCCAAATCGAGGTAGTAGCAGCCAAAACGCACTCGCCGTCACTGCAGATATCTTGAGCGCCGCAGCACTTGCTGCCACACTGGCTCTCTCCGATCTCAGCTCGACAACTTCCGGACCCCCCTCCCGAGCCTGTCGGACTCGCGACCCAACTACTCCATATGGATGTGAGTGTCTGGACGTCGGTTTCGGTCTGAAGGTAGGTGCTGGTATAGTATTCCCAGGCTCCGTCTCCACCTCCACCGCTGGAACCGCCTGAAGACGAGCAGACCGCTTGGCCATTGTCTGTAATGCATGTTTCGCCAGAGGCACAGCAAAGCTGGCTGTAGTAGCCACAGGGGTTGTTGCAAGATCGTTTTTCAAGCCTGCCCCCCTCGTCGGCTGTCGGCCCTAATGGACTGGCATGAGCGATGTGAGACCGGCTCAGCAATGCCAGTATCGATGTCGCCGACTGTAGTAATCGTGAGGAATGCATTGCGAATATGACAGCAGTCCGAGAATTTTCGGGCGATCGGTATGGAAACAGTCAAAAAATGCGCTGACAGCCTGGCAGCCGCAATTGTTGGCTGCAGGGTCCAACTCTTGACTTCGACTAAGGTCCCGCCGTATGATGACTGCGATCAACAGATCAAGACGGCAAACTCCCCCAACAAACAGATGGAATGTAGAAATGGTTTAAGAGCGTGAAGAAAATCGACGACAACCGAAAGAGGAGAGAGAAGAATGAGAGGTAAGGGAGGGGAGCCGGAGCTGTTGTGCCCGCGCAGGCGTTTGCCGATTTTCCCAATTCCCAGCCTCCTCACTCCTGCAAGTAAATATACAAGCCCAACCACCGCATTTCTGAGACATAAACCACCAATCGGCTTAAAGGTCCATGCGATCACTATGGAGTCATTTACTTTCTATTTTCGAAAATCCAAAGGCTGGACCCTAATTTTTTCCCGTCCTGCGTCGTCACTGCTCGACGGAATTTCCATCCTGGCGTGAGAGAAGCCCCTCCAACGCCGTCCAACATCCCCGCATCTGACCAGGCTGGGCAATAGCGTCAGCCATTATTGCGCTCACGAGGGGAGTCAGTGGCCATTTCATGTTCAAGCAATCATGTCACAATATTTGCTCACGAGCTGGCAATGACTTTGATTGTCTCCCGAGACTCGGGCACTTCTCCCGTATCTACTAAGTCTGGAAGCCTCGCGATCAGGTGCTGATGGGCACTGGCTAATTAGTCGCTAATCAGGCATCGGGCACTCCACCGGCTTTGTTCGCCCACTGTCTCTTTGACTGGTTGCTTCCTCTGGAGACTGCAGGGACAGCCTGTCAGTCCCGCTCTTTGTCCTGCAGGTTTTTGGGTTATGGCGATCAAGCGGTGTGCATGAGCAATTGTCGGTGGCATTTCTCGAGTCCTTTCGTCAGTTTTCACTTTCTCGAGTATTTTGGGCGTCCGCGACTGCGAGAAATTGAAGGTCGGGTCTGACATTGCCAAGTCGGCCATATTATAATTTTGATTTTGAGATCAAAACCAGTAGATACAAACTAAACATACAGTTCCAGTATAGGACATTATTCATGTAGTCATTCCATATATCCATCAAAGACATCATCATGTACAAATTCCATGCAAAGTTTTCTTTCATCCAGAGCCATATCCTTGTCCATGCTAGCTGCTGCCTCATATAAAGAACCCAGCAACGCCCACAGCCACACCAACAACGAGGTCGTGAAGGCTCGAAGTCCGTCTTGACCCTGCTCCGTCAGCCCCGCCTTCGTAGTTCCCACAAACTCCTAGGTTAAGACCATGGCATGCAGACTCTCTCAAGCTGGAGCATGTCGAAGCCGCACCTGGCGCCCCAGCCTGAGTGAAGTCCGCTCCCCCTCCCGTCACAGTAACCCCATATCCCCCAAAGTGTGTAATGCACTGAGTAAAGTCGCTCTGGCACCGATCATAATATGAAGAGCATTCGTCGGCATCGGAGAAGGACGTAGGTACGGCGACGAATGGGTAAGCGCCCGATATTGTCGACCCGGTAACTTGTGGCCCGTTATCGCTTGTAGGCGTCGCATCTGACGTTTGAGGGGAATTGAAACTCCCCGCTCCAATTGTGCCGGTGCAGGCTGCCCTGCTCGGACAGCATGCGATGTGTTGTGCCTCGTCGCTGGTACATATAGACCCTGATTTGCAGCAGATATCTGGGTTGTCTAGATCACCGCATCCGTTGTACCCTTTGGGGCAGTTGCCATCGCGCTTCTTCAAAAGTCGTAGAACATCATATGCTCTCCTGCTGTCATCGGGGCTTGCTGTGATAGGGGCATCGAATGGAACGGTCTCGATCGAAAGTGCGCTCGAGGCGAGGAATGTGGCCGCAATCCAGCCGGAGATCTTCATTCTCGAGGGTTAGGCTTGGGTCGTCCCGCCGCAATGGAAAGAGACTTATAATGGGGACAATGATATTTTGTCAAGATAGAAAATTATGTTCTGTCGAGCGGCTCCAACGATTCAGGGCTCTTCCGTCGGGTAGCGATGACGATGAGGTGGCTGGCGATCAACAAACTACTCGAAGCGGCAAAACAGAGTGAGATCCGTGGGTGGGCCTGAAACCCACGAGCGCCAAGAGCAGTGCCGCCCTATACTGAGACCCCAACCACCTCACTACCACATATTGCATCACTAAGGCCACTTTAATAAGTCTGAAACAGTCCTCTGTCAAGTACTCCGTACTACTTTTGTCAACCAGAGACGACAAATTTCCTGGTTTGAACAATACCGGATTCTAGAACCAAGCTTAAAAACAACTTAGCTCTGGAGCAACAAGCCTGTAATGGATGACGATTGCAAAACATGTGACCGTCAGCAGACTCACCGGCTAAACACCCTGGCGAAAGGGGAGGTTTCCTGAATTATTACTGAGCTGCTACGAAATATTCTCGACGTTATCGGTGCACTGATCATGGAGCTTCCAGTCGTGGATTTTACGCCGTGGTATAGCATCGGGGATGAACTGTCTCGACAGCGCGTGGCCCAAGAGCTCGTGGATGGCTGCCAGCGGGTAGGATTTGCGCGTATCATCAACCATTCATTACCTGGATCAGAGATCGACAAGACATTCGAGTGGATGAAGAGACTGTTTGCGCGTCCAGAAGAGGTCAAAATGAAAGCCCCGCATCCAGAAGGATGGGCCGTTAATCGCGGATACTCATGGCCTGGACTCGAGAAGGTCTCTCAGACCATGAGCACAGGAAATGATGAGGAATTGAAGAGGAAATTGAGAGAAGTGCCTGATGTTAAGGTGCGCGGTTGCCTGTTTCATGAGCAAATCTACAGGCGCCTCCTCTGGACTCATTTAGGGCTCTGAAGGCCGCGCTCACGATGATATAGGAAGTTTACGATATCGGTAGTGAATACGATGCTAGTCAATCAAACCAATGGCTTCCTAATGAGAATCTACCCGGTTTCCGGGACTTCATGACCCGATTCTACTGGGATTGCGACCGAGTTGGCAAGGAAGTTCTCCGGGCACTGGCTGTAGGACTCAAGCTAGAGGACGCAGAATACCTGACGAGAAAACATTCAGGAAATGCTAATCAACTTCGACTGCTTCACTACTTGCCTGTCCCGGCTGAAGACTTGGAAAACGATCGAGTTAGCCGCTGTGCGGCGCACACTGACTGGAGCTCGATAACTTTGCTGTTCCAAGATGACTGTGGCGGACTGGAGGTAGAAGATACCTCACGCCCTGGTATGTTTGTATCAGCGCCTCCTGTGAAGAATAGCATTATCATGAACGTGGGAGATTTATTACAGAGATGGAGCAATGGTCCGTTCCACCGGTTTTGGAATCCGGCACCCTGAAAGATAGCCTAATCCTGATCTATAGACCGATTACGCTCTACAAACCACAGAGTAAGCCTACCCAAGCTCTCTGATCGAATTGAAGAACCGAACCGGATGACCCGCGAACGGTACTCGATTCCTTACTTCATGTCTCCAGACGATGACACTGTCATTGAGTGCATACCATCTTGCATGAGCGAAAACGAACCCGCGAAATATGAGCCTATAACGCGCGGGGATTACAATAAAATGAGGGCGTCCATGATGTATTAATTTCGATTTACCATCAGCTTTTCAGCTTCTCGACATTCAGTGTCGGGAGCGGGGTTGGCATATGGGCATGGTCGTCAGGACAATAACTTAGGCACAGGCATCGAAAATAGTTCAAGAATGACAAGATATAAATTAGTTCCGAGTTTTAAACCGTGTACGGAGTATATCAAAGTTGAAATCGACTGAAGTATAAATCCAGCCCTAAGCCCTCATGTATGCCTCGTCAATGCCTGGATATAAAATTCTGCCTGAGGCAGAAAAGATTACCAGAGCCAAGCCGATAAGGGTCTTGGAGTTTGTCGGCCGCCTCGCCGCAGCAGACAAACAACAAGAAGCCTCAATCGCAAAATACCACCCAGGACTATTCATCATTACTAATAACCTGGCTGTACCGATACCGAATCTCCCATCGACTCTCATATCAACCCACGAAGCACACCCGAACCTCCATAACACCAACCCTCCCACGTCACGGCAACCCCTCCGCCGTATCTCCCAAAATGTCTATCCCAAATGAAGCTCTCCAGAAGGTAAGTTCAACATGCACGCAGAAACCTACATCAATGAACGAGCTCGCTAACGCAGCTGGTTTTCTTCACGACAGCTCCTCCAAGAAATCGAAGCGCGAGTGATCACCTCGCAGCAACAAATCGGGATCACGAAGGCTCAGATGACCAGCAAGAACCGCGATATTCGGATGCTCGAGCTGACGACGAAGGAGATTGGGTCGCTACCTAGTGATACGAGAGTTTACGAGGGGGTTGGAAAGATGTGAGTTTGCTCTGCACCTTGCCAGGTTGGCTCTCTGGTCTTCCCGAGAATACAGTGAGGTCGAGATGGGTGAATATGAGCCGAGACGGAATGTAATGCTGACACTGGTTGCTTGCGATGTGTAGGTTCGTTGGTGTGCCCAGATCAACCGTCGATAAGCGGATAACGACAGAGAGCGGGGAGCTGAAGGGGGAGATTGAGGGACTGGAGAAGAGGATGCATTATTTGGAGATGACATATAAGAACAGTCGGGAGAACTTGGAGGCTATATTGAAATCCGGTGGAAAGGCGTGATTTTCTTTTTTTTCTGTCTATGGGAACATACCTACGAATGGGACAAAATTATGACACCATTTATGAGTGCTTGCTTGCCGGGTTATCAGAGCCCATCGTCCCTAACGACATATAACTGCGTACATCAGTTCCATCGTCTCTCGATCGGGCCCAGTCTTTGGGGGAATGGGCAGTTCGGTCAAATACTGATAAAAGAAATGGCACGTTATATGTGAAGGGTGCGATCCCTGCCACTCCGCAGGTGGGATTGGAGGGCTAGCAATTGTGTAAATTTTGTTTTTGAGGCAAAGAAGTCATTTGCAACGATTTAAAAACTGGAAGTGTATGGATTTGATGGCTGGGTTAGCAATCACTGTCTGTCCGTTGGCTGACAACGTAATTATATATTAAGATTCCACAAGCTGCAGCTGTTGAAGGAAGCTTTGCCTCTTTACCAATAATCGGGCGACGTGAATATAAAGCCACCAAGTCGAAAGCACAGATATTTCAAAGATATTGGTTTAATCCAGGAAATGAAGTAGTAATGTACTAAGGTGAATATTCCTACCTGTTGGCTGAGACGCTCGGACGAGAACAAACCCTCCAGGTTTCCTCCATAATTAAACTCAAAAGGAAGACAGACGAAGTCAAATACGAGATTCGGTGCCAGAAGAAACACTAGTCCCATTTTTTATGATTTGGGAGATTTCTAGACCTCGGTGATCAGTCCCCCAAGCGCAGCGCTGATAAGGGCTGCCGCCTAGTGTCAGCCTGGTGTCAAAGAAAACACCACACCCGATATTTAAGCATTCTCGTCCAGTGAGCGGGGCTTCGCCGGGACTGATTCTTTCTTGGACTTCACCCGCAAGGATAAGGAATGCCGTTAACTTGGAAGGGCTGAGCCGCTGAGGTCAGAGGGACCCAGCGATGGCGAATCGCCCGGCCGGTCGTGCACGATTATATTAATATCCCCCCATATTAATTGGTGCCACATCCTGCTTCTTCCAAGGTCCCGATCATTGGAAGCGAAGTCGGCGGTCGGAACTTTGGAGTCATGTCCTACGAGAAATGCCCGCTATTCCCCCCAAGGCCTGAGCCTTGGATGCTGCGCGGGATTAACCGCCGTGTTCCTTGGTTGTAGTCGCTATGTTTAAGAATAGACTCCCAATATCAAGAGCCAACGGTGTTTTATGTAGCGCCGCAGAAATGAATGGACCAAAGTAGATCTTGACGTCGAGGAGCGCCCAGCCACCTGCACAACCCTGCGATGAAGAGCCTGGTCGTCATTCATTCAGATGATCAGCCGCCCAATGGCCCAATGATGCCGGATCCCCCACTCCAGCTGAGCCGCCCGCCATAGAGGAGGAGGGGGCTGCTTTTCTGACTTTTGTCCCCTCGCCTCTTTCCCTTTCTCTCTCCCGGTTTTGCTCGTTTTCTCATCGTCTGTTTCATCCTTATCCGGTTTCGACTTTCTTGTTGGTGCCTGACGTTCAGCTGGCCCTTCCCCTCGTCTCCCCATTTTAGCCCCGCCGCTCCGTCCGTTATCGAGCCGCCGGACTGTTCGTACTGTGCATTAGCCCTCGTGTTCGCTCTGCGATAAATCTATCCCACAAGCCCTATATATTCGGAGGTAATCTTGTCTCGCAGGATGCCTAGACACCGCCGTTTTTCCATCACCGACTCTGAGACTGACTACTCAGAATCTGACACTTCCATGATGGAGTACCCCCGTAACCATAGAAGACGCTCCAATTCCCGCACTCGCCCCAGCTACAGCAACACTTACCTGAGCCCAAACAGGGTACACGAAGATGTCCGCATCCACCGATCTGCCTCGACAGGTGCCCGTCGCACCCGACAAGAGCGCGATCGGGAGCGGGTCGATCGAACCCAACCCACTGCCGTCATCGTTGACATCAAAAACGACTCTCGGAATACGAGCTCCAACAAGGCCCGTAAGGATCGTCGCGATAACCACCGCGAAGAGACCAACCATTACCTAGACCCTTATGAGTCTGAGGACGAGACCTACTTACGACGCCCTCAGCGCCGGGCTCGTGCTAGTACTAGCGCTTCCCACTCTCGGGAGCCCTCGCCCCTCCAGCAGCCACCCCGCGACTATGATCTCCTCATTGACCAGCGGGTGCTTGAACACAATGACCACCGCCAGGATCTCGAGCTCCTTCGACAGCAACAGGAGATTGAGCGGCTTGAGCGGCAGCTCGCCCGAAACCATGGCGAGCATGACGTCCGTCTCATAAGGGAGGAGGAAGACAGATATGAAGACGACATAAGTGACAGGCTGCGACGGCTCCAGAGATACGAGGAGCACGAGCGTCTAGAGGAGGAGAAGCGCAAGGCTGAACGTCGATATAGGCTCCAGAGGTTGGAGGCGGCCGAGCGTGAATCCGCTGAGCAAGAGGAGGTGCGCCGGAAGCTAAAGCATGAGAGGCTCGTGGAGCTCCAGCGCAAGATTGATGAGGAAGAGGAGCGCGAACGGGTCAAGAAAGAAATTCGCGATGAGGAGGCAAGGAGGGCTCTCGAGGAACAGAAGAAACGAGCCGAGGAGGCCAAAATGAAGGCTGCCGCTGTCGAGGAGTGGAAACTTGCTGAAGAACGACGGAGAATCGCCGAGCGTGAGGCAGCAGCGCAGCGTGACAGGGAGTTCAGGGAACGCCTGAGAGTTGAATTCGGCTACACGGAGGAGGAGATTGAAGACATTATCAACAAGAAGCACAAGAAGGATAAGAAGGAGGGAAAGAAAGACGAGAAGGGGGAGAAGAAGGACGATAAGAAAGAAAAAAAAGAGGAAGATCCCAACAAACCAACTTGGATCAAGGTACGATGCCGCAATCTGACTTTGCGATGGACTCTACTAACGTTCTTTAGGTCCACCGCAAGCATCTCCTTCCAGACACGTTGATTGCCTATCGGCTCCCTTGGTCATGGGATGAGGTAGGTTTAACTGCTAAGATTTTCTGATGTATTTCGGGCTAACAGATGAACTTTTAGTACGACGGAAACTATATGATCATCAAGTCTTGGGTCAGCGAAGAGCTCCAGGAGGAACTGTTCGCACACAGCCGGCGATTGCGTGAGGGCAAGGTCATCGGCGAGAAATCTGAGACCTTGACCGAACTGAGGGTGAATGACCGTAACAAGGATAAAATGTACCTTGTGCGGAAGAAGAGCCCTAGCCGGCGGTCATGGATCTTCACCTGATGTGGATGTTGAATTCTTTTTGTCTACTTATTGACGATCTCCCCTTATATATCCCTACCTGCCCTTCCTTGCAACTATTACCTTCGCTACTCGTTTCCGTGCACGGTTCTATGAGTGCTATTTGTTTATACTTGACTTGGTCTTTAACATGAGTTGTGATTTATTGCTATTTATACACGATACAGTCATGAATGAATGATCTATGATGACCTTTCCAACCCAAACCATGGCACATTACAGACTAGGTTGATAGATTAGTATTATATCCCCACCTCAGACCTCGCCTCTGTCTTCGCCCACCTCGTCTCCGCCCTCAGAATAAGCTCCTCATACACCGTCCACGCAAGCGCGGAACTTAGTGCTTTCCTCCCAATCCTCAGGCCCAACCCACCAAACAGACTCCGCACCCCGTCTTCCTGAATCATCAACCGTACGGCACGCATCATATTCCCGTACTTTGCTGGCATAAGCTGAAGCCGTGTCTTTACCGCATCAAATGGATTCGTAATCGTCGTGGCAAGCCCAGCAGCCAAACCACCCGAAAGAAAATTAATAGACGAAGACGACGGTGATTTCAGCCGCTGATCCGTTTCAGAAGTAGTAGTCGTTGCAGACGCTAAGTACCGCTTTAACTGCTCGTAGATGACGACATAAAGGCCCGCATATGGGGCGTCTCGCGCAGCGGTGGCACCAAATCCAGCGAAGAGACCGCGGATTCCTTCTGTACGCATTATGTCCCGACCTGCGCCGTAGAGACTGCGGTATGCATAGTAGTCCGACTCATAGCGGACTTTGATGACAGTAACGGGCATCATGACAAACCCCGCGGCGACCCGCGCAGCGGCTCCGGTGGCTAAGTTTGCGGTGTTGGAGAGTTTAGGGAGAGCGGATGAAGACGACGCGGAGGAGGGAAGAATCGTGCCGTTAGCGACATTATTAGGGTTAGCGTTTGCGAGGGCAATGGGTGTTGCGAGGCTTTGGCGTAGCGCGTTGAGAGACGTGAAATAGAGAGCTGAGCCGAAGCCTGTGCGGAGGGCGGAGGGCAGGGTTCCACGCCATAGACTGCGGATTGGGTTGGGAGAGGAAAGGATTGTTCTGACCGTTGAGAGGAGAGAGGCGTGATGGTGTGATTGTTGGACTCGAGTTTTGAGGAGATCTGCTGGTTGCAGGAGGATAGAGGATGTGAGACCTGAGAGGAGTCCAGCTCCGAAGTGGAAGGTGGTTTTGGAGGCTGGATTCGGTCAATTAGTCACTGCAGTTGGCTTCAAGGTATTAATCCAATGACATGGGTAGATGGGTACATTTTGAGACCGTCCTCACCGGTGGAGGTGCGTAGGTAGAGCTAGCATTGTTCGACATATCGATATCTCCAGCGCTTCCGCAGGAAAAGGCCCGAGGTTCAATAGGTATCTATCTCACTGTCGGACAAGAGCGTAGTATTTTAGACCGGAAGTTGGACCGTTTTTGAGCACGGTCACGTCTGAGGAGGTCTGGCCCACATTTCAGGCCCAGGAGTCGGGCAATGGTGTACAGTGGATGGAGTGAAGCTATCGGTGAATTATGTGAGATGCCGCAGTATTTTTTCAGATGTTCATGAAGTCATCCGAGGCTTTGCGGAGAGGTTGCTGATTGGCTGTCTCCGCATGCGCCTGGTAAGATTCGTATTAGTATTGTAACGATACCCCGCCGGTGGGTAGAATTCACTTGCAAAGTCCTAAATGGGCAATCTCTGGATGTATAGATGATTCTTTATAGCGACCGAGACGCAATAAATGTGCGAGTTGACCCGGCTGTACGCGCAATTTGCCGCAATGGATCCAATCTCCAGGCGGTTGTCCGGAAGTTGCGGAGGCAAGGGTCAATCGGCATCCAATGAGACAGGATGATTTGTCGACGTCACAGGCGAACCTGAGTCGAAGAACGGTTCCTGCTGATGCGAACCACAGCCCATAAGGCTGTTACTTCCTCGGTGGCATTGATTTTCTCCCTTGCTCTTCTCTGCATCTTCCTGCTTGCCTTCTGCAAGAGAGGTATTGTCAGATTCCTACGAGGATCTGCGTCTGCGTCTACGACTAATGGCCTGGCTTCCCTCCATTCCGTATCCGCCTTCTAGGGATGGTTATTGGCACCCTGTTACTTCGACTTTGAACTGGTGCGAAGAGGCGAGTCGCTGCCCTCGCTTTCTCTATGAGTTTGCCTGTGGACTGAGGCTAATATTTGATACGTATATAGGACTATTATGCTACCATCTACTCTGCGGAGATCGTCAATACCTTGACGAATCTCTTGTTCATGATGCTAGGAGTGAAAGGCATTCTTAGCTGTCGGCGCAATGGGCACGATACAATTTTCCAGGTGGCGTACTATGGGTACATCGTGGTTGGTGCCGGCAGCTTTTTGTTTCACTCAACACTGAAATGTAAGCGGCTTCCATGGACCCGATTTTAGGATTGCGAAAGCTGACTGGCCTCGGTTTGCTAGACCCAATGCAACTAGTGGACGAGCTGTCTATGATTTACACCACATGCCTGATGTGCTACGCTTCGTTTTCCTACTCAAGATCAGTCAGCTACCGAATCTTCCTGGCTCTGTCCCTCTCTGCCCTGGCTGTTTTCATCACTCTTTACTATCATTACCTCCAAAATCCAGTATTTCACCAGAACGCATACGCCCTTCTTACTGCCGTCGTGCTAGTACGAAGTATGTACACAATGGAGGTGGAACTCCGCCCTTCGCGGCGGCATACAACCGAGGAGGACCGGCTCGAACGGAAAAGGCAGGGCCTCCCCGTCCTCTCCAAGGAAAGACAACACTACGAGAATGTCCGGGACTTAAAGATTTTGAAAACAATGTGGTTTATGGTTGGCTACGGACTGAGTGTCTTTCTGGGCGGGTTCGCAATCTGGAACCTGGACAACTATTTCTGTAGTACAATACGAGTGTGGCGTCGAGAACTTGGCCTTCCCTGGGGTATCTTGCTTGAAGGCCATGGTTGGTGGTAGGTTAACTGACTGGTATTCATGTATTAAACCACAGTCCCATGCTAACTCGGTTTGACTAAAGGCATGTAATGACCGGTACCGGCGCATACCTTTACATAGTATGGGGTATTTGGCTACGACACTGTCTGAACAAACGCCAAGAGGAATACCAATTATGGTGGCCGCATATCTGGAATACGCCTGAGATCGTGCGAACCTTGACCGACGCAAATGGATCGGCCAAGAAAGTACTTTGAGACACGCTGGTTAAACGCTTTTTACCCTCCGCTTTCGACTATATATTTATACCTTTTTAAGCGGAAGAGCCTTGTTGTTACGGAGTTGTGTGCGTTGGATACCTCACTGGCAAGTTGCTATAGCTTTATCTGAGTTATTTTTAGGGCCAGCTTAGCTGAACTGGGCCGCTGATAGACAATTCAACTACTGGGTGGTTGAAACTAGATAACATATAGAATGAAATCAAGGAACAAAAGCTTTATAGAAATGATACCCACTCAGGGACCAGTGTATGTGTATTTCTAATGCGTGATACTCTAGTTTGTATGTACTAGTGTCGTTAGGAACTGCATGACGCATCACAGCTTCGACTTCGAAGCCTCCTTCTTGGGCCGCACAGGAGCCGGTACATGCTCCTTCCAGCGACGATCGATGGTCATTTTCTCCACCTTTGACTTGCGGCTCCACTGGTCCCTGAACAACTTCTCGTCTTCCTTCCACCGTTGCAGCTCCGGGCCCAGCCATTTGCTAGTTTCCTCGGCACATTGGACCGGCGCTTCCTGCGCAACGAGGTGTCCGTTCTCCTTTAGCACCACGTCTTTGACACGCCCTGCCAGTATACCGCCGCTCCCACCGAGACCAGTTCCTGTATGATTTAATTTATCTGCCATCATGGTCGGCGGGGACATGTCTGATTTGCCACCGAAGATATATAGTACGCTTGGACGGAGGTGCGGGAGTTGGGTAAATACTCGGTACGGCTCCGGTCGATAGAAAGGCCAAGAACCTACAATGTCTGGGTCGAGGTCCGGGTGTGTTACTTTGTTTACGGGGACAGCAAACCCAGGCGGCCCGTCATAGTTGGGTCGGGAGAATGTGAATACCTCCTGGTGGAGCGTTGTTCGCAAGGTGACAGGATATTCAGCGTTTGTGTCTTTCTCTGAAGAAGTCGAGGGAGATTGGTCATTGTGGGGGTAGATGGATGTAGGAAGATCTCGGAGGCCGTATTGGATCCAACGTTCTAGTACGCGAGGGTCCCAGGCTTGATAGAAAGGATTTCTCTTGAAAGATTCTGCGGCAGCCTTCCGGGATGGCCACTTGTCGCGCCTATAGGTGGAGAGTTGAGTGGTTTTGGCGATAACGAGTTTCTGCTTCCCTAGGTCGGAGGGGTCTAGTTGGGTTGTTTGCCGTTGGATGACGGGGTCGAGCAGGATAAGGCTGTGAATAAGGCGAGGATGTATACTAGCCAATTGGACACTAAGGCAAAGGACCTGGTCAGTGATATGGTATCCGAGTGAATGGGTCGCTGGAGACAAACAGATGTGCGCCGCCCATACTATGTCCGACACCGATGATGGGGCGCGGCATCTCTTTCCGCTTTACATTGACAAGTTGGAGGAGATCACGCGGATGGTCAAACCAGCTGGCTGTACGTGTAAATGGTCAGTACCTGCGCGCCCAGTGTAGACATCGAAGGCCTCCACTTACGATCATTTCCCAGTAGGTTTTCGTTCACCACGCTGCTGTGTCCCTGGTGCGCAACATCTGCCATCCAAATGCTACGAATCTGGAACCCATTCGCTTTTGACCGAGCATGTATTTCTTCCCAGAGCGGCTCGTAAAGCTCCTATTCAAGCTTTTATTAGCCAAGGCATATACTCGGGGAATTATTCGTATGGGGTTGGCTATCGATAACCCTGGCTAACGATGATCTCATACCTTCGGAAAGCCGTTCGCGTGCGCCGCAAGTATAGTGACATCCCCAGGTTGGGGACTAGGATTATCCAAGGGAATGTACTGTCTCACAGCCAAATTCAAAATATCCTCTTGTTCATTTGCTGTCGCACCGGGATATTCTCGGATGTGCTGGCAGGGAACCACATGCTCGACGATGCGGAAGGGTCCCGATGAGGACATGATGGTTTTCAAGGGGCTAGGTTGAATCGCTGCAGAATGCTGGTTACCACAAAGTAGGAGCCGATAATTAAGAAGGAAATGGGGGTTTGGCTTTTAGGTATTGGAACTCGGGAGCGTACTGGCTGACCGTTGCCGATGCAGGGCCCCCAGAAAGTTGAGCCGAGGCTCTCCAGACTGGCCGATCAAGAGGCACACCCGATGGGAGCCGCGGGGAGTCAATCTCCCGCGCAGAATGCGCAATGAAGGCAAGGGGCATAATGGCAAATGTATATGGCAATACAAACTTGCGCAAATATGCCGTGTTCTTTGAGAGGCACGATCGTGGATTGATTATTGTCCACGGTGGGTTGATGTCAGGCTCAAATAGGCAAGAGCTATACACGTGACCTGGTGTCTATTGGCGCGTCTCAAGCGCGTCGCATCTGCGGAAGTGACCAACACAATTGACCTCGAATTCTGACAGCTGCAGTCAACGAACCCCAGACTTGCTTAATTCCCATTATCGAGGGATCGTGATCCAGCGCCCTCTCACCACAAGACACAACCGGTTCTTCGCTCCCCACGCGCAGATTAGTTTGAAACTCTTATCGATACCAATCGCAGGTGTTTTCCCACCATGGGGCACCGAGACGAAAGCTTCCAGCTGTTTGACCAGTGCAGGGTCTGCATAGTATCCTCCAAAGACCTTAGCCCAGATACTGCACAACAGGTACGTACGGAAGAATAAAACGATAAATCTTCTAGAATCTAACATGGTTATCTGATCTCAGCTCGCGTCTACCCTCGAAGAGAATGGCGGCGAACCAGTCGTCTATGAACCCCCGGCTGAATTCCCGGACCTCGCTGAATTTAGTCACATCATGTCTACCACCATCGACTTTCCCGAATTCGATGCCGCCAATGATGCATTGATCCCCGTTGTTAAACCTCAGTGGATGCAAGCATCGCTGTCAAAGAGAAAGCTTGCCAACCCACGGCAATATAGTCCTGACCCCAGACTCTTCTTAAATGATGTTGTGGTTACGTGCGGGGATATCCCAGAGGGCGATAAGGACGCGATCATAGGTGGGGTTTTAGCGAAAGGAGGTCTCTATAACCCTAGAGTCACTCAAATGTGTACTCACCTAGTTGATTTGACTATCGACTCCGACAAGGCCCATCTGGTCAAAAACCGAAACCTTGACGTTAAAATCGTCCTTCCTCATTGGTAAGCGCTATTCTATCCCCCCCCCCAATTCTGATTACACCTGTATTCACATTTTTCTTAGGTTTGATGACTGTTTGAAACTTGGACGACGCATCGATGAACGCCCTTATACGCTTCCAAACCCTGAAATACTTCGCTCGGCGCCAGACGCTCCAATTAGATCCACAGAGAACCGCGACATCATCGGGGCATCTACCCCAGAGCCAGCCACATTACCAACTCCCATCACATCCCCTGTCAAGCCCAAGCTTAATGTCTTCCATGGGAAGGTCGTTATGCTCTCCGCGGACCTAGAAATTGGATCACACCTCCAAAAGACTATTTCAACACTCGTTAAAGATGGTGGTGGCGAGATGACTTCAGAAGTCTCGAAGGCAACCACTTTAATATGCCGCTACAGAGAAGGATTTGCATATCGCGTGGCGTCAAGATTGAACAAAGACGTTGGGAATCTATCCTGGCTTTACCATTTGATGACATACAACACTTGGACGTCGCCCTATCGACGCCTACTGCATTATCCCGTCCCACGCACTCCCATCCCAGGATTCGAAGGGTTTAAAATCAGCTTGTCTAACTACATTGGGGAAGCGCGATCCTACCTAGAGAATCTAATTTCGGCCGCCGGTGCTGAATGCACTAAGACACTGAGACAGGAAAACACACATCTAGTGACTGCACATGACAATAGTGAGAAGTGCAATGCAGCCCGAGAATGGGGGTTGCACGTTGTTAACCACCTCTGGCTGGAAGAATGCTACGCGAAGTGGAGATTGCTGCCCGTTTCTGATCCTCGGTACACCCATTTCCCCCGGCGAACGAACCTAGGCGAAGTCGTGGGCCAAACCCGGTTAGATAGGTCTTGTCTCGAGAGCATGTTTTTCGCAGAAGAAACAGTCTCGGCACCTGCAGGCCCCAGGAAAGCAATGCAGAACAGAGATCAGAACACTGCAGCTATGAAGGCCTCGGATGTTGACGAGAATATGGTTTCTGACACAACAAATGCTACACCCAGAATTGGCAAGTCGAGGAAGGTTACGGAGAGCAAGAACCTACAGACGCCTGCCCGCTCTCGTCTCGCGTCTGATGGCAAGGAAAACGACACGCCGTCCTCTACGAGCAGTCGCAAATCTAAGGACGCTGCAACTGCTAAATTGCATGACATTGCTCCCGACATTGCTCTGTACGAGAAGGAAATGAAACGCGTCGGTGGTGTGATTTACGGTGGTCGACGGAAAACAGATGAAGATCGAGTGACCCTGAATAATAACAAGAAACGATCATCAATGGAGGCCCAGACTGAGAGTGACGAAGAGGATGCCACAGAAGCTAAGCGGCAGAAGAAAGCGAAACCCCCTGTCGCAATGCATCTTCTCATAACAGGCTACAAAAAGTGGGTTGGGAATATGAAGAAAGAAGACGCCGATAAGGTTCGCTATCCCCCTAGTTTTAGGTATATACAAAATTGCTAACACGGATAAGCGCCAACTTCGGGAGCTCGGTATCATGGTCGTCCAAGATGCGCGCAAATGCTCTCATCTCGCCGCCCCGTCTGTTTTACGAACCCCTAAATTTGTTAACGCCCTTGCTTATGGTCCGGTGATTGTCCAAATCGATTTCATTACTCAGTGCCTGAAGAAGAATGAGCTTCTAGACGTAGACGACTTTCTTCTCAACGATAAGGAAGCTGAGAAGCGGTTCGGGATTTCATTGGATCAGGCTAATGCCAATGCGAAAACGAACAAGAACAAGCTTCTCCGAGGATATCACATATATTGCATTGAAACTATCCGAGGAGGTTTCGATGCTTTCAAGTCAATCGTCGACGCCAATGGGGGCGATTGCAACCTTTTCCGAGGCCGCGTTTCGTACCAAGCGCCCCGCGAGGAGAGTGATGATGAAAGTGACGACGAGCACCAACCAAATCGAAAGGAAATTTATCTTCTCAGTAGCGCGGCTGCCGAGCACCAAAAGATGTGGCCACGATTCAGGCAGCTGGTTCAAAATATGGGTAAAACCCCGCGGATTGTCCGGGTTGATTGGCTTCTCGACATGGCCATGTCGCAGGAGCGGCGGGCCGCTGGGGAGTATGAACTGAATGAAGAAATGGTGGAGCAAACTGAAGAGTAAGCTGATGCTCCGGCAGTTTTGATATTTCACTTACGATACCTGCATGTGATCATGGCTTGTCTTGCCTGGAGTTTTTTGTATATCCATATCTGTTTGCAGAATGATTGGCGATTTGTAGCATTTGAATGGAAACTCGTTTGGGTGGGCTCTAGAAGAATTTCACTCCCTCTTGCCCTTCACTACCGAAAACCTGTGCCTTACCCTGCTTAACGAGGACGTTCAAGGACCGCATCATCGCTTCTATGTCCATCCCATGCCATTCTATGCAAATCAGCTTCAAAATCATCAAGTATGCTTGTGCGAGAGCCAACATACCTTGTGAAATGGTCGCTTCCCCTTGAATCAGCTCATAAACCGTAAGGACAACATTCTTCTGCCCTGTGTTCTCTACCTACAACCACCAATAAACCCAAGTTAGCGTTCAACCCAAATGAATTGAGAGAATAGTAAAACCACCTACCCAATCTGCAATAATCCCCGCCCATTCCTCAGGTCTCTTCCACCAAATCCACGCCGCAGTCTTGCTAGGCCCGTCAACCCACTCCGCCCTCCGCCCACCACCTCCCTCTTCATCTCCCTTGCACATCCAATCTAGCACCGTCCTGGCATCGCTTAAAGTAAGTCGCTTTGAGATCTGAGTGTTCCGAAAGAGTTCTGACTCCATGACCTCGACAAGATTGAGTTTGTATGTATTATGCTGTCGGCACCAGGACTGGATCAGCTTGGACCAGCGCTGGAATTGGACGGCACGGGTGCTGGCGTTTGGCTGGAGAGAGAAGAACGGGGGGAAAGAGTAATAGTAGGGGAAAGCGAAAGCCCCGGGAGGCACATCCTTCATTTTGAATACGGATAAATGAGGATATGTTGTGATACAGTAAACTGGTTGATATGGAGGATGCGGGGAAGTCTCGTCCCTCCGCTCCGCTCGAGTGACGTTCGCCTGTTCCGTCGGCCGCAAAAAAAATTCCGCCCGGCGACTTGACGACAACTCGAACAACCCCTCTTGCACCAATTCACAACCCCAAAAAAAGAACATACCATTCGCCATGGGTGCATCAGCCAAAAAACAAAAGCGCGAGGAATTTCGCAAAAAGCTCGCTGCTGCAAACTCCGCAGAGTCTGGCGAAAGCTCCCCCGCCTCAGCGGCCCTGAAGCTACCTCAGAAGAAATACTACCGGCAACGCGCACATGCGAATCCATTTTCAGACCACATGTTGAATTAGTATGTTTTATCTTCCTTTACATATTGTTCTGCCCCCTTCAATTGGAAGAGTTGGAAGATTAATAGGCTGTTTGTTGTTGTGTATAGCCCCCTCACCCCAGCACATATGGACTGGAGCACGCATTTCCCGGCCTTCACAAACCCCGACCCCATGCAGACGAACCTCGCCGGTGCAAGAAAACTGCTTAAGGATGTCGAAGTTGTGGACATTGGATGTGGATTCGGCGGGTTACTTGTCGGGCTTGCGCCAGTTCTCCCTGATACACTTATGGTTGGTATGTTTTTTTTTTTTTTTTTTTTTCGCTGGTTCAAACATGATATAGCCCCATCTATACAAACACGGATAACTAATACATGTTTCTGGAAAAAAAAACAGGAATGGAAATCCGTATCCAAGTAACCGAATACCTAACAGCCCGCATCAAAGCCCTCCGCAACCAACAACAGCAACTTCTCCAAATCCAGCCTCCTTCCTCCTCAATACCGACCCCAGCGCCACCTACGGCCGCAGATCCAGATACTCCAGGTACCCCAGGAACAGAGACTACCTCCGACGACACCTTCCCTACCACCATAATCCCAGGCGGGTACCAAAACATCACGGCGCTGCGCGCCAACACGATGAAGTTCCTCCCCAACTTCTTCGCGCGCGGCCAGCTATCCAAAATTTTTATATGCTTTCCAGACCCCCATTTCAAGGCGCGCAAACACAAGGCGCGGATTGTGAGCGAGTCTCTGAATGCCGAGTATGCGTATAGTTTGAAACCTGGGGGACTGCTGTATACGATTACGGATGTAGAGGAGTACCACTATTGGATTTTGAGGCATTTTGGGTATTATGACCAAGGACAACAAGGGCAGGAGCAACAGGCAGAAGAAGAAGAGGGAGGGCAAGAGGAGAAGAGGGAAGGGTCGTCGGAGCTCTTTGAACGGTTGACGGAGGAGCAATTGGAGCGGGATGAGTGTGTAAGGGTTATGAAGGATGCTACGGAGGAGGGGAAGAAGGTTACGAGGAACAAAGGGAATAAATATGTGGCGGTTTTCAGGAGGAAGAGCAATCCGGAGTGGATTTGATTTGAGTTACTATACGGCCCATTTTCCGTCTATTCGGAGTTCTTATTGGGATTATCAATTGCTTTCTGGGCTAGCATTTACTCTTATATTGATTTCGACTGAGTATTTTGTTTCATAAATCTTTAGTAATCCGACACCGACATGACTTGTAAGAAAGGAAACCAAAAAGAGAGCCCACCCAAATGCGATTGACTGGATGCCTATATGCAATTGGGTGTAGATAGGAAAAGAAAAATACACAATGAATGACAAAAACAATGTTAGATGTCTCGCACAAGCCAAATCTAGGGTTAGTAAAATACGAATGGGCGCTGCGTTCTGCGTAAGTCATAAATCCTGACATAGTACCTCATTATCAGGCCTATAGAGGTCATGTCCTGGGCGAGGTCTTTAGTCGGATGCCTTCGCATCGTTCGCACACGGCCAGCTGAACTGGGCCTCCGATGATCCGGCCTTTGGCGGTTCGTCTTGGCTCACCTTCCTTGACAAAGTACCGACCCTCAGGACCGAAGCCATCGCCGCACTCATGGCAGACAAAACAGTTGTCGTGCCACTTCCCACCTACTGCTGTGACCACAATGTCATCGAGAACAGGCTTTTTACAACCAGAGCAATTAGGAGCAGTTCTGCGAGAGTGGCAGTTTAGACACCAAGCATAGCCATCTTTCTCCACGAATGGAGTGTTCGAATTGAAAGGCTGAGAGATGGTCAGTAAATTTTCAAATGAAATATGGAGGATACATACATCACCACATTCAGCGCAAAAGAAGTGGCCGACATGCCACTCGGCCCCACAAGCAACAACCACTTCTCCTTCAATTGGAGTCTTGCAGCTTTTGCACCTGGGGCTGAACAATTCATGAAAGTCAAGGTGACAGTAAAACCTCATGGACTGAGCCTCCTTATCCACGGAAGGATCGGCAAGTCGCTCCGCCCGCTTTGAATCTGGCTCTTGGTAGAATGCAACGCATTCTAGGGCAGTATGGCAGTGGTAACAGATAAAGCACTCTGGATGAAAGCGTGTCCCTGCAGCCGTAACAACTTTTCCTGCAATGGGAAGTGAGCACGATTCACACAATGCAGTGGGAACGCCGGCACGAGAGTAGGTAGACATCCAACGATCTTGCGAAGGCAGGAAGTTCCCGCGTCCACTGCTGCGGCCCTGGCGATCCTTTGGATTTGATGCTGGTTTTGGACTTGGCTTTCGCTCTCGGGGGTCGTCCATCTCTGCTATAGTGGGTTCCTTTTCATCTGCTATGTTGATAACAGGAACAGAGGGTGGTTCAGATACCGCAATGGATGGCGGCGATGGAGCAGAGTCGGGGACTTGGATTTCCGGTATTTCTCTCTTCGGTGGGCTCTGCGCTTCTGTGGGTTTCCAAGTCGGATCGAAGCTGACAATGGGCCGACCAGTGCGGTCACTCACAGCAGTTGGCATGGGGAGCTTCGAGCTGCGGTCTGACCTCCTCTTGCTCGTAGCCGCCCTAATGTCATCGCCACGGATTTCAAGCCCATCTTTTGTGGGTACCGGTTCGCTGGTCTCCTGTGTCACATCAGGGATGGGTGGAGAGGGTGCGTTGGTCTTGTAGTCAGGATTTCTCGATTGAGTAGACGGTTGTTTATGGAGCTCGAAGCGAGACAGCTTATCAACGAACGGAATGCTGCCAAACCGGCTTGGTAACGGTCGAGACCCCTGGGGAAGTGCATTGCGTGGCTTCGACCGAAGCGCAGAGGAGTCGGACTTTGAGAACATGGAGCGTTGGTCGTCATTGCGGTCAGGCTCCTCGTATATCTGGTCCTTCGGGTTCCTAAAAATACCTCTTGACGTGTCACCGTTAACTCCCACCAGCCCTAGTCCGTCCTCGCTCGGGTGCTCTTGATCTCGTGGAAGGGCAAAGTTAACCTTGAGATTCTTCCTTGGGATCCCACTTCTCTTGTGGACTGAACTCTCCTCATCAAAGCCAGTAGGCTCTGAATCTGTGCCAATTTTGGTGGGTTGACCCCTGAATGAAAGACGATGACTGTCACGCCAGGAGTTTCGAAATCCGCTTCGTTTTTCTTGTGGCTGGCTCTGCTCTTTGGGGCTGCCGTGTGAGTTATTCACGTCTGGGTTACGATAGGGCGCATAGGGGTTTTTGAATTGAAGTCCCGGGTTTTGGTGCATCCAGACTAGTTCGGTAGCTTCGTCTTGTGCATCTTCGTGGATGCGGATCTCGTCATTAACCTCCATCCCGTGCAATGCGTCACGTAAAGACCTTGCCTCCTCTCTTTCTATCCTCCGGTGAGGGCTCTCGCGATAGCTTGGCGGTTGAGAACCTGACGAGATACGAGAGAAGGCTCGAGTTGGGGAGACATTCTTTCGAACGGGAACAACCCTGGGCTCTTGAACCAGTGGTCGACCGGTTGAGCTACCAACAGAGCTTCGCAACGAGACCGGTCGATGATTCGAGAGAGCACTGGATGCACGCGGACGATCGATCTCGGGTGGCGGAGCTGCCGAAGCCGCTCTTGAATGTCCATACATTGACATAGCAGATGTGGCGCGTGGTGGAAGTTCGTCTCGAGGCTTTGAAGGCGATTCTGTTCTGGATGGTAATGGTCGGGAGCCACCAGGACGTGTCGGCCGATTGGTTCGCAAGTCCTTTAAATAACTCGCTGCAGGGAAGAAACCAGACAATTCATGAGCACGGGAGAGGTCACGAGGAAAAGCAAAATTCCGAATCAAATCAAGTTCAAGGTAGTGTCAAGAGCATGAAGAATGCCAAGACTTGGGCCAGCAATGCAGACTCACCGATCTGATCGTTGGACATGTATGAGGGGCCGGGCGGAGTAACCTTCCGCTGGGAATCTCTGCCCTTGCTATTCTGAAGAGAAGATCTGTGGATCATTTTGGACGGGGATCGATGTCTTTAAATATCATATCAACTACGAGAATAGGCGTGAAACGGGAAATGTACTGGTGGGACGTGACAGGTCGTGTCGTGTCGGTCTGGATGATGTCTGCGATGAGGTACGCGAATAGGGCCAATGAACGTCAAGGAGGTGGCTGGGAGAGAAGGAAACGGAAAGAGAGGGTTGGAACTGGGTACAAATGAACGTGGGTCGGTCTCGGTCGGTGAGAAATTGTTTCAACAGGCAACGAGGTTGGAAAATGAAAGGAAAGCGATATTGATTGCTGTTATCGCAAATACTGTAAACAAGCACCAGAATTGGGGTCGGGACCGGTGCCTCGGGCGATACAGGAGCTATGGCCACCAAAACACAAACAGTGCAAACACATGAGGGGTGTTGCAGGTTGCGAAGCATGTCAGGCTGTGGGCTCCACCTCTACATTCGGCAAAGATCCTGTTCTCCGTGATGTTGCATATCGCCGGCCAATGTCTTAACTCTTAACAAGACGTCGGCCATTCGAGGCAATTCGGGCATAATATCCAGGCCCCAAACTCCCTGAAATGAGACTCAAGGGTCGTTTCACGTGATCACCACCACGTTTTACTCATGTCCTAAACTGGATTAGCGTGTTGACTGGTCGTGCCTTCCTAATCCGGGTGTCGGCTCCTTCCTCACTCCACTTCTGCTTCTACGGTATACGGTATACAGTATGGACTGCGCGCGGCCTCTCGTTGGCCGACACAGCTGCTTCCGGAGGAGGTTTGGGGAATCGATCATCAAATCAAACAGTGCTTCTTATCACTTCTCCGGCTTCCACTGTTTCGCTTCCGCCTCTCATAGAGATCTCCGCACGACGCTTAACCGGCACCTTTGCCGATCCACCTCGACCATGGCTGACAGGCTGAGGCCCAAACCCACCTCCAGATGGCCGGCGCCGGGCACCAATGGCAGTCTCGTTAACGTGCGTTCGGACTCCTCGCCGGCCTTAAAAAGGCTGGCTTTGGGGCTAGCCTTGCGATTAGCTTCTATATTTTTTCCATGCCACCCTGACCCTGCTTCGTTCTTCTCCCCGAATTTCTTCTCTGCTCTTTCCCCGTTCATTTAACTTGCCTAACCCATAGCTGCAGTTTTCTCCCTAGGGCACCAGAGAGTCTTGTGCGGATCTCCCCAACGCTGCACATGTCTAAGGCCCTGGCAACATCCTCTTCTGCTCTCCATCCTGGTCATCTTGGCCACTACCCATGGCAGATAACACTCCGATCGACATAATCCGCTCTCGCGATTATGACAATGACCTACATTTACAGGAGTCTTCCAAGGAAGGACGCCCTGGGGGGTTGGGCCATGAGCAAACCACAGTTGCGCCAGAGAAAGCTACGGATGACCTACCACCAGATGGTGGATATGGCTGGGTTTGCGTTGCCAGTGTCTTCTGGATCAACGCTCATACATGGGGAATCAACAGCGTTGGTGTTACAAATTCGCGCACGCTATGATGATGATGATGCTAACATGTGCCATAGAGTTACGGTGTGTTCCTTGCCCACTACCTTGCCAACGAAGTGTTTCCGAACACATCACCTCTAATGTATGCTTTTACTGGCGGTCTGAGCATATCCTGTGCCCTCCTCGTCGCACCTTTGGCCACCTACCTCATCCATCTCCTTGGAACCCGAGTGGTCCTGAATATGGGCGTTTTCTTTGAAACGCTTAGTCTAATAGGATCTTCATTCGTTACACAGAGGTGGCAGATATTTCTCAGTCAAGGCGTTTGCTTTGGATTCGGTATGGGATTCTTATTCGTTGGTAGCGTTGGAATTACACCACAATGGTTTCATCGCCGGCGGGGCCTCGCTATGGGAATTAACGCCGCTGGATCTGGTCTGGGCGGCTTGATCTATTCTCTGGCGGTTGGTGCGATGATACCTAGGTTAGGGCTCAGCTGGGCATTCCGGATCCTAGGGATAGTTGCCTGCGTTGTGAACCTGGTATGCGCAAACCTACTCAGAGATCGCAATAAGGCTGTCGGAAGCCGTTTCAAAGCTTTCCACCTCCCACTACTCAAACGGCCCGAATTCCTTCTGTTTCTTGCATGGGGTATTTTCAGCATGCTCGGCTACGTCGCTATCCTATTTAGTATGGCCAATTTCGCCGTCTCTGTCGGTCTGTCCGCACACCAGAGCAGTATCATTGGGGCTTTACTCAACCTTGGGCAGGGTCTAGGGCGACCTTTCGTGGGCATGTTCAGTGATAAGCTTGGCCGTATCAATATTGCAACCTTTCTTACCTTCCTCTGTGGTCTTTTTTGTCTAGTAATCTGGACTTTTGCTCGCAACATGGGCGTTGTCTCCTTTTTTGCCGTTCTCGTTGGCACGGTAGCAGGCACATACTGGGCTACTGTAGCGCCAGTGCTTGCCGAAATTATCGACCTAAAGGATTTGCCTGGTGGCCTCAGCATCACCTGGCTCGTCCTAGTCCCACCAACGACCGTTGCAGAACCCATAGCACTTTTACTGCGAGATAACGACTCCATAAACCGCGTTTACCTGCATGTCCAGATTTTCACCGGTCTCATGTACATCGCTGCTGCGGTGTGTCTTTGGGTGGCGCGAGGTTGGAAGGTGGGAGACAATATTCGAGCTAAGCAAGAGCAAGCGGCAGCTGCCCTAAATTCCGACAAGAAAGGGGAAGGTGTTGTCATACAACAGCACGGCGGCGAAACTGGTAACAGGAATGTTGAAGGCCTTCCACAAACAGAGACGGCTATTTGGTTACCCCATACACTCATCCGCCGGATGGTAGCAGCCAAAAAGGTCTGAGATCTCCAATGCAGAGAAGGTCACCTATCGATTGTATATAGTAATAGATGGAGCTTAGCTTTAGACTTTAAAGATGACCCTGCACATTGATATTATCCATAGGTGTACATTTCATTTTAATATTGTACTGTGGAGATGTATCTTTTCCCAGCTGTTTCCATCAGACGCCATCCGAGATAAGTCCCTAATAAAATCACCGAAGCATTGCTCGATTTCGTATCGTAAATACACTTTTGTTCCGATTTAACCAAGCAAACCCATCTAATTCTTGCCATCTAGGATCAATATCCGAACTCTCCTCTTTCCAACGCCCCGTCCACTCTCCTCCTTCACAGAACTAACATTGACTTTGACCCTTTGGAAAAGCTCAACAAGCATCGCCCGCTGCTCCTGACCCTTATCAGAAACCTTAAGCGTATACTCCTCGGGATCAAAATCACTCTCACGCCTGGGCACAAGCTCTCTCCGCTCCTCAACAGAGCGCAACGCCTCATCGCCCGGTAAAACGAAATCTTCTAACCTCACAACACCCTCAATACCGAACCGGGGAACAAAGACCACGACTCCGTTCTCGAAAACACGCATGACATAGCCGTCTTCCTCGATACCGCTGTCGACTCCGTCCGCGGCGAGCTTCTCGCTGCGCGCTTTAAGTGCTTGTCCGACGTAGTATTCTATGCTAGCGCGGCCGGCATGCTGCGCATTGCGGTGGCGGTAGTTGATATTGCGGCAGATGTCTTCGAGGCGGTTGCGAGTGATGGAACCTTCAATTGTGGCGCGGCCGTCTTCGCCTTCGTAGTTGATCGCTGCGGCGAGTTGGCGATGGACGAGGAGATCGGCGTACCGGCGGATAGGGGAGGTGAAGTGGGTGTATATGGGAGAGGCGAGACCATAGTGGCGGAACTCGGACTCGGCATGGGCCCCTGCGCCGAAATATTCGGCTGATGTCATACAGCGGGTGGCTAGGATACGGACTAAGGTGTTGAAAAAAGGGTTCTGAGAGTCGGTGCAGCGGTCGAGGGAGTCGGCCAGCGCGCCGGAGCTTGAAACGTCGAGGCGCATGTCTCGCTTTTTTGTGAGTTGGTTGATGAGCTCTTCGAAGTTTTGAGGTGGAGGGGTGGCGTGTCTTCGGAGCATGGCAGTTTGAGGGAAGGAGTTGTAGATTTTGGTGGCGACAGTGATATTGGCGTGAAGCATGAATTCCTCGACAAGACTATTTGTCGCGAGCATAGCCTTAGTTTTGACATCCGCTAGCGGATCACCAACTTCGTCGTTGTCTGCTTCGATGCGGACTTCTGGAGATGCAAGGTTCAGTGCACCAGCATCCATGCGCTTCTGGCGTAGGATCTTTGACATATGAAGCAGTGTGCGCATGCTTTCTGTCAAATCATCAGTCTTCGATGGATCGTCAATCCGCAGTTGTGCTTGCTCGTAGCTGAACGCTTCGCGCGATCGAATCACAGACTTTGTGAAGTCAGCAGAAACAACCTCTGCGTCCGGCGTCATCTCCCATAGAACCGAGAACGCATAACGTTCCACGTATGGTTTGAGCGAGCATAGACCCGTGCCCAAAAGGTGCGGAAGCATATCAATGCGCTTATCGACCAGATAAACTGTCGTTCCTCGAACACTAGCCTCGAGATCCATGGCATTGTTAGGTTTAACGAAATGGGAGACATCTGCGATGTGGACACCCACTTCGAAATTACCATTCGGCAGCTTTCGTGCGTGGAGAGCGTCGTCGATATCTTGGCACCCTGGAGGATCGATACTGCAAATGAGAAGGTCCCGGAGGTCCCTACGTCCTCTCCAACCGATATTATCCTTACTTTCTGGTACTCGCCAATCATGGCCCTCTGAGGGAAGGCAGTCCAGTACGGATTTCGGGAAGGGTTTGTACTGGACGTCATATTCGAGTAGCAAAGCTTCTGTTTCGGCCCCCTTCGTCTCCAACTCTCCTAGTGTCCGAATGAAGTGCCCAGTTGGATACCTAGAGTCGCGGTTCCAACTATCGATCGTGACTAAAATCCGTTGGCCCAGCAGATCCGTAGCCTGTCGCGTTCGGACCCGGATCTTTGGAACTTTCTTGTCCATTGGGAGAACAAAAACATTCTGTTGTCGCCGGCCGGTGGTTTGGGTACTTGTTGAAGTCGAATCTACGGTTCCAACGTATTGGCGCCAGTTTCGCTTCACAACACCGACAACTTTTGCGGTCGGTTGTGGCCGCCCCTCGATGTTCTTTCCATGCGCCTGCTTAACCTCATCCTGTAGCGCTCTCCGTTCTTTTTCAGTTACGACGGCTTCGTTGTCACCGGCTTCGGCGTTGTCATTCTTCGTGACAGTTTCTTCCTCAACGATTTTTGTTGACGGAGATTTCCACTGGTCCTTGGGCAATACTTCAATCACAACAACATCTCCAGAGATAGCTCGGTTGCTGTTATGGCGACCCATGATAATCAGAGGTTTATCGAATGCCGCGACCTTAACTTGTCCTTCCAAGTAATTGTAAGGGGAGACATTGAAAACTCCTTGATGAAGGTTTCCAGCCCTGAGGCCTGTCATCATCTTCGACATTGAATAATACTCCGGATAGAAGAGTTCACCCCGAGACTCCTTTGCCTCCCGAGCTTCTCTTGACTCGTTAATCATGTCGAGCAATCTATCCGCATCCTCTAGGCCACTGACATAGTTCTCTAGAGACAAGGCCGTCACATTTTCCTCTTTGGCCTTGCGCAGGTTCTCCTTATCATCAGTAATGACCACTATTGTTGGAAGCGACTTCTCCTTCTTGCTTTTCGTCACTGCGCGCAAATGGTCCATGTACCATTTCGCGACTGTTCTAACGGCTCGGTCGTTCCTGTCATTGATCGACTCATCCTGGCCCCTCCTAACATGTGTTTCAAGGCGGAACTCGTTGAAAAAAAGATAGAAACGTTTTTCGTCGGTTTTAATCAGGGCGAGCAAGCGATTGTACAGTGGAAGAGACTGGTTCTTCAGCTCCTCCAGAACCGTCTGAAGAATAATCACATCATAGAATGCCCCCGTATGCTCAAATAGGTCCATACCATTCAATAGCGCATTTGTATCAGGTACGATGTAATGGCCGCGGGGGAAAGCAGTTGTCCCTGCAGGTTGCTCGGAGAGAACGAATGGTACAACTAGAGCATTTCGCATTAGCAAGAGGGTTTTTAAGGCGCAAATAGAAGGATTTCCTCACTGTTTCCATTCGCATCCGTCGGAGCGACTGATGGACATGTTGTACATAACCTCGACGAACAAGGGATATCCTGTCTTAAGTAAAGCTCACGAACAATCTTTTGCACCTTTCCACTTTTTGTCGAGCGAACGAAGACTTTGCTGGTGACGTTTGCAGTCGAGGGGTCCGCGGAAAAGTCACGTCTAAGACTCTTCATTTTCCCCTGATACAGGTTCTGATCTCGCAGATCAGATTATCTTGAGAGCGGGACTGAGTCGTTGTAATCGGTACAAAGTTGCTGGTGCGGGCGGTGCTAATTCGATAATTCCGCAGTCTTAGAGACTCTTCCAAATCAGGAAATTATCCCGCAACTCCGACTCTGACTGTCTTGATCACCTCAGGCTTCACTCTAAGGACGCGATCATGTATTCTCCGAGGAACTTGTATCTATCTCTAAAACATTAGCCAGTCTATTGATATGGCTATCGCAGTAAGATAAATTATTACTATAATGCTCTCTATAACCACCTTTACCACCCAATTCCCTAACTGTCGATAGGCCGTGGGGCAACTATGCTCAACCGCAAGCCTCTCAGGCAATTTAGCCCAGTGTCGAACACTTGTGCGGAAAGCAGTTGAAGCTGGCGCAAAGGTACTGTATATGTCGCCCCTTGGTTACATGTGCTTTAGGCCTGACGATATCCGCAATATTCCAGGCATTATTCCTTCCAGAAGCAGCGGACTATATCGCCTCATCTCCGGCGGAAAGTGCATCGCTCGCCCGCCCAGTGCAGAATAATGAATTTGTCCTAGGTCTTCAAAGTGAAGCTCGAGATAGTGATTTGCATATTAACGTCGGGATCCACGAGCCTGCATCAGATGGTCGAGTAAAGAATACTCTCATATGGATCAATAACAAAGGCGAGATAACGCAACGCTACCAGAAGGTCCATCTATTTGACGTGGACATTAAAGGAGGCCCCGTGTTGAAAGAAAGCGCGTGAGATTCTAACAGGTGGCCTTCTACGATTGGACATTTCATTGACGCATGTAAAGGAGCGTTGAGAAGGGAACCGAGATCCTTCCACCATTCGATACAGTACTCGGTCGTGTCGGTCTATCAATCTGCTTTGATGTAAGCTCCCCCGCCCGATCTCAATCTGCCAGTAAGTATGCGATAGCTTATGGGAAATATTACAGTTACGCTTCCCAGAAATCAGTTTGGCTTTGAAGCGTCAAAATGCTCAAATCATAACCTATCCATCCGCATTTACTGTTCCCACAGGCAAAGCACACTGGGAAACGCTTCTTCGGGCCAGGGCAATTGAAACCCAGTCTTATGTGATAGCTGCTGCACAAGCCGGTCCGCATAATGAGAAACGACGAAGTTATGGCCACTCTATGATTGTCAATCCTTGGGGTGAGATCTTGGCTCAGCTCAGCGACGGCTATCAGGAGCCGCAAATCGCTGTCGCGGACATTGATTTGGATCTTTTGGCAAAGGTTAGGAGAGAGATGCCATTACTCAGAAGAACAGATATATATCCCGAAATATAGTTATATTATTAAAGATGGCCAAACATTTGCGTTATCATTAATAAAACATACCTGTCCTGCTGTATAATTTTTGTCATCTCGATTATATATAAATTTTAAAAGGCCAGAGGGTGTCTATGGGTAAACTTATTTTCTCTTCTCTTTTCATGGTTCTCTAAAACAAAGCGTGAGAGTAAATAGTTCATAATACAGTATGTCAGGATGCGCGCGGAGAAGAAGCATGAAAGCGAATGATGCAAGACAACCCACACCATCTAAGTACTGAAAACGGATCTTTACCGAGATAGGTGCGACCACCCGACCTGGATTGTCCTTTTTGATCACTCTATGTACAATGTACAATTAAATGGGGTGGCAACAAAATTCACTTCTGCGAGTCCTCCAGGATACCCTCAGCTTCCAGCCTCCGTCGAGCCTCCTCCAGGGCCCATGTTTGTATCCTAGATTCACGTTAGCCTATGCAGTTTTTTGGCTGGATATCGACGATAGCATAGCGAAAGATTCGCGATCGCTAAAGTTGGGCGCACATACGAGGTGTCAGGCTTGAAGACATATGCAACTCCGGCAACAAGTAGACTGCCGACGAATCCGTAGTACCAAATGTTCTCCCAGCCCTCCTTCACGTACTTCTGGCCGGGCTTAACACCGAAGAGATACCCAGTCGGAGGGTCGTAGTGATCACCGTGGTCGGCCGCACGGAGACTGCTTCGCGTGGAAAACCCCTGGATGTTCTGAGGGCTGCGACGAATACAGCGAGCGCGAAGGCATTGCGTCAATGGGCGAGCAGTCATCTTGAATATGTAGATCCCGTGTTGTAGCTAATAACCGATTGAGGTAGACAGTGGCGGTTGAGACCCCTGTCGAGCGAAGGTGGCTCGCGGAGAACGAATTGGTCGGGATTCGGTTTCCCTTTTTTGCGGAAAATAGTGATAGGATATGGCCCAATGTATGAACCCCAAGGGATATTCGATTGCCGGGGTCGCAGTGGGTGGCTTGTCAAAGTAGAGGGGTGATGAGATGAGCCGGTGTCGATATTCAGAAGCCGCAAAAGGCCGATGGTGCCAAGAAACTAGTCCAAACTGAGTAATATCGCGATCCCGCCTTTCTGCCTTACAACTTAGGCTAAACAGCTGCCTGAGGCATAAATATATAGTATTAAACGCGTCGACGCGTCCAGGTACCACAATGTGTAACGACCGTGCTCTCGGCACTTGGGTTGAGCCTTGAACCAACAACAGTCCTGATTATTCTCTTCTTGCACTCGTCATTTATCGACGGATAATTCTTCCTGTTACCTCCTCTCGAATTGTTCGCGCTCTTTACTACGAAGCCAGGATCCTCTCGAAATGCCCTGCCGCAAAGTGCCTGCGGGGATAAGAGTGCCAACATGAACCCCGTTTATAAGGGACCAATTCCAGCTTCCACAGCTTCACGCTCGAAACTAGATACCTTCCGATACAAAAGTGATAACGATAATGGTACTGAAGTACCGATCATGAGGACATCCCCACAAAAGGGCCATACAAACAAAGAGAACCAGGCATCCTGGTTAAATGGGGTGGTGGAACAAGAAGAATCGAAGCAGAATGGCCAACAACAATCACAAGGGATTGTAGAGAGCAAAACCATCAAAGATTGCCCGCAAACTCCTGGTAATAGGTTGCCTTTGGCAGACCTTATCGGCAATGCAGAGGATGCTTTTAGCCGGGCGCCTGTAGGGCAAGAGTTTACGCCAGAAGACTACGTTATTTGGCAACATGCTCTTCCTAGCTCGAATCCAAGCACTCAAACACCCGCAACGCAAGGCAAAAAGCGCCGCCATAGCGTATCTCCAAGCAGCTCTCCATTAGCTAGTTCCAAGGGTGCCCGAAAGGGATCGTTTGACATGCAATCTTTCCAGGCTTTGCTCAAGACGCCACAGAATGACCTCGCAGCAGATCTTTGGAATAATTATGTCGCCAAAACAGGTACACATATTCCAGATCTTCAACAGCCACGCTTTGCAAATCTTCTATCGTCCTCTCCGCATACACCCGGATCGGCAAAGGCAGGTCAGGACTCTTCAGGGTTAAGACGATCAATCAGCTGCAATGCCGAGTGGCCTAGCTGTACGACGAAGAGGAGGAAAATAGAAGAAGCTAGTCACCGAACAACAAAAGGCCGAACTATATTTTCACGATCGAGAAGCAACATAATGGTTCCAAAGGATCTCAAAGCTTCCAACTTTAGCTCGCTGGTCAAAGAGATGGAAAGGAGTCTTAAAAAGTCCCCTTCCAAGCAAGCGGGCGCCCCGAAGACTGCTCCAACGGCAATACACAATAAAACACGTCGAAGTCGATCAGCATCACCATTGGAAACAAAAATCGCCAAACCCGCTGCTAGGGGGGGCAACATGGATGAGGATATGGTTGATGCACCCGACGTTCCCACGAATAAGAAGCCTTTACAAGAATCGTCATCCGATTTCGGTGGCGATGACTTGGACGATGAGTTCCTTGGACTAGCAGAAGCTTCGATGGATCCCTTCGTGGAGTCTACTGGGATAGTGGGCACGAAAGGAGTGCTTGGTACAGGACAAGGCTTATCTTCAGAAAGAGACGATCAATCTTCTGACAAAAACGACCATGATTTACGTCCGCGGGCAGATGAGAAATCATCACACAACACCGACTATAAATTTGACGTTGATGAGTTTGACGATGATTTTGAAGGGTTCGGGGATAATATCGATGAAATCCTCGCGGGTTGTGATCAAACCTCAAGCTACAAGGGCCCCGGCGCAATTCAACAACAATCTCCAATATCAAAGCACCCGCCCCCGCACGAACGTACGGAAATGCCGGTGGCGATTGCAAATGGTCTACAAAACGAAACGAAAGAACAGTTTACAACTTCCAGCGATGAATTCGACACCGATGAGTTTGACATGGACTGCTTTGATCAGCCCGTCCCACAAGGTGAAGACAGTCCAGATGATGTCCGTGGCTCTTAGTCAATATACTCATTAGGTCTTTGCTAAGTATCTTATAAATAGAACTATAGAAATCGCAAAACTATCAAGCGCTACTTGATTGTGGATGTTGCTGATTCTACCTATACTACTCAGAAAGGGCGTCTACAGCCGGAGAAGGTTTGCTGCTACCCGCCCTTATAATGCCTTATCCTGAACTGACTTTATGAAAAAGATCCTGTCAGTACAGGATGAAACCAACAAACGTAAGAAGGTCATCGTGCTTCGAGATTCCTGGTTCGATAGCCCGTGCGATAAAGAATCCTACATACACTTGATCGGAGAATTTGATGCGATGGGTCATTGCATTGTCACTGACGCTCAAAATATGATTATAATTCACCCTGACCACCTTATATCAGCGACAGTCATAGCAGACTCAATCAGCTGCCAGCGACGAGCAGTGCTACAGGATCGTATCAAACGAACATCTGATATCGGCAAGCCGCAAGTATTCGGCAACATATTTCACGAGGTTTTCCAAGAGGCTATGAAATTGAACCAATGGGACACGGCATCCATGCGCGCATTGATTGAAGATGTTGCGGTCAAACACGTGGAAGAAATATATCTGATTCACATGAGCCTCAATGAAGCTGTTGATCATGTGATGGCCAGGATTCCGGGCATACAAAACTGGGCAGACGCCTTCCTTCGACCAAAGCCAGGGGTAAGTACAGGCGTAAATGCCGTATAGCACTTTTCTATCTAACTTGGAACAGGCACAATCATTCGTGGAAGACAGGAATAGTTCGAAACTGAAACTGAGTGTCAACAAACTCCTGGAGGTGGAGGAGCACATCTGGTCACCGATGTATGGACTCAAAGGTAATATCGACGCCACTGTTCAAGTTGCCTGCAATGAGGGGGATGGGGACAAAAACTTGATTGTGCCCCTCGAGCTTAAGACCGGCAATAAAGAGACGAACCAGGCTCATCGAGCTCAAACCGCGTTGTACACCTTGTTACTTTCTGATCGTTACGGTAAGTACCAGCCGAACATTATCCATTGAATAACATTTACCGACGCTTCTCTGAACAGACGTGGAAGTTACGTTTGGCCTCCTATATTACCTGGAAACGTCAAAAATCATGCGAATTCGAGGCATACGGCATGAACTCTTGCATATGGTACAGGAACGCAATCGTGTTGCCGGGTATGTGCGGCAGAGGTCACATCTGCCTCCGATGATCAAGAGGCCTTCGATGTGCAATAGGTGCTATTCAAAAACGGCTTGTTTTATCTACCACAAACTTGTCGACGATGGAGACGGCGAGACCAGCGGCCTTGGTGACGATTTTGTGAAAGCAATGGAGCATTTGAATACATCGCACCGCGACTTCTTCCGAAAATGGGATGACCTCCTTACGAAGGAAGAAGTGAGTATGATGAGATTCAAGAGAGAACTGTGGACACTGCTCAGTCATGAACGGGAAGCGCTTGGACGGTGTTTCGGCAATATCGTGATTGAGCCTGGAACAACTTGCGAAGACAAAGACGGATCGAAGATCAATCGATACCGCTATACTTTCATTAAAAAGCAACAGTCTCCATCGTTTTCGTTCACCGAATCACAGATAACTGTCGGAGAACCCATTGTTATTTCAGATGAAAAGGGTCACTTCGCGCTGGCCAATGGATATGTTGTGCAGGCCAGCCCTCGGCGCATCACCGTCGCAGTGGATCGAAGGCTTCACAGTGCTAGAACAAGGTCAGATGGGTTTGATGCTAAAATGAACCAGTCATTCCGAGGCATCATGGAAGTTACGGACAGCAGCGCTCCTTCTACCGCATCCCCAATAGAACTGGGAGAGGAAACGCTTTATCGATTAGATAAGGATGAATTCAGCAATGGCATGGCTATTGTTCGAAGCAACCTCATCGCTATGATGGAGAAAGATCTCTTCCAAGCCGGTCAGCTGAGACGACTAATCGTTGAAGGAGCGCCGCCTACATTTAAAAACAAGGTGCCTCAGTTGTCCGGTTTGGACAGAGCAGGCCTAAATGTTGACCAAAAGCAAGCAATAAACAAGGTTATGAGCGCGCAGGACTATGCCCTGGTCCTGGGGATGCCGGGAACTGGCAAAACGACGACTATTGCCCATATCCTTCGAGCTCTGGTTGCTCAAGGGAAAAGTGTCCTCTTGACTTCTTATACACATACTGCAGTCGACAACATCTTGCTGAAAATTCGAGATGACAACATGCGCATTCTCCGTATTGGAGCAGCGGCCAAAGTACATCCGGATGTTCAGCAATTCGCTGAACTCGCAGCTGCGCCCAAGAAGACCATTGACGAACTGAAGGCTGCATACGAAGACTCACAAGTAGTTGCTACGACTTGCCTTGGGGTTGGCCACAACATATTCAATCAGCGCGTCTTCGACTACTGTATCGTAGACGAGGCATCCCAAATAACGCTGCCGGTGTGTCTGGGACCTATTCGGATGGCAAAGACATTTATCCTCGTTGGGGACCACTATCAACTTCCACCACTGGTGCAAAACAAGGAGGCACAGGTAGGTGGACTTGACGTCAGTCTGTTCAAGCTACTATCCGATACACATCCCTCGTCGGTGGTCAACCTCGAACATCAATATCGAATGTGTGAAGACATCATGCTCCTCTCAAACACCTTGATCTACTCAGGTCGCTTAAAGTGTGGTACCCCTGAAGTTTCTGCGCGCTCCTTGGAGATTCCCAACATTGGCGGTCTCAAGCAGCACCACCTTAACAACTTGTCTCAAACAAGTCACAGTCGCCAGTTATGTTTGGGGACAGGCCAAGGCCGCTGCTGGCTACGTGACCTGGTTGATCCCTCAACCAAGACTTGCCTCGTCAACACTGACACACTTGGGACAGGCGCCCGCGAGGTTGCCAATGGTTCACGGATCGTGAACCCCATCGAAGCAACCCTATGCACTCAACTTGTGGAGGCACTTATATCGTGCGACATTCCGGCGCGCAGTATCGGCGTCATCACATTCTACCGCAGTCAACTCTCACTTCTCAAACAGAACCTCCGGCATCATCTTCCAGAGCTTGAAATGCACACTGCAGACAAATTTCAAGGACGAGACAAGGAAGTTATTATCTTGAGCTGCGTACGAAACAACCAGGAAAACTATGTCGGCGACTTATTGAGTGACTGGCGCCGAGTCAACGTTGCCTTCACACGAGCACGCACCAAACTCCTCGTCTTAGGAAGCAAGAACACCCTCCGCAACGGCAACGAGCTTTTAGGAAAATACGTAAAGCTGGTGGAGCAGCGAGGCTGGACTTACGATCTGCCAAAAAGCGCCGCGGAAAATCACATATTCGGTGAGGTCCCTATTTCGACATACGACCGTTTCACGCCCAGTCCAAACAAAAATCCCTCGGTGAAGAAGACACCTCGCAATCCATTGAGCCCCATTCAAGAACGCCAATCATCGTCGGGTCTCAAAAAGCCTGCGAAGAAGGGTCTGAAAATCTTGAGTGGTCAAAAGATCCTTGGGAATAAGCCTGTGTTGCAAGATGTGGTTAATGATCTTGTGGGGTGATCGGAGGTTTGTACGCTTTTGGTTTTGAATCAATTCATGTGGCGTTTTGTTGCATATGTTTACAAGTTCGTTTTGAGGATATCCATAGACATTGGGTTGGTTTATTGTTGGTTGGGTTTCTACTGGATGGTATCACTTGGTTTATTGGATAGCGGCATATGATAGCTTATGACCAAACAGAAGTTCAATTACATAGTTACCAGGTGATGATCACCTTTCGATTCTCGGCTGTCTGCGACTTTCTAACTTTCAAGACAGTGGCATATTGAATAATCCCCATCTAGGGATTATATTGTGCCACCAAATTACTAATATCCAGGAGTAAAGCCCTAAGCTAAAGTAAGAGTTACTGTGGTTATGGAGAGCAGCCCTTGGTTGAACTGGCGCCCATGGCAGGGTCCGAGCAAAAGTTCATTTCTATATAATTGATGCACCAACATACTCCCAGCAAATAAAGTGCCGAGCATCCTGGGCCTTCGCATCTTTGTCCTCTGGAGCAGCCGCAGGCAACACCATGATCGTATACCCATCCCTACCCTCTACGGCGCCTCTTCCCAGGGCACCCGCAGAAAGAGAGAGCCAAGCCGGAGTCTTGCAAACCCGGGCGCCAGTTTCACGGCTGCATTATTACGATTGTCAGCGCTAATCATCTCGTGAGTTCGAAGATATAAGAGGGTGGAACATACAAAAGCGTAGTGAACAGATGTATTATCCATTTTGGGGGAATAAACCCGTGCCATTTTAGAGTTATTAGATCAGAAGCACTCGCATCACCTATATCTGGTGTATCGTATCGGCACAGATATGGGTCTATATCGTCATCTGCAGAAACTCGTCGAGACTGGAGAGATACCATGCCTAACCACTCAGAGACCTCGACACAGAGGTCCTTCAACTCTGATTCGGGCGTTTCGTTCGTGAATTTTATATGAGAAAACGAGGGCGTTGTAATATTTTCTTTAGTTGTGTAGACTGGCTCGCAGGGGATTATTTCGGGGTTGTTATCCTTTAAAGTCGTATCATCTATCTTCGGTTAGCATTGACCTGAATGAGAATGTTTCAATGCCCAGTACCTTTGGCTACACCAAACGATTCCGTTCCAAGGTCGAAAAATAACCATGTTACAGGATTGCTTAGGACATTTTTAAAAGCCCATTCTATCCTCTGAAATCCCTTCTTACCATGCAACATTGATGGTAGCCGTAGGTTAAGTTCGACCACTGCAAAGCTCATCAGTTTGGTTGCTAATGAAAATGTATACTGCGCAAGAAAAGCTTACAGAATCTCTCCTTTCCATGTTTTTTCCCTCCATAACGGATGGGCTTTCCGGTTAGCCCGGTCCCCTCATAAATCTCCTTACTCAGTTCAAGTTTTAGGACGCCTGGTGCTTGGGTCAGCCAAGTTTGATTGTGGGACGGTGTTCCGATGGCTTACCATCTACAAGAGAGAAGACATTGTCCAGCCCTGATCGACCCTCAGATAACATAAGAACATTTCCTAATATAAATTTAATAGTCAGCAAATAATAACTTGGTGTATGGATATGCAAATAACAATGTCACTTCACATAATCACTGTCACAGTGCGCAAGATGTCAAAGCTGCCCAAGGTTATAGAACTTGTGCAGTACCTTTTTTTATGTAGGTGTTAAAGAAGCCTTCATCTATCAGGGAGGAGAGAGTCATGGAAATGCGAGCATATCGGAGCTTTTGTAATTTGGAGTTCAATGAGCTCTCAATGGATGAATAGGCCATCTTGGGCAGGGTGACTTCGACCTTGGTAGACAGTCAGTGAATGGTTATTATGCTATACGAGATTGGGGCTAGGGGATATTGAGGCACCGTATGCACGAGTGGATGGCTTAGAATCGTGGAGAATGGGGATTTCTTGGTGGGAGGTTGTTTGGGATCAATGAACTGAGGCAGCTGGGCCACAGTGGTGTAGCATTTTTCGCGCCCAGAGACATCATCATCCTCTAGCCCAAACATTATAGCTTCTCAATTGTAAGTTCAAGTCAACAGTACCGGATAGTTTGGACGTGAAAGAAATGTAGGAGCTATGTCGTAAAATGCTTTTTTTTCTTTCTCTCTCCAAGGGTTGATATGACAAAAAAGTACCAAACGTCAAACATGAACTCCGGTATATAAATCCAGCTTTACCGAGGATAATTTTGTGTCTAAGTAGCCGATGAGGTGATATTATAACAAATCTCGAATATCCAGTGTGAATGTGCAAAGTAGATACAGATTACGGAATTTTGGCAGACGTTCAAGACCTCAAAGGGATTCCCTGCCTCAGGCACTGAGGCCCCAATGTCACGGGCGAGACTCTGAAAATCATTGGTGATGGTCCTCTCAAGCTTCAAATTCCGCGCCTTTCTAGCAACCCGGTTTCTGCTCCTATTACCAATTGCTCGCTATATTATACTGCTGCGATCACGGTTTTGCTCCTTTGCGTGCCTGGAACCCCTGTCGTCCCACGTGCAAACACTCCGGAAACGCCTGCCCCGAGGGGCCTCCGCTGGCTACACCAGTAGATACAAAAATGGCTCCCACGCGGCGAAATCTACTTCCCAAGGAGCGCTTCAGCTTTGCCTTCGGATCGCTGAGGACGCAAAGCTATCATGATCCGGCTGCAAAGGGACCTGGCTCTCATACGTACGTGCGCCAGGGAGAAACAGACCTCTACAAGGGACGCGGACGCTCATGCTTATAGGATAACACAGAATACGCTCAATCGCATGGAATCCTACCGGGCAACTCGTTGCTACAGGATCTGCCGATCGCACCCTTCGAATATGGAATCCGGAGCGCTCACAGCCTAGATATTCCACTGAATTACGCGGTCATACAGCGGGTATCGAAAAGGTCCTCTTTAACCCGGCGCGCGATTCAGAGCTAGCAAGCTGCTCTAGCGATGGCACAGTACGGATATGGGATGTACGCTCAAAAACATGCGTGAGCCGTCTAGATGTCGGGGGGGAAGCATTTACTTTAAGCTGGTCGGCCGACGGCAAGGTCCTTATCGCTGGAAGAAAGGTAGAATATCGCTCTCGCGCAACCGTCAGCCATTGGATCTAACGCATACTTCATAATGGCAGGATGACACCCTTGTACCGATATCCGTTGAATCGCCTTCATCACCAAATATCCCCGTCAGTGACAACACCTCCAAATCGACCATATACAAGACTCTCGATTCTCACCCCCAGCCAATCCAAACCAACGCAACCACATTCTCCTATCACATTTCAACCAACGAGTCCCCCGACCTCCATCTCTTTGCAACGACCGGCGAAGGCACCGTCAAAATAATGTCCTACCCCTCCTTCGAAACCCTCCACACCCTCTACGCCCACACATCGGCCTGCCTTTCTATCGCCCTCGCCCCAACAGGCCGCTACCTTGCCATCGGTGGCAGCGACGCCCTCATCTCTCTCTGGGACACAACAGACTGGATCTGTCGCCGCACTGTCTCAAGTAGCAATGGCGGCGCAGTGCGCGGGGTAAGTTTTAGCTTCGACGGACGCTTCGTTTGCGGCGCATGCGACGAATCCGGTTGTGGCGGGAACGGAATTGAAATCTTCCACGCGGAGACAGGCGAGAGTGTGCATACAGTGCCAACAGGCGGAGGATCAAATACAGGTATCTCTGCTGTTGCGTGGCATCCGTCAAGGTATTGGTTGGCTTATTCGACAACCGCGGATTTCTCGGGCCCGGGAGGGCTGAGGATTGTAGGAGCTGCTGGTGGTGGCAATTTATAGTGCCGATTCCATCTGAATGCACCGAGGATGAGCCTGTATTGGCCATGATAAATGTACGGGTATGATAACTGTGAATGGCTGACAGTATTACCCATATTTATACAATATATATACTAAGTACTATTTGAGAAGATGAAAATGAATACGAACGTAACAAGCCAACATATAATTTGCCCATGGACAAAATGATTAACGTATAAGTCTAGAGACGAGATTCCATTATATTCATTAGTATCTACAAAATACACAACAAACCCCCACCCAGCCTAACCAACCAATCCAGATCTACTATTCTATTCCCAGACGCTATCAGTCGCTAGCCTTGTAAAACACCAGAATCAGAACTCCAACTAGCCCCAGGCTTAGTCTCACAAGTCATAAAGTATATCGTAATAAGTAGGTAGGGACGTATGTATGTTTGAAATTCACAGAATTGCTGTCACGATCAAGGATTCCAACCCCCAGAGCCCATGATATGAGCCCATTGAGCACCACTGAACCCATCCATATCTGTCGTCATCAGATCGATGGCCTCGGCATTTGGGTCGTTAGGATCTCCGGTAACATTAATGGGGAAGTCCCAAGCGGAAGGCATATTCTGCTGTGGCCTTTCTGCGGCGGCGGATGAATGTATTGATCCCATGGAATATAGTGGGTTATTATTGGTGTTGGAGTCTTGATTTGAGGATTCGATGAACTGGTTCAGGCTTGTTGCATCGAACCCTCCTGTTGCTGTTGCCGTTGCTGAGTCTCGAACTGGGGTATCTTGTGATTGTGACAAAGGCTTGGAGTGTTTTGGGGATGAGGGGTTGTTGTCGATTCTCATGAATGATGTGTTAGATGAGTTCAAGGTTGATGGGGTGGAGCTTTCTTGGGCGGAATTCGTTACGTCGTGGAAGCGAGAAGGAGGCTCGATGTCGAAAAGGATGCCTGTGCCTGGGGTGCCTTCGCTAGGGTTAAACGTGGCTTTGCTAAAGCCCGGAAGGTTGCTAAACGAGCTCGAAGGTGGTACTGTCGAAGCCGATGTCGAGGTTGGCTGCCGCGAGGGCTGGGGCCGTGGGCGGGCGGGAAGACAAGCAGGAATGCTAGCCCGGTTATCAGGTTTTGAATTTGGGTCCCATACTTGAGCATTGCCTGCGTTACATCCTTTGCCGGCGGCAAGTGAACGGTGGAGTGTCCCAGTATTTGGTGCAGTCTGAGACGCCATGAATTTAGCTAATTATGCCGCCGTTAGGGGAATATGGTGTATTACCTCTCCATATGTATGGCCCGCAAAAAAGGACCTTCGAGACTGCTGTCCAGTCGACGGTAGCCGGATATCTTGGAATGGAGTTCCTTCGATGTCAACTTCTAGCTGACACAGGAAGGATTCGGTGAGAGGGTTCTGATTCTTCAGAGCGTCGAGAACGACGAAGACAAATTGCAACGAAGAGCGGGCGGCCGTATCATCAGGGCGGAATTTTAGATATTGTACAAAGACACGAGCAGCGACATAAACGCAAAACGAAATAAAAGGGTTCATCTAGAGGCCCGTTAACTTGTGCGATGAGATAAACGCAATTATGTCCACTTACTTTGCTCATGTCCATGGAGCTAACCATTTTCATGATACTTGATATTTGGTCAGCCGCGACAATACACCTTCGTTTGCTTTCTAGGATAATCTGTTCCGGCATGCGGTTTTTCTCGGCTTTGAATATCGCTGCTTGGTGGAGACATATCGTGGAAGTGTGGACAGCCAGATTGCAAAAGAGAACGTTCGCATCGCCCATCCCAGCGGGGAGTCGCAGGTGGCTCGGCATCGACAGCGCGAAGTGAAGTAAAATATTATCATGGGACCTATGGCGCTGCCAGAAAACTCCGTTGAGATCGTTGTCGTTGTCCTGGGGCTCAGGGCGGTGCAGATGCGTCAAGTTTCGGCCCAGCAAGCACGAGACAAATGCCACACTTGCGAAGGGCGATAAGGTGGACAGATCTTCGCCCGTTAAAACGTCACTTAGGCGCGCGGTCTGCTCCATTTTGCCATTGGTAAATGCTTCTTCACTCGCTGGGAGGTTTGTTAAGATCTATTGGTCACTGGTTAGTTCCCTGGGCCTTATCAATGGTTAGTTATGTTGGGCACAACTGACATCTCGCTCATCTATACAAGTGGGCCACCCAGTCCCAATGCTTGCATATCGGTCAACACAGAACGTCATCCAAAAAACCCTCCGTCGCTCTTCCGTCTCCGTCCAATCTCTCGCTGGTGGTAAGCACTGCTTAACCTCGAGACCCTCGCCATCTAGCCGATGCAACCCAAGCATAACGGCTAGTCTAGAAGCTGACCCAGCGCTTAACCATGCCCTAGGGAAGAACATCATTTTATACTCGTAGCAACCGATGAGTAGCCATGTCTGACAATGAGCTAAACTGAGAATAGTTTCCCCAAGGCCTTTCATTTGATCCAACTCGGCGTACTTCCGAGCACGCTGGTAAAAGAGTGCATGCAAGTTGGAATATTTTTCGCTGACAGCCGCTGCATGGGCCCAAACGATGTATTGCAGACAGGCTGGAGGTCGTGAAGTAGGAGCAAAATTCATGGTGGCCATATATCGAGGACGATGTATTACCGGCATAAAGGCATGGCTCTTCTCGAAATATATTTGGTTCCTGGAGAAAACATAAGAATTGAGGGCATGAAGAAATGCGGAGACAAGACATACAGCTCTTCAATAACCTCACGAGCCGGAAAAGGTTCCTCTAACCCCAAACTAATCATATCCCATCCGAAGCTACTTGTTGCATCAACTCCATCTGGTGTAAATGATGTGGGTAGCTCAGTCACTTGCTGGCCTTCTACCGGAGACATTGAATTAATAGAGTTGTGGAGGCTAGTTCCCATCACATGCAGGCCGGCACTGGAAGGCTCGTTTGGCATACTGATGGAAAATGGTTGTTCTTGATTTGGGGCCGCAGTGGTACTGGGTTCCTGGGTTTTCAATAACGTCTCGACCTGGGCTAGAGTAGAAGAACAGAGTTAGCATCAACTTCATAACCATGCAGCGTGGCGACGCGAAAACACACCTAGCCTGGCCTCCAACTGCTTCACATATCCCCTCTTCGGTCCACTCTTCTTCCGCGCCTCATCATATGTGCATTCATGGCCTAGGCGCGAGCAAGTCCCGCAGCTGGGCTTCCTCCCATCGCATCTGAGTTTCCTCCGCCGACAAACAGCGCACGCAATGCGCTTTGGGCGGGGGACGTAGCTGCCGTCGCCATTATTGGAATCCGTAGCGGCTTGTCCAGAATTATAGCTCGTAGGATTTTGTCCGGAATGCGAAGATGGGATATCGAAGTCGATCTGCAGCTGGCTTTGATCGTCGAGATAGCTCGCCATGGTCGGGTCGTGGGGCAGCGGCGCTACGCTACGGGCGCGAGATTTCGAATGTCGGGCAGAAGCTGAGAGTTAGAGGTGCTCAACCTCAATGGCAAGTGGAGTGTCAACAGCCTGGAGACCCCGCATGAGGAAACAGAGTGAAGCCGATAACTGGTTACAGTAGGGGGGGATAGATGGGTTGATGATTAAGACAAGTTGAAGGAATAGGCAGAACCACCACGCCACGGCTGGAGCTGCCATCGAAGTTCGGTCCCTCGCCATTTTGGGGGATAACCAAGCGGATACGAACGACGCCACGCATCAATCCATCATTCGCACTGGCATTTTGTATGCTCAACCAGTGACAGCTACAAATTTACATCCTTCAGGGTAGCTAGCGTGGGCTTCTTATCCCGGATCCAACGGTGTCACACAAGCACGTGCATCAGAATCCCAAGTCCCAACGATTTCCTGATGTCTGAGATGATGTTGCAGGATCAACTACAATCTAATAACTTCTGGAAAGCAGGCTTATGTATTTCTATCGCAGCCCGTAATGTACAAATTCAACGCCGTCGCAGAAAGAACCATGAACGAACTCAGCCCAAGCATAACAGCGAGATAGGAATCCCTGAACAAGGTGACAGAGCCTGTATTCAGTAGGCAAACATTTGTATAATACAATAATTACAGAAAATGGAAGAGAAGAATTCCATAAGTCCGGGTTGAGACGAACGCGAATGCGTCTAGTGGTATCCTCTGCGGCGCTTGCCCTGGTTACGGACTCTGGGAATAACAACAGCCTTGTTGACCTTCCACTTGGGCCGAGTCTTGTATCCGGATTTCGCCTGTATAGCCAGTTAGCGTGGTTACAAGTAACCGTGATGGAAGCGCGAGTTTACATACCGGAAGACCCCAAGGACTTTTCGGGTCAACATTACCCTTGGACTTTCCTCGTCCACCACCGTGAGGGTGGTCAGCAGCGTTCATGGCAAGACCACGGACCGTCGGTCGGACGTTAAGCCAGCGCGATCTACCCGCCTTTCCTAGCTGGGTGTACTTATAGTTCGGGTTGCTAGCGACACCAACGGTGGCACAGCAATCTTTATGGATGATACGGACCTCACCACTGGAAAGCCGGATAGTGACATGGTTAAGGGTGCGTTCCCGGATTTGTTTTTCGCGCTGTGTCAATGGCTTCGGCTCTTCTGTTTCGCTTTGGGTTTCCTGCTTTTCTTTGTCGGCTGCGTTCACCTGGTTGACACCTTTGGAAATGAGCGTCCCATATGTGCCGGCGCTACGGCAAAGTTGTCCACCACCGCCTGGGCGCAATCCGATGTTGAATATAAGTGTTCCAACCGGAACCATGTGTAAAGGCAAGCAGTTACCTCTCCAGGCAGTTCGGGCAGCCATCACACCAGGGTCAACAGCCCCTCCCATGCTCTTCCAGAGGTCTTCAGGGATACCAGCCATGTAACTCTGCACAACATCGCCCTCCCTCAACCCATCTGCAGCCACGACATAGCTCAACTTTTGTGTTTCTTTGCTGCGAACCAGTGCAATGTGGGCACTCCGGCCGGGGTCGTGTTCGATGCGCTCGACAAGATGCGGACCAGGGGCATCCCGTTTGAAGTCAATGATTCGAATACGGCGCTTGTGTCCACCACCATGATGCCGCACGGTAACTCGGCCCGTGTTATTCCTACCTCCCTTACTTTGTCCACGTTTGGGAAACGTCAACTTGTGTACCGGCCGACCCTTCCACAGATGATCATTTACGGGCCTTCGCAGGTGTCGAAGACCGGGCGTACGCGGTGTGTACTTTCGCATGTTAATGGTGGAATCCAGGCGAATAGGAGGAGGAGCGAATGCAAGGCTGGGATCGAGGTCGGGGCTTGTGGCAGGTTCTGTTTGTTGCTGAGCACCTGTAGAATAGGCGCGCACAGAAGGCGAAGACATGCATCGGAATGGCAGTCGAATGCCCCTCAGGGCGACCCTGTGTTGAAGCATATTGCACGATATGCTGTGTGGAAAGAAAATCTGGGACGGTGAACCAATTGGCCCCAGATGCGGAAAATCGTATGGATCGAGACCAGTTAGACTATTGCTCAAGCATGCTCGCACAGATTTCAAAGCACGGTCAGTCCGGCAGAAGCGTTGTCGAGGCGCTGTGACGAATTGCAACTGCCAGCAGCACTGTCGGCTCCGGCTGAGCAAAAATGTCTCCGGATGATATGCGGGTGTGGCTGTGTAATATTCACGTGATTCTGTACCGCCATATCTCATTTTGCTGTGGCTGATGCAAAATCACGAGACCACGCGCGTCGGGGCGACAGGCCGCAGTTGCCCAGCAACGGGTTATTGTTTTGGTGATCGTGCCGCGCTGCTTCACGTTTTGGCGCGTTACGTTCGACCTCATCGCCTAGACAACTTCCGCTCCGCTGGTGCTCTCCCTGCCCGAACCGTACTATTACCATTATACCACGCCCTTTATACACCAATTCTCGAGTCCGTGAAAGGTTACTTTACGCTTTCGTACAGTACCAGCATCTGGGCAGCAGCAGCTCTCTTTTATTCAACTTCTTTCCCCCCCCCCCTTCAATCCCTCTCGTCTTCACCATCACGAAGCCTTCTTCTTTTCTCTTCTCAAAAACTCTTGGAAAAGTTCGTCCCCAACGTACATAGCCAAATATTGGGCGCATCTGCATATACCGCGTACATACTCACGCCTTCACGACGTAATTCCTCGCGACTCGACCAAGTTGTGCTGTGGGGCATCCGTCCTTCCCAGCCTGGCTGACTTCCGCGCTAAACAGTAGGGCCAAACATCGCCTGTGCCCTGTCAAGTGGCCGACCGTCTTTTCCTACCTCATCCACCCCCCCCATCAACATACCTTCAAACGCAGCCTCTACTTCACGCATCTTTGACGCTTGCTTTTTGTATCTTGTCGCGTTACTGTTCATACTTTACTTTTGCAACCACCTTATACCCCCTCTCTACGGTATTTTGTTTTGCGAAAGAGAGCTGCGCGTTTTGAAGCTACGTGATTTACCTCAATTGAGCACCCGATCAGCATCAACAAACCCATATACATTGAGGTTCGAAGGATTTGTTCCACATTCCTCTCGGTCTATCTCTTCCACCCTGCATTATCTCGACTGATTGCTTGGGGGTTAACATACTCGCGTCCGGTACGTGCACCAATGCTGCCATCCCCTGGGTATTTGGGGCTCCACTGGTCGTTTCGTTGAGAATGCTGACTGAACGCCAGCGACGTGCATTTACAGAACTCTCGACACTATCTTGATAATTTCACCTTTCTCCTATCCGTTGAGGGCTTTTTTCTGCTCCTCGCCCTATTCTCGTTATGCCTCCGGTAAGGTTCCTGGTTCCTCATGATATAGACGCGTCACGAATCGGCTATTCGATCGATTCAGCTCGTCGACGCGAAAAGTTGTAGTTAACGTTTTTGGCTTCTGCTCAGGCACGGAACCTCCGCACACGAGGCACTATGAATGAAAACGATGAGAATGGTCCGTCAACGCGCGTGACTCGAGCCAAAGCCGCCGCCTTGACGACATCAGATGTCCCTGCTGCCAATGGGGCCCTTAAGAAGCCCCTTCAGACAAAGAAAGCCGCCACTGGTACAACTGGGACGCAAAGGAAACGCGCTGCCCTTGGCGATGTGAGCAATGTCGGCAAGGCAGACAACGGCGAGGCCAAGGACGCGAAGAAGGCCACAACCAAGACTGGTCTAACATCAAAAGCCACTATGCAGTCTGGAGGCGTTCAGAAACTCAGCCGTAGCAACATGTCTCGTACCGCCCTGGGAGCCAAGGATAACAATGCAAAGAAGCCTGCCACAGAGGCAAAGCGCCCCGGAAGCGGATCTGGTATGGGAAGCGCGATGAAGCGCACTTCCAGCCAAAAGTCGCTACAGGAGAAGTCTTTTCAGCAAGAAGAGCCTCCACGCAAGAAGGTTGATATTGAAAAGGTTGCGGAGAAGCAGGCCGAGGTCGTCTCACTGAAAGAGAACGTCAAATCACGGACACAATCAGAAGAGCTAGCCCCTCAAGACTTTGTTGCCGATCTAGACACCGAGGACCTGGATGACCCCTTGATGGCCGCCGAATATGTGGTAGAGATCTTCGATTACCTTCACGACCTGGAGATGGAAACGCTGCCAAACCCCGAATACATCGACCACCAACCCGATCTCGAGTGGAAGATGCGCGGTATCCTTGTCGACTGGCTCATTGAAGTCCACACTCGCTTCCGCCTCCTTCCTGAAACCCTCTTCCTTGCTGTCAACATTATTGATCGTTTCCTATCTGCTGAGGTGGTGGCCTTGGACCGCCTTCAGCTGGTCGGTGTTGCGGCCATGTTTATTGCTTCCAAGTACGAAGAAGTCCTCTCACCACACGTTGCAAACTTCAGTCACGTCGCCGACGAGACTTTCACGGATAAGGAGATCTTGGATGCTGAGCGTCACATCCTTGCAACTCTCGAATATAACATGAGCTATCCCAACCCCATGAACTTCCTTCGCCGTATTTCCAAGGCAGACAACTACGATATCCAAACGCGTACTCTTGGAAAATACTTGATGGAAATCAGTCTCCTTGATCACAGGTTCCTTGGCTTTCCCCAGAGCCAAGTGGGTGCGGCATCCATGTACCTGGCTCGCCTGATTCTCGATCGCGGCCCATGGGTAAGTTGCGCCACTGCTTATATCAAGAATCTACCTACTAACTCATATATAGGATGCTACTCTATCTCACTACGCTGGCTACAACGAAGAAGAGATCGACCCTGTCTTCCGACTGATGGTTGACTATCTGCACCGCCCCGTTTGCCACGAAGCATTCTTTAAGAAATATGCCAGCAAGAAATTCCTCAAAGGTGAGGCTCTTCGTTACTTGGGAGTACCTTGTTTATATGCTAACACCCCGCAAGCCTCAATCATGACCCGACAATGGGCCAAGAAATATCACCACATGTATATCGACAGCGCTCTTTCAGAGCCATACAGCTCCATCAAAGACCACGAGTAGATTAAAGGAGTTCTCAACTGTCTGGGCATTCCGGTCCTGGGGAGTCCTGAGGCTAGGAGTTGGTTGATTTGAATATGTTGGCATTTTTTTTGTGATGGGTATAGGGCAACTCTTGCATATGTTTACGACGGCTTCCTGTTTCAGTTGCGAACATTGGCATTCTTCGGCTTCACGGGGGGTCTGGCGCTTTGTTTTCAATACTTGCTTTTTTTATTCATTTCTCTATAACTTCTTGGGTGCCTTCGGGATGCTTCACCTTTGCTTAATGATACTTTCCAAGATTCAGCGATACTCGAATTCAGTACTGTTGAGCCCAATAATTGCAGGTTTTAGTTGAGCAAAAATTTCGCAGCCACGTCGTTTCTCTTGGTGGGATAAACATGGGTTGTCTTGACAAAACAATATATATTATTGTGGCTCAACTGAGTAGGCGGAGGATCGGCAACAACCGAGGTTGCTTCGGTGCATCCTTCATTGAACGTTCCCCCTCGACGAGACTATCTATATTCTCCTACTTGGGACCATTCGGACAAAAGTAGCCAACAAAAATGTCCTCATGCGTTTTTTGTAGAATTGCTACTGCGCATCACCCAGTGGCCCCGTCAACGTATCTCCAATCAACTCCAAAAGCCAACGCTGACTCCCCCTCCACCCCAACACCAGGACCAGGTGATGACGGCCATGCTTTCTTAATACTTTCCACGAAACATGTCCTTGCTTTCCTCGATATTATGCCCCTGACACGGGGCCATGTGCTTGTTGTTCCACGGATTCATCACGAGAAGTTGGCTGAGGTGGGGGTAAGGGTTAGTCGCGAGGTATGCTATCTTCACCATTGTTGCTTTCCCTTTTTTTTTGGGCAAGCCATTATATGAATCTATGGGACTGGATTGATGATATTTATGTAGCTCGGTACATGGCTCCCCATACTCTCGCGCGCCGTGATGAGAACGGTATTCGGGGAGAGCACTGATACAGACCCGAGCGGCAGTGGGAGTGGCGATAGTAACGGCAATGGCACGAGTGGTGATACTCTTACAAGTCCGAGCTGGAACTGGAATGTTGTCCAGAATAACGGTATCTATTCTTACCTCCATATCCATCTTCGTTGATATAACTAGTCAACTAACACACTTATTAGGCGTCGGAGCTGCGCAGGTCGTCCCACATGTGCATTTCCACATTGTGCCGCGACCGCCGTTAGGCCAGGCGTCTACGTCGGCGAAAATGAGCTTTGTTATGTTTGGGCGTGGGCAGCGAGAGGACTTGGATGATGAGGAGGCGGAGGACTTAGTACGGCTTTTGAGGGAGGAGGTTGCGAGGGAGGTGGTGAGAGTTAAGGAGGTAGAGGGCATTGACCTGGAGGGGGAGTTTCGGGATGCTGAGAGTGATGTGGCTGGCGGCAAGGGGAGATTATAGATAGTGAGTATGAACTATACCATATAGATTTGAAGGGCATGTATAGCATTATTTCCTTATTGTTTATTTGGTATCTTGTTTTCCGGCAGCTTGTCTTGAAGTCGGAAATGAGGCGCAAATGGCCTGATTTCCCATGAGTATAGAATATTTTAGGTCCATAGATGGACTAGCCATCACTACGTTGCCGGGGTTGGACTTTTCTTGTTTTGTTTTGGGTCTGGGTTCTTCATGAAATACTTTTTAAAAGTATTAGATCATGCCTTCATATATAGGGGTCAATGGAAATGTAATGGACTCACCTTTCTTCTGAAAGCGTTTAAATCATCGGCCGACACGCCGTTATCATCGTTTTTCTGGCGCCCTGAGGATATGTCCGACAGAAAACCTTCTGGCAGTCTCCGGTATGTGATTAGGCGTCGTGTCCCTAAATAGAGTGGCCGCAAAGTCAGCCGGTATCGAGGCAAGGCATAATGGTAATCCCTGGTGTGCGTTGCTTACAATTACTGAACGGCTGAACGGAGATACTGATAACTTCTAGATCTTGGTGCATTGGAACCGGAAACTCCGCTTCTTTATCGCTAGTCGTAGGCATCCACATGCATAAGCGTCCGTCGGTGACTAGGGTTCTGGCCGCAAAGTTGAGAATATCGTTGATCATGGCTTCGAATCCATACGGTTTTTTAGGGGCAATGTACCCAGGCCGACTATGTAGTATTAACTTTTTGTTCGGGATGGAAAAAGAGAATGGAACTTACTAATGTGCAGGCACTCCATCGATGATGACTTCTTCCTTGGGGCGGCCGTCTCGCGACCCTAGAACCCGTAGGCCCTCGCGCACTCCATAAGGCGGATCGCAAACAATACCGTCAAGAAATTGACGGTCAATTAAGGGTGTATTCGTCAAGTCTGATGTGAACAGATCACCGAATTTGCTGGTGATTCCATATTGTTGGAAGTTCAGCTGTACACCTGTGGTCTTCCACTTCGCCATTTCCTTCCCACGGAAGCTTCGCCCATCGATATCAGAGCCAAACGAAAGGGCGCCAAAATGAGCTGCAGCAACACAGAAGCTACCTGTTCCAACAAAAGGGTCATAGAATAACTTTCCTGGTGCCGCGCCAGCCATATTTGCAGTGACTAGACTCAACTCGGCATCCATGGATGTAGTGGCGATATATTTCCGCTTCTTTAAGTCATACTTGTTAATGACCTCACGGTTGCTTTCTGAGACGAAGCGACCAATGTATATATTTATTGGATCTGACCCTTTGGTTGGATGTTGCGATTTCTCCGCAGCTGGAATATGTGTGATATCGTAATACTGCTCTAGCACCCAGAAGTCCTGTTCAAAGTTCTTTAAGGTGATCGGGCCTTCGAAACCAAGGTAAGAAAATGATTGTATAATGTCTCTTTTTTGGGATGAGCTGCGCTTTCCAGCGAATGTCTCAACTGTAAACCGGAACGGTACCTCCTTGTACTGAGCCCAGAGATGCTGCGTTCTGCTGCGGACATCGACATGGACCGCATCATAAGTGGTGCCCCGCCCCCAGAGTTCGAAGATGTCCTTTACTAGGATGCTGCGGGAGACAAGAGTCCGTGCTGCTTCTTCATTTGGGAGCCTTACGACGCAGTATGGGGACTGGAGCGTTGTTAGTGTGAGGATTCATATTATGTTCTTCCTTTCGGTAGAGCGGGGCGTATTGCAACCCAGCGTAGAATCAGGCTCTGGTAGAGGCACCGGAAAAAACAGCAGGAAATGAGGACTCACGAGTTCATTGTAGGAAACAATCTCAAGGTTTATATTGTGCAGCCAGGCTAGCGCCTGAATTTCCGGTTGTCGGAAAGTCTCATGCGTTTGGGCGAAGCGGATGAGGTATTCCATCCTTTGTGCACTACTTGGGTTTCGAGCTGGATATCTCGGAGATTGTGTTTTTGGAGAATAAAGTAAAGGAAGAGGTGGCATGGAATGCCTTTTCCGGTGCTGCGCGGGGTAATATTGATTTGCGTTGAGATGGAGGTTGTGGTATGAGATTTTTTCTTCCTCCCAGAGAATGAAACTGGGCGACGGTTGGACTTTCAACTACACCAGCCATTACAATATTCGGCTACAACCATTATTCAAAAAATAAAAAAATAAAACCAAATATCTTTTAGAAGATGTACGTAAATTCCATTCTCGGTTAAAATTGAATATGTTCAGGTGAGCCATAATCGTTCTATAAAATACACAAACACACATATGCTCTCTATCGGAGATATCGTCTCTCAACAAGCATACCAGCAACAGAATTGCCATCCAGGCATGGGAATCTCTCAATCATAACGCAAAAGAAAAGCGCAAATCTCGGAAAACATTCTTTCCACAAACCTTCGAATATCATAACATGACGCCATCGGTAACGACTAAAGCTCAATAACCATCTGACCCGAAACTCCTCCGCTATGCTAGCCGCTAACATTGAATACATGTCGTGAGCCATATCCGAAGACCGGGGCGGTGTCGACCTTCTCATCAGCGGGTATCATCTCATGGTTCAGGTCCCACCCGGCTCGACGGCAAAGCTCAGACACCACCACATCACAGTCGCCAAGTAAATCGATGTCAAAATTTGTGTGTGACACAGGCTATATGTCCATGTTAGTCACAAAGATTCAATTCCGTCAGTTTGAGTACCTACGGTGCGAGAAATGTAGATTTGGGGTATGTGAGGTGGCAGTACGCCCGGGACCTCCGCAACAGGAGCAACTTTCAGCGAAGTCCCAATGACAATGACCAAGTCCACTTTGTCCCTATCATGGTGAAGGAGACGATGCCCAAATTCATCGGGGAGATCTTCTCCAAAGAATGTGATATCCGGCTATTCGAGGGAAGTTAGTGATTGAAGTACAACCCATATGCGTGTATAATACCTTCATCACCCCTGGAGTAGGTATCTCGTAGTCTTCCTCGTCAGAGCTGTCCTCTGCATCGGTCTTCCTATCTTTGTGGGCCCCATTGCCGCTGCGTTTCCGCTTCTGCCCTTGAGGCTTCACCGCATCTTCCTCAATCTGCTTGCGGCATTGGGGGCATTCAGGAACAACTCCTTTCTTAATCTCGTCATAGATCTCATCCCCCAGCACCTTATGATGACATTTGACACAAGTAGCCTTAGCGAAAGAACCGTGGCACTGCACAATGTTTTCGGGAAGCACACCCGCATTGGCCTCAATGTTGTCAATATTCTGGGTGTAGTTGGTAAGCAATTTCCCCTTATCCTGGAGCAATCGAATGAATCCATGAGTCGGCGAGTACTTCTTTTCGGTCGGGAGTATATCCTTCGCAATTGAATAGAAGATAGTAGGGTCTTCTCGGAAAATGTGAATATCAAAGACTTCCTGAGGGTCACTGAGACCCAGGTGCTCCAACTGTGAGTAGAGCCCAGTGTCCTTAGATCTGAAATCCGGGATCCCAAGACTGGTAGAGATCTAATTGACCATCAGAATTCCTTGAATGTGATTATAAAATAGCGCAGCACTTACGCCTGCCCCAGTCAGAACAATTATATTTTTCGATTCCTGAAGCAGTTTCACAGCATCATCAATCGAGTTGTACTGGGGTAGCTTCTGACGCCTGGTGAACTCCCGAGAAATTGCAATTGCCAGCAGAGGATGGAATGCCTCGTCTGGTGCACCGTCAAGAAAAGCAGGAGGTAGAATCCCAAATGCGGTACAAAGCTTCTTCGCAGTCACTGTGTCGCGAGCAATCGTCTCCTCCACGAATTGTGCCTTGCCAATTTCATGAAGTCGCTTCCGAAACTCAACAGCTTCCTCGAGGGTACAAGCACCGGGAATTGCTAAAAAAAAAAAAAAAAGGTGAGACACCGTCAGTGCACTGGAACTTTTGTTGGCCTAGGGCATATAGAGTTTACTTACCTCCGTCGCGAAGCTGCTCATCACGGAGCATTTGGATGGCGTCCTCGTAAAGAGACTGAGTCTCCCACTCGTCATCCAAGGCATCGCTATCAGTCTCATATTCAGATTGAGAAACCGAGCCCTGTTCCTCCACAGGAACGGTGTTTTCGGCCGGGAGAGTCCCTTCAACCTCCGCGGCTTCGACCTCCACAAGCGGAGTCTTCAACGGCGGGCTTTCCCCACGGGGCGCTGAGACAAGGTCCATCCTGGTGAGGAGAATGAGAAACCTTCAGCAGCCTCTGGATATGCCGACAGATCAACTCACATTGAGCTTTTTGCCACGCTATAAAAGAACGATTGGCTCTGCACCATTGTACGGGAGCGTGATCGGAACTTTGTTGATCCGACCCGATTCCGATAAGGAGTCTTTATCTCCCAGCGAGATAGCGGATCTCGGACTTTGTATGGCGAAGTGAGCGTGATGCGGCATAAGATAACTTTTCTATTGGTATTATCATGGTTATTTATTCTATTGACATTACGAGTCGGCCATCTCATGGTCACTGTCCGACTCGATCCCCTCCCATTCCTCTTCATCCCCCTCACCGTCTTCTGCGTTGCTTTCATCGTCCATATCTTCGCCAATCTCCTTGTTCATAGCTTCCACGAGCTCCAGAGCGTGCTCTTTCAGCCGCTCATCCTCGTATTGAACAAGTCCATAGAGCGTCAGACTCTGCTTGAGCCATTCTCTACTAGCCACGAGCGATGCGTGCCTCTTTGCCTCCGGTGTCTCGTCTGACTCTCCTTCCTCAGGGTCTTTCGGGGTTTCACCTTTCTCGGCTAAGAGATAGAGACACCATCCGCCTAGATACCAGGCCTCCACGCTCTGGTCGTCTTCAAGGATTAGACGCTCCAGAACTTCAAGTGCTTCCAGCAACATCGAGACTTCCATCAGGAGACGAGCAAGACTGATTCTGGTGGGGAAGTCCGGAACATTTGGATCCTCTGGCGGCAAATCCTTCCATAGCGCTAGACTCCGTGAGAGTGCTGCTCGCGCATCGTCTTCTTGTAATTGTGAAATTCGAATAGACGCCAGCGTCTGTAGTACTTCCGGGGAGCTAGGCTGGATCAGTAGGGCTTCTGTGATCAAAGTTTCACAACGCTTTTCCGCATCTTCTTCCCACCTATAAACCCCGTCAGCTCGAGAATGTGTAGTTAGGGAAACCCTAATAGGAAAAAACCTACGAAAGATCCGTCATATATATCTCCGCAACGCCGCAGAGTGCGGTTGCCATTTTCCCTTTCTTCTCCTCCAGCTCTAATACCTGTGCAGGGCCAGCATCTGCCTCCAATTGTTGAATGTCATTCCTTAGAGACACAACACCTTTCTCAAACCATTGAACGCTATCCTTTCCACCGAGCTCGCTCAATTGAGCGAGCCATAAGAACTTTTCAGCGCCACCTCCCTCGGACTCGGGAATAGAACCAGTCGGATCCAGCTCGACCGCTTGTAGAAAATGTTTCCTTGCGAGGTCAACCTCGCCCATTTCAACATAAATCCCCGCAACTGCATTCTGACTCGAGAGCAGCGCGGGGGAGTTTGTGGGTGCACTTTCGAGTGCTTGCTGAGCTAGCGAAAGCGCTTCATCGAGTTGCCCGGCCTGAAGAAGTATTGTTGCTTGCTGGAGAAGCTTCGCAGGGTCTTCGTTCATTTTTCGTTTCGATATTGAGCCGCCAGCGCTCAGGACGGACTTTTCGCGGGACTTGGAAGCTTTCTTCTTGTGAGGTCTGGGCTTTCCCATGGTATGTCTGTCGCAATATATTATAACGTACTGTGTGATTCTTCGGAAGATAAAAATTTCCCGGCGGAAGTTGAAAGCAACCTTGCCTGAAGAATAGTTATTATAATTAAGAATTTGTCTTGAAGATTTGCACGACTGGAACTCCAGTGTATTTCCCGATTCGGGGGTGGGAACAATTTTGGTCATTTTCTTATCTGTTTGCTTGGTTTGCATGAGGGACTGCCGACGATTTCATTTAGACGGAGAATTGATTCAGACACTTTTCAGTTTAACAACTTATCAGAGAATTCAATATTTTCGTTTTATCCCAGGTACTCGCATTGTAGTTTTGTTTCTATACAAAATCTGTCCCGTGAATGTCACTATAATAGCCAATTTTGGTTTTCCGAACAACACCAAAATACCCCTCATCGGACCCCAGAAAACCGCTATTAAACATGGGCCGCGAAGACCAGACTGAAGAGCGCGAAGTGCTAGAATCTATATTCCCTGACGAAATCACAGGTAAGATGAAGTGATACCAACCTCGAAACCAAGCCGCACCCAGACTTACTCAAGTAATCTAGACCTATCGGACACAGCATATCGGATATCAATTACACTCGACCCGCCAGAAAACGATGAGCAGGAAGCCGAACCTCCTATTTTACTTTTACAAGTCTCCTACCCGGAAGAATACCCCGATGTTGCACCTGAACTAGAATTGATGGCGCCCCCGAACGCCCCAAAACATCCCCGATTAGACATCAGCGAGGACCGCGAGAGGCTTCTTGAAGCTCTCCAACCAACTATTGAGGAGAATATGGGCATGGCGATGGTGTTTACTCTTGTTAGTGCATTGAAGGAAAGCGCCGAGCTTCTCATGGCCGAGCGCGTTAATGCTGTTCATGCGGTGAAGGAGATGGAGGCTGCTAAGGCTGAAGAAGAGGAGAATAAGAAGTTCCAAGGTACTACTGTCAATCGGGACACATTCCTGGAGTGGCTTGATAAATTTAAGAAGGAAATAGAGGAAGAGGAGAGGAGGAAGCGAGAAGAGAAGGAGGCAGAGGAAAAGAAAGTCAACAAGAAAGCACCGGCGAAAGAAGAGAAGAAGCTTACGGGAAAGCAATTGTGGGAACGTGGTTTGGCTGGAAAAGCAGACTTTGATGAAGAGGATGAGGACGGCATGCCGACTGCTGTGGAGAAAATGAAAATAGCAGCGTAGGATATTCTAGTTTGAAATATAATACCAAGGTCTAGTTATTGCCATACGCCCTTCCCCATCATGTTCAATTCCAACCACATGATGATGAAAAAGATAAAGCCTATTGATATGAGTAAATTTTCCGTTCTAGGAAAGAGATACATGGTGGAAGTGTAGTTTGAGAACGCCCGATGTGTTGCGTCACAGATCAGCTGTGATCTAAATGTATTCGTCATGAAGGTCGGAGTACCTAGCATAGCCCATAGCACATTGAGTTGTCTAGCTGGCACCCAGCTCCCGCAAGTCAGGTACCATCTTAGAAAAGTCTCGGGTTCGCGGGGTTCATTGGGCGCATTGTGCTTATAAGCGTGAACAACGCATAGCCAACACTGTAGTTCGTGTTAAATGACAGGCGGAAGATGTGTTGACTAGGGTGATGGGTTGCAATATGTGGCCGTCGACCATGGATGTGCCAAAATCGGTCTGGAAATCGAACAAGTGAACTGGGATAATTGCGAGCACCAGTCATGAGGATTTTATTCCAGCGAACGTAGATAGACAAAGCGCGACATTGCAGAGAAACAAGGTATATCATGTTTCAGTCAATCGCTTCTCTTTTTCAGTTTTCTGTTTCTCTTCTTCAGCTAACTTGCGCTCTGCAAGTACAATTTTCCACATGGCATCCGCGACCCTTATGTTTTCGATGGTGTCGTTGCGGAGCTTATGGTCAATTTCCTTTGAGGCGGCTTTGCACTCGCTAGCCCAAGATTCCGCCTCTTCACCGGCCGTGAGTGAGTCCCAATGGTCTTCATCCTTCGCAAATAGAATCTCCGGCTCCAACATTTGCCGGCGATCAGCTAAGCGCTGTCGATAATTTATCTTTGTTCTTATGACGCGGCTGATGCTTTGTGGCTGTGGTTTTTTGATGCGTAAGAATGGAATGCCGCAGGCATTGACGAGGACAGGGATACGGCGCCGACCGCTTACAACAGGTCGAGGTCGTGACAATATAGGAGTCGCATCCGGATGCGGCCGGACAGTAAGTTCCTGAAATCGTCGGTTTTTCTCTTTCTTAATTTGTTTCTGTGATGGGGGCTGCACGGGTCGCAACTCGGATAACACAGATTGGAACTTCTTTTTGCGTTGTTTCGCGATATGCGCTTCGGAAAGTATGGTGGTTATCAGACTGGAGTCATGCTTGTTTCCTTGCGACGCCGAGTATAAAAGGTCAAGAGCCTGCCCCGTTTAGCCATCACAATCATGAAAAGGAGGTCAGTGGCTGCGTACTTCGTACCCGGCTTTAAGCGCATTTGCTGTTTGAGAAGGACTTTGAAGATTCTTGTATTTGCGAAATCGTTCTTGAATGTGCGATTGCGACGAGACGAGCTCTGGCGCGGTTCGTTGTAGGTCGTTACATCGTCGGAGGAGTGCTCGATAGAGTGCTAGGCCTAACAAGGGTGTTTTGGTAAGCAACTGCGATTAGAAGGGTAAGAATTGGATTTCGCGAGCTTACATGCAAATCGATGCGTAGGAGACAATTTCGGGACAACAAGCCGATGCATTCTCCCCTATATGTTTGGAGCCCAGGAAATTATGTTCGGGACGGGAAAAGGCGCGACAACTCTATACCATGCACGTCACGTGCAGCATCAGAGAGAATGGTCCAAACTAATCCAAAGTATTACTGAAAGATTGGAGTCCCATTAGTTCGTACGAGTAGTCAAGGAACCTGAATCCGACTATTGTGTCTTCCAGTTAAACGTGGGGGAATTCCGTGGTGATATATCATCAGTTCGCCCTAGCCTTTGAGCATAAAGATGTAATAGTAAGCACTGTAGCCCCAGACTTGCAACGGTGAAAATATCGATTAGACGGCGGTCTTAGTTTACAGTATGTCTGCGGTTTACCGCACAAATATATAGCTGAAGGAAGCTAATTGATTGCAGCTAGGCTTCGCTGTTATGGGACGATGCCTGCCGTCATGCATAGACTAAACATGCTCTAATAGGTCAAGGAGAAGCTAATAACCGGACGCGAACACCGACCGAATACCCCGTTTTCGACTCGTCATTCATTTATGATGCAAATACTTAGAAATTCGAGCCCTCCGGAGGCTGAGGAATTTTCTTATGTTGTGGTAAAGCCATGTACCTGGGATTCTTAGGTATGTAACCAATATAAAGACGACCGATAGTGCACTTACCTTCTAAGTTCAATCAGGACAGTCTCCATGGTATACTCGCGCTTCCACTGTGCCAGACAGGGCAACTTCGCGGGGTCGACCTGATCATCATAAGCTTAGCCAACAGCCGCCCGTTATATCTCCAGTTTTGGATAAGACGAACCTTCCCGGAGTGTGGGTCAACGCATGGAAGATTGACGCGAGAGATAAATTGAAGAGTTGGAGGGCTATCGGGGTATTCAGGGCCGCAATGGATGTTGAGACTGTATATCCTGTTCTCGTGGACGCTCTTTAGTTGAGTAGGGCCAGCGTTAGAATATTGTACCCTTAAGAATCGACCGAGATAATGCAAGGCATACATGAGGCGGTCCAAGGAGGGTTCCATTCCAGTTGCTCATCATCATGTCCTCGCCATCAGCAAGGCCGTAGGAGCAGGCCTCTAATTTTACAGAGCAAAAATGAATCAGCTCAAAGGTCTACATTGACGTTCGCCGGTGTCGCATGCCTACCTGCTCCCAAGCCCTTCTCGCCCTTCTCTAGCTCCTCTAGGAGCCTAAAATTCCGGGGTATTTTCGTATTTGCAGACATTATGAACTGGAAAATCTAAAGGAAAAGAAAACTGAAGAGATAAGAGAAACGAACTAACAGGTGACAAGTTAGTGACGGTGAAGAGGGGTTGGCGGAGGAGAAACAATTTCATCACCAAAGTAAAAGAGGGGCTGTCGTCACAATCCTTATCCGCTCTTCGATATCAAGCCACACCACCAAGCCTTGGGATGAATATGAGGTAATTCACTTACATTACCAAGCAAAATATCTGAATCTTTGGTAATTCAATACGGTTTTTGCGGTGAAAGTTATCTGCACGTGATGATAAGAGACACATCACGTGGCATTTATCTCGGTGTCTTGGCGCCTATGAAGCCACGGCGGGCGACTCGTTGCGATTGTTTATACACCTGGTCATTTTCGGCATTTTTGTTTTGGAGAATGCTGGCCATTTTTGCTTCACTTATATGGAGCTGAGGACGGATTACGTTTAGTCTCTTTTGAGTTTCACCTATCGGCGATCTCAGCAACTTCATGACGACCGTGCAGCTGCCCGGTATTGCCTGACTGTCACTACCTAGCTGTCGGACGGGCCTCGGCCATGCGTAGTCCGCGACAATATTTGAACTGGAAATGTCCTCCCAATTACTACAGTCGGAACTTCTTAACCTCATCCAAGAATCTAAAAGAAAGAATTCTGACTTGCGAAATGTTTGACCTCCTTTCCTGTTCTAGAAGCAGGGATGCCAGAGCCCATAGCTAACTAGATTGTAGGCTGCTGAAGAGTCCCTCAATGACTTGAAGGCGCTTCCTTCTACTTCAGAGGCGCAAATATCCGCTGGTTAGACTGCACCCTTCCTGGTTTCCTTTTTACCTTTAGAAGAATCGTGTACTGAGCAACAAAAAGACCTTGCGCGCAAGCCCCGGTTCGTTAACCCGTTCATTTTGGCATGCCATAGTCGCCATGCGAAACTCGCCGGGATTGGTGTCGTTTGCCTGCAACGACTAGTTGCATCTAGGTCGCTGCCATCAGAACGGTTGAAAGATGTCCTAAGCGGGTTGAAAGAAATAACAAATCTAAGTTAGTTCCCGACTTCTTCCAAATTACACCCAGACTAATGCCAGGAAGCCCTGGATATTCAGCTCAAGATCTTACAGACTTTGCCATCTTTATTACAACACTATTCCAATGACTTAGGCGGCGAGCTTCTTGTCACGACACTCGAAATATGTGCAACCTTGCAGTCGAGCAAGACCCTTGCAGTCTCCAGTACGGCAGCAGCTACGTTGCAGCAGCTTGTTGTTTCCACGTTTGAGCGAGTATCTGTCGAAGACCGTAAGTTATATCCAGTGATACGAAACTTGTGACATGTGCTTATATCGTTATAGAGATGGACCAAGAGTCGATGCCGACCACTACGGTGAAAGTCGATGGAGGCTCTGTGAAAATAGGATATTTTGCGCTGGATGCTTTACAGGTGAGTCTTAACAATGCCCAGCTGGAATATTGCTTGCCCGACTAACCGGTAAGGTTCTGGATGATCTTTGTCGGCTTGTGGATGGCGAACAGTTGCACTTTCTGCGAATCAAGTCACTGTCTCCACCGTTTACTTTGGAGCTGATCGAAAGTATCCTCCTCAACAGTGGCCAGCTGTTTGTTGATCACCCGGAACTCACGCAAGTGCTACGGAGTCGTCTCATTCCCATGACCGTTAGATATCTATCGGAAAGGCATACATTCTCTCAAATGGTGCGGATCGCCAGAATTCTCCTTATTTTACTTAAGCGGTACTTGTCTCTATTAACAGCAGAATGTGAAATGGCGCTGTCGCTTCTGACGCACCTACTGGAACCTGACGGAACGGCATCATGGAAACGAGTACTCTGTATGGAGATGTTTCGAGGCTTATATGGTGAACCGGGACTCGTCAGGATAATTTATTCATTATATGATGCCGAGGAAGGGAGAAAGAATATCCTTCGAGACCATATGGCTTCGCTTGTTCGACTGGCAGCTGAAAAGCCTTCTTTGATTGGTGTCAGTGCTCGTTCAACGGTACCATCACGCGCGGAACACACTCGGTCTATCACAGAAGAGCAAATAACTCTCGAGGTTGGAGGAGTGGCAGGGGTCATTGGAACCTCGGTCCCGTCGAATGACACCAATGTGCCGGGCATCAGCAATCAATGGAGTGTAGTTCGCTCACCGTACCTGGAACTGCTTGACAAGACTGAACCTCCACTGCCGCCTGAAACATACATTTACAGTTTAGTGCTAAACTGCGTAAGCGCATTTGCTGAAGGGCTCGCCAAATTTATCCTTCCACTTACAGTGCCTGACCTGAAACCGAAGCGGAAGGGCCGCATTGCAGGGGAGCGAAATGGGGGCTCTACGGCAGCCTCGCAGGACTTAGAAAGGGGAGATTCCTTAAAACGATCGAGGTCAACTAAGAAGTTTCCGGTGCCGATCAACCCTCTGGATCTAGAATCCCATCCTCAACTGTCAACGATCCGGACCTGCGCGGGGATTGTTGAAGATTGTTGGCCGGCCGTTCTAGCGACATGTTCGACTTTTCTATATGCGTCACTGGACGATGATTTTTACCACAATCTTGTTCGGTCTTTCCAGAAGCTGACACACGTCGCTGGTCTCCTAAGACTGTCCACTCCCAGAGATGCCTTCTTGACCACTCTTGGCAAAGCCTCCATGCCAACTGATACAAGCATCGCGAAGCCTGTTAGTTCAGAAGCAACACCAGGGGCCCAACCAAGTGGAGCGATGGAAAAAGGACAAAAGGGCAACGAAGCCTCCCATGTTACGCCCCAGTCGCCCACAGAAGGCCCCGCAGCACCCTCAAGCGACCAGGCCCTCTCTCTCAGCACAAGAAACCTTCTCTGTTTACGAGCTTTGCTCAATTTGGGAATTGCACTTGGTCCTACCATGGATCGGCCTGCTTGGGCAATAATCCTTGGGACACTCCAAGATGCAGACTTGTTGGTTAACAAATCACTGACGAAATCGCAAAGTACAGCCGGCAGTGCCTTAGAGGCCACCGGAGGAACAGTAGGGGATATGCCTCAAGGGAACCTGGGAACGGAAATTATGGCCGTGCACTCTGCATCATCCAAGTTGTTCGAAAGCACCAGTGATTATCCCGACGACACTTTCAGGGGATTCCTGATTGCACTCCTGGATCTTTCTGCAACAACAGAGGAGCCCACGACAACTGAAGCCTCTGAAATGAATGCAGGACAAGCACATTTACAGCCGAGCTCTGGTCGTATGCGCCGGTCGTCCCGTCGTGTATCGCATGCGCTAGGGACATCAAGGATCCAGGACGAGGAATTGAGACTCGTTTTGGACAGAGCACAGGGCTTAGCCAAAGCGAATTTGGAAAGACTGTCATCACTGGCAGAGAGCGACCAAAGCGCCTGGGAACTTCTTACGGGCCGGCTAATGGCAACTGCAGCTAACGGGCAGATCGGTCAAGATCACCGTCTGCATGCAAATCAGGTTCTCAATTCTCTTGTCTTTGAGACGATGAAGCAAAGGGTTGACGAAAGTAATTTGGAAAGGGATGCGCGACAGTTGAGAAATCTGAAGACACTCGAAGCTCAGGTCAGACTGCTCTACAAAAGTAGTGGTTGCCAGCTGGGTTCCCCATCGGCTTCTATAGTTGAAGTTCACGAGCAAAGCTTGGAGACATTGAAGAATATCCTGGAACAATTCGCCGAGACATTTGTTCAATGCTGGGAAGCTGTTTTCGGCCTCATATCCAGTGTATTTGGCGTACCGACAGCAGGAGGCAACGGCAACACTGCGAAAGACCTTGATGGTGGTAGGCAGGCGCTGGTAGCCGACTCTCCCCGGCTCATCCAAGTTGCATACAAAAGCCTGCAACTCATAGCATCTGACTTTTTGACCCAACTTCCACCACAATGTCGTCTCGACCTTGTAGAATCCTTCTCAAAATTTGCTCTACAACAGCAGGTCTTCAACATATCGCTTACCACAACGTCATCCTTTTGGAATGTCTCCGATTTCCTTCAGGATCAGACAGAGCGCTTTTCTATTGAATCGCACGTCGAACTATCTGTTAGTGAGGAGAAGCTTGCTGAATTAGCAAAGACAGATGATCGCTCTGTCTCGAGCAATGCGCTCTGGCTATTGCTCCTGCTGCGGATAGTAGACATCACGACAGATAGCAGATCGGAAGTTAGAAACTGCGCCATTCATACTTTGCTAAGGATTTTTGATGCCTATGGCCAACAGCTCTCACCTAAGGCGTGGTGTCTATGTTTGAATCGCGTTTTGTTCCGGATGGTCGAGCAGATCGAGGGTACATTCGCCAACGTGCAAAGCAAGGCCGGCAAAGACTCCGATGGGGCAAAGGCATGGACCGAGACAACAGTGCTTGTGATAAAAGGGGTCTCTGATCTTGTCACCAATTTCTTTGACACTATCATAAAGGATGACATGTTTGACCGATCCTGGGAACAATTGCTTGACTATTTTCAGAAGCTAGCCAACTGGCGCCTTCTTGGGTTTAGTCAAGCGGTATTCTCGAGTCTATCTAGCATTCTTTTGCGAGTTCAGCAGCCAGACGGACTCAGCACGCAGTCCATGCAGTCGGCCTGGGCAGTATGGACCAGTGGCCACCCGATGGACAAGGAAGATACGCTGGATCTGGATCAGCCTAATCAGGATGCCGCGATATCGTACCTGCACAGCTTTCAGCAAATTTATCGCTTGTACAAGGATAAATTAACGAAACAGGATATTGAAGCAATTTTACGACACATGAAAACGACCGCATGGAATTCGATATGCCCTAAATATTCGCCCGATGTCGACCGACCGTCACAGTTGCAGGTACTGATAATTGACTGCTTAAGAATGATGTGCTTAGAGAAAGACGACTCTCAGGGCCAGATTCTCCAGTGTCTATCAGAGCTTGCGGACTCTGCTCTTTCAAGATGGTCACCAAACAGTGACACCAGAAGACCGACCTACGTTGCTTTCTCGAAGAATGTAATAGATCTTCTTAGCTGGTACGTTGCTGAATACGGTATCAAACGAGATATATTCGGGGACGGCTCTGTATCGACTGCCCTGGAGCATCTCGCAAACCCCGTCGTCCAGCGATATGAATGGCCTGGGAAGGACAGAGAACCTAGCCTCTGGCAGAAATCAACCACAGCGTCGTTGAATGTTTTGCGAGTGGCAATTCCTTACGTGGAGAGGCAATATGGTAGTGCAAGCGAGTATGAAGTATCTCGGTTCTGGAAATGTGTTATCGAAATTGCGAATGGCATCATCGCCGCCAATGGCTACCGAAGCGCAGCAATTTCTGGCCCTTCTCTATTATCCGACGAAGCTTTTGACGTTGATGCCTTCGGAAAGCTGAAATCTCTAATCATTCCATCCCTCGGGGCTTCAGCAATTCAGGATAACATTAAGCGGGATTTCGCCCGCGCTCTGCTTAATTCCTCTTTTATTTATCACCCACAACGACACGATTTACCAACCAAATACCATGAGGATGGGCCACTTGAAGGTATATATGATGTGCGTCCAGGAAGAACCTTCGACCCACCGCCAACTACTCGAACCAAGATGGCATATCACACACTAGACACTCTGTTCCAGCTATCATCATCACCCGGCAAAAGCTCATCGACGGATGAAGACGCCCAGAAGAATATCTCAATTGCTCGTTCTACATCCCCATACCTCATCCTACGATGTGCTGTATCGTTAAAGGGCTATATTGCAGATCAACCCCTCCGTGGGCTCATGCCACAGCCGACCCCAGCACGCAAGGCGCTATTGCATCTTCTTGAAGGAATGGTTAATCTCCAGAGCGAACCATCAGCGATTCCACTACCACCTACGCCAAATTCAGTACCCGGCCAAAGCCAGAGCCATAAGAAACACCTAGTGTGGATATATCCACTGGTTGTGCAGGCAGTGCAAGTGGCGGGAAAGGAGCGAGATGGTGGACAAGTATTACGTGCTCTAGGCGAGGTGCTACGTGAAGCTGGCAGTACTGCATAATGTCGTCACTTTACTATACTATAGGATGCGTAGATATACATATGGTTACTTTTTGCTTCTTGCTTTTAGCGTTACCTCATGTTGTACGTTACTCTTGTGAAAGATCATACCCTCGGGTGTTGCATAGGCAAAAATAATAGTCAAAATTCAATGCATTGTATGATTCGCTTCTAGCAAAACCATGTCGGGTACTAGTTTTGAAAAATAAAAATAAAAAAGAAGCTAAAAAAAAGCTAAAACAAAACCTCGTTAAAACTCCCCAAAAACACCATCCATGCAACCATGCCCCGGGTAAAACTCCTAGGGATAAACAGCAAATACGTCAAAAAAAAAGCCGAGGCCCCATGAGTTCAAGTCTCAGAGCGAAGCTCCGGTCTCATACCCAGCCAAAACCGACTGTACAGCGGTCATAACATCCTTCTGCACAACTGCCGCCTCGGCGTGTACATCAACGGTAATAACATCCCACTCAGCGGAACCAGGCTCCTCCAAATCCTTAAGCTGGCTTTCTACCATGCCAGGCTTCATGTAATGCGCCTGACGGGCGGAGACGCGAGCAAATAGGGTCGAGCGGTCGAGCTTGAGGTAGACGAAGTGGATGCGCACGTTGGGGGTGCCGTATGCAGCAAGGCGCATGACATCGCGGTATTTCTCCTTCAGCGCGGAACAGGCGACGACGACGCCGCGGGGCGCTGGGGTGGATGGGGAGGTGGGAGTGAGGAGGGTTGTTGCTGCATTGCGCAGAGCGATGAGCCAGTCCCAGCGGTCCGCATCGGTGAGAGGGATGCCGGAGCCCATCTTGGCTTTGTTGGAGGCCGGGTGGAACTGTCCTTGTGTTAATTCCTTATCATGGGTTGCGGATAGAGTAGATTTATAGATAGGAAGGGAGGAGGCTTACATCGTCACCCTCTAGGAAGGGAACGCCCAATTGCTGGTGGAGGTGTATTCCAACGGTACTTTTGCCGCTGCCGGCGGGGCCAGTGACGACCCAGATGTGTTGGAGGTTGTCTGAAGACATTGCGCCTTGCGTTGAACTGGAAGACGGTGCTGTTGTGTGGTTGAGGGCTGAGACTTTCGTGTGCGAAGGGTCTATAACCGTAGAAGGTTGACGCTCGCCGGCGGATAACATTTCGAAAGAGGTTGAAGAGAGAAGCTCTCTTTCTATTTATACACAGGAACGAAGGAGGATGGCGTGAGAGAGCGAGAATAGTGAAAACAACAGACGGACGGACGCAGTCGCTGCAGGCGCAAAGGTTGGGGTGTGTTTGAGAGGGTTGATTGTGACTGTAGTACAAAGGCCAACAGATGGGCACACAGGAGCGGTTGATTGAAGTGAATAGCCGCAGAACAGGCGAAAGGGTGAAAGTACAAGTACAGGATGAGGATAGGAGGAGATTATATTGTGTCAGGATAGCCAGGGTTAATAAATGGTAATCAGGACTGTCTCAGGAGTCGGGACCGGGTTTGCGCCAGTGGGTCAAGGCCCAATATTTGTATACCAGGACCACTTCCCGACTCCCCATTCCGGGCGATGGATTAGCGATATCAGCAGGAAATCGGCGATTAAACGAGCAAGGGGAAAGAGAAATACAGATGAATACAGCCGGTGGGGGAGAGTGGGGGAAGCAAACAAAGTCCTGGAAGAACGAGTCCAGCGGTCTGGTTGTTAGCGGCTGATCGGAGATATAGCCGACAACTAAATACGGTGTGCACTGGACGCTGTGCTGTGGCTTTCAGCACAGGAATTGATTAAATGAGGATACTTGAATCTGCGACGCAAAGATGCGTGTTTCCTTCTTCAGATCAACTAGCAAATCCCATCTGGCGGTCATGAAAAGAATTACGATCTTTAGTCTATGATGTCACATACTAATGCTCATTAGCCGGGGAGGCCGGGGGCGAAGCAGGTACTCCGTACTGCAATACAAAATTACAAGCCTGAGAAAGAATGATACCTCAGTTGAGGAAGCAGGCAAGGGCTCTGATTTGTGCGAAACATGAAGAACCTTCGCGAAAGCCAATCATCTTGTGATAAATGCTTCCCTCAAAACCATCCACGCATTCAAAGGCCGTTAAGTGCCCCCACGCTATACCGTATTAGGCAGCTATGGTATTGCGTGGGATGTTCGTCAGAAAAAGATCCAGCATCGTCCTTTCACTCCGACGGACCAAACAGGGGCCGATGGACGGATCTGCTCCTGTCAACAATTGAAGATGTCGCCTGTGCTGAATAGCCATGACCCTGATGGGTCTGTTCCCGGGTCTTTGTTTATCAGATTCGGTTCTTCCACCTACCGTGGCTGACTGTCCATGCTGTTGCCCGCCATATCCTGGAAATCTGGTGGTTTCACAGGATTTTGGTGCCTAAATTACTGGTAAACTGGTAACCATGCAAGGCAGGAGGAGGCATGGTGTCCAACCTGGGAAACCTGATTTCTCGTGATTGCTTCGTGGGCGAGTAAGAATTGGACAAACCGCCGGTTATTCAGACCCTGGTCAAATATCACTCTCCAGGATAAATCTCAGCTGTCATTGTCATCCAGGCTTTACCAATAGTCTTGTCAGTTCGCCCGACGACGGCGGGATTAACTCCTGAGTGACAGGCCATCCCATCGGAGATAATATATTGGAGGATTATGATTGGTTGATAATGGGGCGTAAGGGTGTGGCTTGAATCCGGGGAAGTCCGCTGAGGCTCATGCGGTGGAAAACATGCATGATGTCTTCCTGCAGGAAAACATTCCCTGATGACCTGTCTGGTCTGCACAAATGACTGAGCATGTTTGCTCCGACTTTCTCGTATCCCTGCATGTTTCTGCCAGCTGGCAAACGATGACTTTCAATTCCTTGCTCATGGGGTATCGGAAATGGGATTCCTTAGTGTTGTATGGCTTCACAGCCACACAGAACTGATGGTCTCTCCAAAACCCCGCAATAAACGTTCTTCCATTTTGGCGATATGACTCTCTCGAAGGTATTCATCGTACGTATATTATTTGCTACGTATACCGTAATTGCCGGGGCGAGACCATTGTTCGGCTGTGGTCCTTCTTGGCAGCGTATGTGGCTCCGTGGATATGGATTGCTGACGAGGTACTAAGTCATGTAACTTCAAACACTGGTCTTGCTCAGCGACAACTAGGCGTGTCATATATAATTCACCATATCGAGGGGGAAAAAACTATGGCTTCCCCGAAGCTCGAAGTTACCACCTGTTGAGGTTTCCAGTTTGGCGTGGTGAATTGCACCCAATGACTTGAGGCGGGCACCTTACGTAATCCACATATGCCACCGCCAGGCAGTAATGCGAGATGCTGTCAACCCCAGTGAGAAGCTCATCTGAGCTCAACGAGTGGCCGTTATCCTTGTGATTGTGCTCTCTGACCTACGCGGCCGAATTGACAATTTGAGAAGTACTAATATATCGGTATACTCGACATGACTTCCCTATTCTTCTCAACCCCGCTTGACATCGACGTTGTCCTTGAAGATGGCGACGAGCGCCAGATGGTGGATGCCAAGTTGGAAAAGGGCCATCGGGAGAAGGTGCCCCTTTACATGGACGGAGAATCAGTCAAGGGTGCTGTAACTGTCAGACCCAAAGACGGGAAACGGCTGGAACACACAGGCATCAAAGTGCAGTTTATCGGGACGATAGGTACGGAAAGCTAGCTGGCTGGCTTAACGAAGCCATGCGCGCGTGCTGCGAACGGTCTTATCCTGATGGAATATCGCTGTGACAATTTACTAATACGAACCTTTGCGCATGATATAGAGATATTTTACGATAGAGGCAACCACCACGAATTCCTATCCTTGGTCCAGGAGCTCGCGGCTCCCGGCGAGCTACAGCACCCCCAAACCTTCCCCTTCAACTTCAAGAATGTTGAGAAGCAATACGAATCATACAATGGCATCAACGTGAAGCTACGGTACTTTGTCCGGGTGACGGTATCCAGACGCATGGCGGACGTGATTCGAGAGAAGGACTTATGGGTTTATTCTTATCGCATGCCAGAAGAGAGCAACAGCCCGATCAAGATGGATGTCGGTATCGAAGACTGCCTGCACATAGAGTTTGAATACTCCAAGTCGAAGTACCACCTCAAGGATGTCATCGTGGGACGCATTTACTTCCTCCTGGTACGCCTGAAGATCAAACACATGGAGCTATCGATTATTCGACGAGAAACGACTGGGACCCGACCGAATGAGTATAATGAGAGCGAAACGTTGGTGCGATTTGAGGTTAGTTTTTGGAATTATAACCACCGTGAATTATTGTTTGCTGATTGGCTAACCGAGCAAAGATCATGGACGGATCACCTTCTAGAGGTAAGCCTTTCGCATTTGTTCCTCCTTGCATACGCTTCGGAGCCCCTCCAGTCGTTGAAATGCGGTTTTTTTTTTTGATCTGTTGAGACACAAGCGCAACTGGGCGGAGATGAAGAGAAAGACAACTAGAACGAACTTGTTGCTTACTATCAGCAGGTGAAACCATTCCTATACGTTTATTCCTTGGCGGATTTGACTTGACGCCAACATTCCGGGACGTCAACATGAAGTTTTCGACACGTTATTACCTGAGTTTAGTTCTCATTGACGAAGGTACGTTCACATGTTTGCACGGGCCCATGATGTATCCTTTCTTATCTCACTGCACCTCGGACTTGAACGCATTGCTCGCAACTTGTGTCTCACAAAATGCACGCGCTGGTGCCTGAGTATCTTTCTCACCGCCAATTTCCCCTGGTCCAACCCATCAATAGCCGTCGGCAATTGACCACGGTTTCGGACCAGTCAAAGTTGCGCGGCGCTCGGCCCGGTTGGTTACAGGCACCATTATCGGCGTCTCCCCGGCTGAAACCCCCACGCTAAAAGCCCCCCTCACGTGGTGGACTCCACCGTCCCCAGTTATTCGTCCGGTTTTTTATTTTACACCGCTGTATTTTTGCCTTGCTTGTGGCCCCTAGTATACTAACTCCTCGTCTTTTAGACGCTCGTCGATACTTCAAACAATCAGAAATCATCCTCCATCGTCTCGCTCCCGAAATCCCTCCAACGCCTGAAGTAGCCCGGCAGCAGCAGATCCAGATGCAGCAGGCCGCTGAGCAAAAACACCATCAGCTCCCACCGGGCTCTGCAACTCCTGGCCCAGGGAGAGGGCATTCAAACAACCAGCAACAAGCACAAGCAACCGCTCCTGTGGCCGCGGAGTAAGAATGATGTGGACTAGCGCATACCATACGTTCCGAGCGAACGAGCACCAACTATCTTGATTAGTTAGGGCTAACCTCCTACTCACCTATTCTATCTACTTCCTATATGATACCAGCTATCACGGTATCAACATATACCCTCGCCATTCCTCCGCCGCTCACTATGTATATTCCTGTATACGTATGTCGTGTCTCTGTCATGATCTGTCCCTATTTCTTTTTCTAGCCTGCTAGTGAGAATACACTTTACTTTTTACTACTACTTCACGAAACTATCTTTTTTGGAGCCGGCTGCTCTCATAACGATAGCAGCTCTGTGGTAGTGCATTATTGACGACATCCAGTACCGCGGCAAGGGCTTGGAAGCTTGTTGTCATGCTAGAAGTGTAGACTACGCTTGGATTAGCTCATCATTTGACGCTTTCAGTATTATCTTGACCACCAGACTCGTGAACCATTAGATACAGCATTAAATACATTCAATAGTTTAGTGGTTAGTTGGCAAGATCGATCATTCAGCAAACCATCTTCATATAGAAAGGCGGGTCAACACGGTCAGGTAGCTAACGTAGTAGATCTGGAGGAGTTGATTGGTTTGAAAGAACCCAGCTCCTCGGTGTTGTTTTGGGGAAAGAGAAGAACGCGATGTTGTGGCTCTTGTTTTTTCAGGCAGTACATAGAGCCGGGAGATTCTAGGAGAACACTATCATGTCAATATACACTATTCCCAATCAGAGCATACACTATGCTTGAGAGTTCTCCATTATGGTCTATGTATCTCTAAACGCCACAATTGGAAATACACTCAAGAGCCAGGCTATCGCAGGCTCAAGAGCATGCGCTCTGGTGACTCGATAAGTTCCTTGATCTTGCTTGCCATCCTCGCCATGGTTGCGCCATCCACAACTCGGTGATCCGCACTCCAGCTGAAATTCACTACCTCGCCCTTGGTTACCTGGTCTGCTTCATCGAAAACGGGTACTGTCCGTGACCTTCCGACTCCTAGGATGGCCACCTCGTTGGTCACGATAACCGGACTCACATAAGTGCCACCGATGTTTCCAATGTTCGAGACCGTGATAGTACCACCGCTGAGGTCTGCAGGGGTGAGTTTACCTTCCTTTCCTAGCGCGCTTAAACGCGAGATTTCCTGCGCGACGTCTAGAATGGAAATGCTGCCCACGTCCTTGATGTTAGGGACTATCAGACCCTGCGGGGTATCCATCGCAATTCCGATGTTGTGCCTCGGTCGCATAATAAGCTGCGGCTTGTCGGGGTTGCTGGTATCAACTTTGGCGTTGAGAATAGGATACTCATTCAGAGCAAGGGAAACCGCTTTGACTACGAATGAGAGGAACGTGATCTTTGTCGGATCGTTCTTGTCGTTGGCGATCTTCTTTCTCAAGGCCGATATGTTGTTGATGTTGAGCTCATCAGCATATCCGAAGTGAGGAATCGTCAGTGACCGAGTCATAGCCTTGAACATTTGGGACTGAATTGGCGTTAGGTTGACCGCTGTGTCGGCTTGCTGGGACGCTGGTACAGCTGTACTCGGCGTGTCCCTGATTGCAACAAACTTATGGATGTCCTCCTTCAGCACTCGTCCATCCTTGCCTGTTCCGTTCACATCTTCGATATTCACATTCAATGTCTTCAGTAGCCCGCGGACAGCCGGGGTAGCAAGTGTAGCAAAACGTGACTTCGGTACATTTCCTGTAGTATCCGTAGTCGAGGGAGCAGCTGACGTGGGAACGGTTTGGGGTGTTGTTTGTGAATCTGCTGTAGTCTGCGCTGGTGGAGAGGGCTCCGCTACGGCCGGAGGATGATCTTCGGGGTACTTGGCGTCATCGACTTCTATATCGCAAAGTGCCTACAAACACCCGAAGTTAGCAAGCACAATTGGAATATCAGTATATGGTCTTACCCTTCCTGTGGGAACAGTATCATCCGCTTGGAAATACAGTTTCTTCACAATACCCTCATACCTCGATGTAATCTAGATATATATTAGTTTGAAACATAAAGATTCCATTCGGAACGACAGGGTCCACAAACATCATCGACTGCCTTATCAGACTGGTACTGGCAAAGCGGATTCCACTCTTCAATCCGAGCCCCTTCCTCAACATACCACTGGATGATCTGGACCTCCGTTATCCCTGTGAGACGAATTGAGATTAGCTATCAGACAGAGCATCATGACGATTCAGATAGATGACAAAAACGCACCTTCACCAACATCTTTCAATACTTGCGATCTGATCCCACCGAGAGCCAAAGCAGCGTGGAAACTCCGCCTAGGAGGACGTATCGTAGGTGATCGAACACTATTCAAGGCTGTGCGGGATTGAGCGGATGTCCAGGCTCTGGAGTAGGCCCGACTGCAACGTAGGACATTCATTGTCGAGTATACAGTCAGATAGAGGAAGATAGAAACAAGAGTCCTCTCAATAGGCGAACATTCCTCTCTCCCTTTCTTTTATCTCCCCGCATTATGCGCTTCCAACCGCCGACGATAACCGACGCATAGCGTAATATCACGTGGGGCTCTCCGCATCTCGGGGATCGATGTGATAGGTCACGTGAAGAATAGGCTTGGCTTGGGATATTATATATAGAGAGGTGCTAGCTCGTTTATCGACCGAAAATTATATACGGAGTAGAGACGGTTCGTAGTTCCAGCAGATACCAATCAAGCCACTCGGGCCCAGGCGAAACCGGGACAGAACAACCTAGGGTGGCGTGGACGGTGTGGGTAAGTGCCCCTGATGTAGGTATTTCCCGTGTGGGTGTACTCCGCCTGGTAGGTAAACTTGAAGTAGGTATTCCCCGTAGTAGGGAATGGCCGCAGTAGGGATTACCCAGCCCTAGTATGGCATCATGTAGGTATTTCCCAGTATAAGAAAGATTACTTCATCATAAACCAAGCCATCCAACCTTTTCAACCATCTGAGGGAGTTTCTATTTTGTTCCCTACTGTCTTCTATCTACAAGATGGACGTTTTTCTCGACGTCCTGGACACATTTGTCTTCGACCGATTATACGCGTCGATATTGCCGGCGCCAAATGGAGTCGGGGACGTAGGATCGCGATCACAGAAGACCTACAACCGACATATCGGTGTTTACATCCCTCTGGAACCGTCCGAATATGTGGACGCGAGCATATGGAAGCGAGACGACATTGTACGACAGGCGATGTCTCTATTCCTGGTGGCCTGGTATGTCTGTTGACCCCTTTCAGAGAAATTATGCACTAACAAGGGCGCGTTGTTCATTTCACAGGGTCTTCGGTTTGGCCATGTACCTTATCGGCAGCTTCATAGTCTACCATACAATGTGGGACAAGCGGCTCCTGCGGCATCCTCATTTCCTCAAAAACCAAATGCGCCTCGAGATTAAGCAAGGCGTGAGCGCGATTCCTGTGATAGCTATCCTGACTGCACCTTTCTTCGTGGCAGAGGTGCGTGGCTGGTCTAAGCTGTACGACTTTTCGAGCGAAGCTCCATTCCCTGGGTATACGTGGTTGCAATACCCGCTATTTGTGTGTTTCACGGACTGTGGGATCTATTGGATCCATCGATGGCTGCATATCCCGTCCGTATACCGCCACCTGCACAAGCCGCACCACAAATGGGTCGTGCCGACCCCGTTCGCCAGTTACGCTTTCCACCCGGTGGATGGCTGGTCGCAAAGTCTCCCATACCATATCTTCCCGTTTTTGTTTCCGCTGCAGAAAAGTGCCTACTTAGGGCTTTTTACATTTGTGACCTTGTGGACAGTGTTGATTCGTAAGTCATGCTCCTGTCATGCCATTGAAGTCCGTAAACTGTTCTAATGCTCAACAGATGACGCCGAGTACATATCTCATTCTGTGGTTGTCAACGGGTCAGCATGTCACACAATGCATCATTTATACTTCAACTATAACTATGGCCAATTTATGACTCTCTGGGATAGGTTAGGAGGGACATACCGCACGCCGAAGGAAGACGGCTTCCTGCAAAAGGAGAATCTTCGAGCCCGGAGCACCAAGAAGGACGATTAAAAGACGGGTATTGGGTTAGTATTTCAATATTTCAATAAAGAATGGCTTGTCATCCCATTTCTAGTTCACTCGGTGTTGCCATGTACCGACTGCACCATTTAATGAATTCATTTAATTTCCCCAAATCATCTGTTGCAGCGCTTTCTGAATCCAAATATGGAAGATTTGTCCGTTGGCTGGCAATGTCAAGCGTGACCGTCAGTAGTAGCCACAGCTCTTTGGCATGTTTCGGGTATCCTAGAAGAAGTTTCTGCTCGTTGTTTGCGGATGCGGAATCCCAAATTTGCTTCCAGTTATTGGCGGCAGATCTTATCTTCTCCAATGGCACAGACCCGAAAAAGTCGACTCTGGCCATGAATGCGAGGGAATTTAGTGCTGGGAATAATTTTTAGCAAAATTGTCTAAATTTGAAGCTTGTCGCGCAGCATACCATAGATCATTATTAGCAAATGTTCTGCTGAAAGTGAGAGCCTGGAAGGGATCGGTCCAGGGTCCGGATTGTCGAGCAACAGCCGAACTGCTTCCCTTACAGAGGGTAGTGGGAGCTCTGTTTCATAATCTGTGGCAATTCGATTGAATGTTGACGCATCTTCTGCTTCCCATAGCTCCGTTTTCCATGGAAACGAGCAGTCAAGTTCAAATATGGATATACTGGGACGATTTCTGAAACAAAGTGTGAGGAACCCGTCCGCAAGAAATACCCATGAAGCAAGGCGTATGCATACTTCCTCCGCTACTAATAATTTCCATGAGCCATCCTCACTATTGTTAGATGTAGGCGCCATTGACCGTTTCAGGTGGAAAATACCCAAGCAACGCATAAGAGATACCAAACTTGGATGACGAATTATCCGAATGCGGCGCCTAGTCTCGACCCTCTCTTGCCCGAACTGTAGCATCTCGATAATCAAGGCAGCTTGAATGAGCTGGATCGTAGAGTGTTGACTTGTAATCTTGTGGGGTGGCAAAGTAGACTGAGTCGATAGGGTAGTAACGCTACGAAAGATATATTCTTCAGCCACATCAAGAAGTCGGGGTAACAGGGCCGCATCGTCCAATGAATTGCTGTATGTTGCACCAGTTAAAAATATTGAGAGAAGGAGCGGGTTTGAAACATTTCCCGGATCGAATGTAGGAAAATGCACAACCGGAAGATGCCAATGAAGAGAGTGGAAGAAGACTGAGACGAATATGGCAATATTGGAGACGGTAAAAAGGGAAACCAGTTGAGAAGTGTCGTATAATAACTGTGTATTATCTGCGCTCTCAATTTCCATAGATTTGGACGTCTGCACAAGTTCTATCATCAGCTCATTTAACTGTCCCGAGAGCTTGGTGGGCCCCGGTCCAGAAGACAAAAAGTCTGTAGGGATATGACTTTCCGTGGTTAAAGGAGGCTGAAAGAAAGAACCAATGCCTGAAAAATCACCAAACCACGCCGCCATAGAGTCCAGTGGTATAAGAGCATCTTCCAGATGAGAATAGAGGTTTTCGAGATTTCTCGGGACCGAGCATTCTGCGGTTGTTCCAATGGCGAGCCGGTCCTTCTCTACGGAAGGGTCGGTAAAGTGCCGGAGGAAAGAGAATTGCGTGTCATCTTTTGATGTTATAGAAGACCGTATTGACGGCGGCAATGAGAAGTCTGTCGAGCTGGAATCTGTCGGAGAAAACGCCTGCTGCGATTCGAACGTGCATTGTAGTCCTAGCGAAAGACAACGAGAGCACGGAAGGCCTTTGTCACAAGCCTTTTTCACGGAGAAACACTGATCGCAAGACTGTCTTTTCCTCCCTGGTTTGGCTGCTGGGGCAGGCTGCTTCTTGTGTTTTGCCGCGCATGCTTTACTATGCCGTCGTGCGACCTCTCTGTGCACACAATGAATTAGTTATGGCTCAATTACCGGTCCGAGAACAGGAAGAGCGTACGGTTTCAGGAAATATTTTCTACAGAATGGACATGCAGTAGCGGCCTGGCCGGTATCTAAATCGATAGTCAATGGGTGAAGATGAGAGGGGGACTCATTGTGCTTACGGGTCACCACATGGCGTTGCAAATGTGCCTTGCGCTGGTAAGATTTATCACACTGAGCGCACCGGAACATGGTTCCATACGTGGACTACTCAAGGATGACATTGGTCGAATGAGAAATGGAAGTGGAGATGCACGATGGTGATGGTTTGATGCGATCTCTCGAAGCTTGCATACAAAATCATGTGATTCTGCTATCTTATGCGATTAGTCAGCCATTTACAGCACCGACTGGTTCACCTGCATACAAATGGGGCTGGAATACAATTGTCAAGGGTCAATTGATGCAGCGCTCCTTTGTTGTAGTGCAAGGATGGGGATATACTCAATAATGATGGCGCTGGCCGTCCGGTTGCGAACAGCGCCCGGCCGAGTCTGTTGCACTTACCCCTCCCCCACCATCAACAAAAACAAGGACAAACTTCGAGGACGATCCTCAATATTCGCCAATCTCAAATTGGATCTACATCGGATTGAACTTCAGCTAGCCTCTTGTGCGAGGTTGAGGGTTGGTTTCGATTCCTCATTGGCGCCCCGCCCCATCGTGGGCGGTTTGTGCTCTGATAACCACGGATCCTTTGGAGCCTAAAGTGCGCGTTCCCAGCTGAGTTCCAGACCTTCGTCAAACAGATCTCTCCTCCCAGCACTTATCTCAAACCCATGTTCTTTCCACCCTCCCAATAATAGACACCTAATTCATTGTCAACAGTGCATACAGCAAATAACCCTACAACATGGTGGCTGAGAACTTGACCATCCGGAATCTTAGTTCCACGCCAATTACGCTGAAGCGCATTGAACGCTTTCGCGCCCCTGAGAAGGCTCGCGATGTCGATATCGGTGCGCTAGCAAAGAACTTCACCAGACTTGTGACCAATGTCACCCGCGCTGAGGCGCCTGTCACATCAATTGAGGACAGCGCCAAATCCTTTGAGCACAAGGATGTCGATATCCATGTGGAACCCTTCAAGACGGTTCGCACTGACCTTCGCTCCTTCATTGACTCGGACAAGGAGCGAATCCGTTGGGTGTTCGAGTCAAAGGGTGAGCGACACCAAGTCCAAACTCCAGTTCCTACGAACGAGACTGCCAGTATGAAGCCGTTGAGCAACGATGCCAAACTTAGGTTTACTGGCATTTTCTCACCGGCGGGATCCCACCTCGCCGTTTTCTCCTCGGCGAACTTGAACGCATGGATGCGAGAGCTAAAGGATGACACTCTGCTTTCCTCCCTCTCCATTCCAGGAACGCACAACTCACCAACTTGCCATGTTGCACCACCCTCTGTCCGCTGTCAGGCCGTCGGCCCTCGTGAGCAGCTTAAAAACGGCGTCCGGTTCTTCGACATCCGGGTCCAACCCAAGTTTCCTGAGGATAAATCCAAAGACGAACTCGCCCTCGTGCACAGTACGTTCCCTATTTCTCTAACTGGAGAGAAATTGTTCCGTGATCTCGAACGTGAAGTCAACGACTTCCTTGAGCACAACCCCTCTGAGACCCTCATCATCTCTTTGAAACGCGAGGGCCCAGGAAATCACACCGATCAACAACTTAGCCGTATCGTCCGCGATCACTACGCCCGTGACGGGAGTAGGTGGTATACAGATCCAAAAATACCCACCCTAGGCGAAGCCCGCGGCAAGATTGTTCTTGTCCGTCGCTTCGACATGCTTGAGGAGCTCAAGGACATCCACGGTGGCCGAGGTTGGGGCATCAACGCCACCGGCTGGGCTGACAACTGTGAAAACGCCCCCTGTCCGAGTGGCCAATTAGTCGTTCAAGATTTCTACGAAGTCCTGGAAGCCCAGAACATCGATAAGAAAGTCCAATACGTGACCGCGCACTGCAAGCGTGCTGGCGAAGCGCGCTACCCATTTGGTGTTCTCCCAGGACCCAAGGCGACAAGGGCCCATCCGTTTTATATCAATTTCCTCAGCGCTAGTAACTTCTTCAAACTGGGAACTTGGCCTGAGAAGATTGCCGAAAAGGTGAACCCGGCCACTGTTGACTATCTTTGCAGGAGGCACGGAGAGAAAGAAGGGGCTGATTGGGGAACTGGCGTCCTAGTTACGGACTGGGTTGGCTTGGATGGGGATTGGGATCTCGTCAGGGCTATTGTGGGGTTGAATGCTAAGCTTATGACGAGACAGAGAAATAACGAGAACAAAGACCACAAGGAGAACCACGAGCACAAGGAGAACCACGATCACAAGGAGAACCACGACCACAAGGAGAACCACGATCGCAAGGAGAACCACGATCACAAGGAGAACCATGAAAGAAAATAGGCAAATGACGGTTGATGATTGATACCACGGTGTACGACCTGTTGCGGTTAGCTTAGTTATGTTTTAATTTCTACAGACGATTATCCAGATTTTATGGCTTAAGAAATTTGATATTTAGGGCTAACACAAGAGAAAGTTCCCCTAGAAGTCAATCGTAATCTTTACAAACAATCTCAAAAGTACAGGTCCTTATTATACAGGTAGATATCCAAGACAGCAGCGCAGCTTACTCTGCTTTATTCTCATCCTCACCATTGCCACCCTTCTGTTCATCCTCAAGTACACTTCTCCTGCTCTCGAGAGTGAAATACAAGCTCTTTCCAGCTCCCTCCAGGGCATTCGTAATGCTAGATCCCATGCTTTGCAGCGCCATAACGAGTTGAGACCGCAGACCGTCAATACCACCCTCAATACTTCCGACCCACTTCGTCTGATCGACATCAAACAGCTGGTTGTCCAAACGAGCAGCAAGCACGTTCAACTTGTTCAGACCATTTTGCACAGGAAATTCGTGCCAATCCGGGTTCGCTCTTCGGGTGGGTGCAGGGTAGCCAAATGCCTTCGGGGCCAGAATGGACATGGCAGCCTTCAAATGTTCTGGGGACATTTGCGGAATGGAGAGCACAGCGATGGGACCAACAAGAAGAGTGGATAGCTCATGTTTTCCCTTCATATTGCGCACAGCGGCCTGGGCAGTACGCGAGAGATCGTGCGTCAAGGTTGGGTCGTCCCTGGATCCGGCAAGCGAGATCTCGGCAGATGTCTGTGTAGCTGGGTCGTTTGCGCTTGGGGGCTTGCCCTTTTCCAGTGTTGATTGGCTCGGTCTAAAATATTCCACGATACGTAGAGCAACCTCGAAGATACCTGTCTGGATGATTTGGACCTTGATATGGGGGGCCACGGGCGGAGCACTCCGGCCTTCTGCGGCAATCTTATCGTCTACCTTCTGCATGGCTTTGTTCAGCTCGCGTCGGATCGCAGACCACTCAACTGCTTGGAGGTTGTCGTGTTGAAGGAAGACCATAAGGGGAGTGGTGCGGATAAGAGAGGTGTATTGCCGGAGAAGCTGAGAACGTCTGAACTCGGGCTTGCGATGCGATGGTGGCTGTGAGGGAGGAAACCTGGCAATTGGAGGAGGAGAGACGGTCATTTGCTCGATCGAAGGAGCAGGCGTCGTTGCCGTACTAGCACATCGAATTGAGGTAGAGATATCGAACTGACAGAGGAGCCTCTGGCACCGGGCGGGTTGAGGAACCCGCGCATTTGCGAGACGTAACCGTGGAGGCATTGTGGGTGAAAAATGAAACGCAATTCAGAACGGACACTTATATCCGGCAGAAAGGCCCCTCGTGTACACCAGGTAGCGCGTAGAGCCTTTCGTGCAAACAAATAGCGGAATGCCAGCAACAACTGTGTCTCAAGATCGGACCAGGGAAAATTAACATGGACGAAATCTGGTGGCCCAAATTGGACTAGCGCGTGTTTATGGCGGTGTGTTTCTGCCGGATTCTTTAGCGGTGTTCTCCTCCGAACGGCTGTTCCCGAGCTTTGCTGAAAGCGGTAAGTATGTGTCACCGGGCTATCGCCATTAATTAGTAGTTGGACACCCTGATCGAACTTATAAAGCGAAGCCACGCCAACCGGATGAATTGAGACTTGGTTGACATTAAGCCATCGCTTGTAAAGTCTCTGGATCCTTATTGATCCAACACTGGACTCCAATGGCCGCTGAAACTCGCCAAAAGCCGGAGAGCATCTCCATTAGCCCTCTGCTCAAGAGACTTGCGTACCCCGCGTCCGAAGTTGCCGTCGAGGCTACAGAGATAGCTTCTGCTTTCGCCTTAATTTTCGAGGATCGCCTCTCTGACATACAGACTGCGGCTCTTCTCACACTTCTACATTCCACCCAACTGGACAAGGATGCGGAAGTTATCGCCAAATGTTCATACCGAATGAGGGACGCGGCTTTTCAAACCGACAAGGCGGCCTTGACGCAAGCGATTCAATCTCGGGGGAAACATGAGGGAAACTATAAGGGTGGCCTTGTATGTAACCAAACAATGAAAGTATTGAAGTATTCTGACGCCCAAATTCTCAATGCAGTGCGACATTGTCGGAACAGGCGGTGATTCCCATTCCACTTTCAATATTTCAACGACTGCTTCGATTCTCGCTTCTCCCCTCCTCGTCATGGCCAAGCATGGAAACCGTGCGCAAACATCTTTCTCCGGATCCGCTGACGTCTTAAACGCCATTTCTCCCGTCCCTCCTAAGATTAGTGCTGTCTCTGCTGAGAATCTTAGCCAAGTGTATGCTGCGTCGAACTACGCTTTCTTGTTCGCTCCTAATTTCCATTATGGAATGAAGTATTCGGATACTGTACGTCGAAGTCTTGGGCTGCGGACGATCTTCAATCTCATGGGCCCGCTCGCAAACCCTGTTGATTGGGCCATAGAAGCTCGCGTGGTTGGTGTCGCCTACCAGGCTCTCGGGCCTGTATTTGTGGAGGCTCTGCGCCAGAACGGCGTCAAAAAGGGTCTCGTTGTTTGCGGCGCGGAAGACTTGGATGAAATTAGTTGTGCAGGGAAAACAAACTGCTGGAGGCTCTCGGAAATCCCTAACCCCGATTTCAATGAGTCAAATCAGGAGGACGATGATGAGGACATCGTCCCACGCACAATAGCCAAACAAGAGGAGTTTCAACTAGAGCCGGCCGATTTCGGCCTACCAAGCTACCCGTTGAGCGAAGTATATGGGGGGAAGATGCCAAAGGAAAATGCGGCAAAACTTATGTCCATCCTACGGAATGAGTTGCCCAGGGACGACCCAATCTTGAGCTTCGTTCTTATGAATGTAGCAGCACTCCTGGTTACCTCTGGAATTTGTGAATCTGAGACTTCCAACATGGGCCCTGGGGACGATGGCCAAGTAATTACTGAGCGCGGTCCAGGTGGTGGCCGCTGGAAGGAAGGTGTCCGACGAGCGCGCTGGGCCATCGAAAGCCGCTCGGCTCTCAAATCCCTGGAAAACTTCATCGAGGTTTCGAACAAACTCTAGTAGAGTTATTCATGAGGACCGCCTTCGGATATTTACCTTTAATGTTTTGAGTTATTTTTATGTAGTGAAATTTCGGGAATGTCAATTTTGGGTGACAGGGATCTTCCAAATCAGGGAAAAAAAAGTAATTGGGTATATGGGAATCATGTCGGAAATATCAATAGAATCTACCCAGGCAGATACTGTTTATGGGAACCAAAAGATACGCGGCTTTCACGATCAACCCCCTGTAGCAGATTAAATACCATTGCGTAGATACTTTCTCAGGGAGCCGCGACTCTATGATTCACGCTTAAATCCCAACTCCAAAAAGCGCCACAAAATGCACATAATAATCATAACGAAGAGTGTCATAGAATCAAATTCGTTCAACACGTCTCAAATGCAACGCTTCACCGCGCCTCGAACTGGACCATCCTACACAGTCGAAAATCAGTATCAAAACCATTCCACCCCGCCACAGACACCGTAGAGGTGAACTTACCGCTTCGTCCGCTCCTTGTACAAAACACGATGTCCACACTCCTTGCATCGGATCTGATCTCCGCGCTTGAGAGATACGCGGGCGTTGCATTCGCCGCATAGGTAGGCGACAACAGGGCCGTCGAGAGAACCGGCTCCGAGGTTGTCGTTGGTGAAGGCATTTCCGCCGCCGCCGAGGGAGGGGACTTGGTAGGCTTCGCGGGACATGGTTGGGGTTTTGAGTGGCGGAAGTCGTAAGTTCGGAGTATTCAGACTGTCAGACAGGATTTGGTCGGGTGCGCAAAGGATTCTTGCAAGGAAGGCTTGGATGACTTGTCGATTTCTTTCTTTGCTGTTTCGGAGATCTTTTTTTTAAAAGTGGTTAGTCATTCTATTTTTCTGGAAGGTCACGTGAGTTTAAGCCATTTGATCCGTTGTCTTGCACAAGAAACATCCAATTACTAACTATATCTCGCCTTGAATAAGGATAATATTTGATTTAGTACAGCTTGAACAGCAGGTTAAAAGCTAAAATAAGGAATTAAATATGGAGCGAACAATATAACAGTGTACATCCCTTGTACAACCATACGCTCATATCCTTTCGGGTCCCGGGGTAGAAATGAATATCTGCCCTACCTTTTGCTGTTGACCACAGTTCCCATACATTGCGGAAGGAATGTCCGAAATCATAGATCATACCCGGGCATCTTTCGTGAAATTCCTCTCAAATTTTATTGAATAATAAATACCCCAATTGTTCTCATCTGTCACATAAATTGTCCCACATCCCCACTGAAGAAGGTAGATTGTCCCGCACTTTAATGTGTTGTCCCACAATAAGCTGGAAAGTAGGAAGTTGAGACATTCCCACCATGCAGGCGTTAACTGAGTGAGTGATCTTCACGGTCCCCTAGTCCAAGTCGAGTCATGCGCGTGGTGGGACTGCGCGCCAGGTGCCCAGGTCAGAGTTGGCTTATTCTCCCAGAGGCCAACCATTGTCCCTGAGCGTTCTTGAAACCTTTAGTGATAACACCACGACGTACAATGAGCACTTTCGATGGATGTGAGTCCACTGACGTGGTTATCTGCGGATGCGGACCAACGGGCGCTCTGCTATCGAGCTACCTGGGCCACATGTCTGTCAAACACACCGTGCTCGAGAAGGAAAGCGGGATAACGACAGACCCCCGAGGAATTGCTCTAGATGAAGATGGAATTCGTTTGCTTCAAGGGGCTGGTATATACAAACAGATTTATACTGAAATTGGAACTTGTATGTTAGCTTAAACTCATCACATACAAGATATGCTAATGTAGAGTTTAGGCATGGGCATTTTCAAGTTCATTGGAGGGACACAGCAAGATCTCAGTCGGGAGGCAACTGTCGAGATGGACTTTTCTACGGTTTGTGATCTGATACCAGTTCGTCCGTTCAAATGTCCGTTTCTCATACTTTTTTCTTGAAGACAGAAGGAGGCACTGGTCATGTTGGTTTCATTTGCCATAAACAACCGACCCTGGAGAAACACCTCAGAGACGCCATGGCTTCCTCGAGCTTCTGTCAGCTCAGATCCAATTGCACTGTTATAGAAATTCAGCAGGATGAAGACTGGACGTATTGTCGGTACCGAGACCAAGATGGTGAGGTTCATTCTATACGGTCCCGGTTCTTCGTTGGGGCAGATGGCAAAACAGGATTTACCAGGAAGAAATATCTTGAGCCCCTAGGTATACAAATGGAGCAAGCTCATGAGTACTTTCAAATTAAAGCCCGGTATCCAGGGAGGTGCTGACTGATATACAGAGCTTTCTATGACGAAACATGGGTAGCGTTGAACTGGGAGATAGCCCTACCTACACAGGAAACGCACCCCAATTTTCCGCTTTGGTCTCTTGGGTATACACCAGAGCAGGTGTACGATCTGTTTTTCCCTTCAAACTTCCGCTTTCTGTGCAATCCAAAACGCCCATCTGTTTGTGGGCGCTTTGGTCTCCTATCAGATCGGCTTTGGAGATTCGAATTTGTTGTTTTAGATGGTGAAGACGGAAATGAAATGGCTTCGTTCGAAAAGACACAAGAGATCATATTTCCTTACCTTACTCATACAGGACAGAAATATGGGTAAGCAACGTTTAACCACACCAACCATTGGAAATGTATACCTGAGACGGGTTTCCAGACTTTCGCAAGACGTACAATATCCCGAAGACTGCATCCGCGTCCTTCGGTCAAGGCCATTCCGGTTCTCTGCGCGCTGCTGCAATAGGTGGTCTCACGGCAGAGTTGCTTTGTGCGGCGATGCAGCGCACGTTTTCCCTCCATGTATGCTTTCAGACTCGAAATGATCGGAGTGGTTGAGCTAACCCTGCGTGCAGTCGGCGGTCAAGGTATCGCATCAGGTTTTCGAGATGCCACGTCCCTGGCCTGGCGCCTTGCTTTACTTTGCCGCCAGGATGAAGCCAACTCTGAAAGGCACAAACCTATTCTCGAAAGCTGGTATATGGAGCGCAAGCAGCAGCTAGAGAGATCTCTTGCCTCGACTATTGCCAATGGAAAATTTGTCTCGGAGGCAAACCCGCTGAAGATATTCCTCCGCTCCTGTTACCTGTTCATCATGAACCTGGTCCCTAGCTGGCGACGACAGCTGCGACTCGGTCCCAGGAAGGATGGAATGGTCCGCTATCAGTTCTCGCCAAGGATGCCCTTCATCCCCGATCTCAACGGGGGTTTATGTCTTCCCCAGATGTACTGTAAGTCTAATTCCGGGGAGGTTTTCTTTACAGACGACGTCATCTTCAACCCGCCCAAGAAGGGACTCTTCCAATTACTTGTTTATCTTCAAACGCCTAGTGAGCTTGAATCCGCTAGAGATACAATATCCGCCATTGAGGGATTATCACGAGGAGAAATCCGGATCGACGAAGCCACATATATTGTTGAGGACGCAGATTGGAATCCAACTGGAGTACAGGACGTGAAATCAGTGTATCAACTGGCAAGCGCGGCAGAGTTCACAGAATCTTCGTTATGCGACGGACGCCCCGAACCACGCTATTATGATATGCAGTACCTTGGGAAAGCATTGGGAGGTAGCAAGTATGTGATTGTCCGTCCGGATCGGTTCATATTTGCTGCGTGTAGTAACCTCGAGGAGATTGAGAGGGCAGCGAGAGAAGCGGCGGGATACTTACAAGGCTAAGTTTCTCGCCTATTTTTTCCAGTGTATTACTAGTATACTAGCAAAATAGCCGTCATATCATCCCGACGTTATTTCCGGTCCATAGCTTGAGAAGGGATGACAATAAACATCGTAACCTGTCAATGTAGTGCCGATAATCCGGTCAGTCTTCCTGAGGCCACCTCAACTTAAAGTGAGCAACTCTTATCATAGATACGTGGATTCAAGCACTGCAAAGCCAATGTTGACATTGGAACTTGGAAGGACTTCGGCGAATCGGTGGTCTCCAATTGACGATAGTGGTCTGGGCGTCATGTGACCCGCTCCTCCGATGCCGGGATTGGAAATCATGGGTGGACCGATTATAATTTCTTATCGTCGATTCGTCCCCCGCGGAGCTTGAACATCAAAATGAGCCCATCGCCACGCAGATGACAAAGCATATATTCTCCCCATCTCTCTTCTGTACCTCTTCCTCTGTTTCTTCTCTTTATATTATATATTTATTTTCGTCCTCTTCTCCTCACATCATTTCCTACCGAGTATAAAGCACCGGGACGAACAGACCTGCAACCCCGCACGTGTATACTTTCTGAGCCGCTATCCGGAGGGGGTGTCCTCTGCAGCTACAATGAGCGCGATTCTCTCCGCAGACGACCTAAACGACTTCATTTCTCCAGGCGTCGCTTGTATAAAGCCGGTTGAATCTCTTCCGAAAAAGCAGTCCTCGGATCCAGAGGTAAGTTGGCGGTTTGCCTGAGTCGAATGAATGGATATTAATGGATATTAACTGATGGTTGAACAGAACGCATATGAAGTTACCACAGAAGACAAAGTGCAACCCGAAAACCTACCTCCGGCGGAGATCTCTCTCACCGATTGCCTCGCATGTTCCGGCTGTGTGACGTCCGCTGAGGCGGTACTGGTTTCCATGCAGTCGCACGCGGAAGTCCTGAATACCCTCGATGCGCACCCCGAGATCAGATTGACTAGCAACGGAAGTGGAACGGTAGTGGATCATAATGCGCAGACAGCAGATGATGGCCGGATATTCGTTGCCAGCGTCAGTCCCCAGGTGCGCGCAAGTTTGGCAGCCACGTACGGAATTTCTGAGAAGGAAGCGAATCACATAATCCATCAATTTCTGAGTGGCCCGCAAGGATTAAGGGCGGGAGGCAAACATGGCAGCGGCTTCACCTGGGTAGTTGATACCAATACTCTGAGGGAAGCGGTCTTGGTATTGACAGCCGACGAGGTCAGTCAGTCTTTGACATCGAATGCTGGCGGTTCAACAATTCCCAAACGACCCGTTCTTTCATCAGCATGCCCAGGCTGGATCTGCTACGCTGAAAAAACTCATCCGTTCATTCTCCCCCACTTATCTAAGCTGAAATCACCCCAGGCTCTGGCGGGAACTCTTTTGAAGACAGCCATCAGCAAGAGACTTGGTGTACCCGCCTCTCGCATCTGGCATTTGGCAGTCATGCCTTGCTTTGATAAGAAGCTCGAAGCTAGTCGAGAAGAGTTAACCAATGCGGCTTGGAATAGAGTTTCTTCGAGCGAACCCAACACTCCTGTTCGTGATGTTGACTGTGTCATTACTTCGCGCGAGCTCCTAAGCCTAGCGTCGTCGCGTGGGATTTCTCTTCCTACATTACCCATGAATTCTCTTCCGCCGTCATTACGCCCCTCATTCCCTGACCCGACCCTCAACACTTTTCTTTTCTCAAACAATTCGTCCTCGAGACAGTCAATTGCCACTGGCACCTCTGGAGGCTACCTTCATAGCGTGCTCCTGGCCTTCCAAGCTCGCAACCCAGGAAGCGAGATTGTCACTCAGCGAGGACGAAATGCGGATGTTGTGGAATACACTCTGGTGTCACCTGAAGGTGAACAAATCCTGAAAGCTGCCCGTTATTATGGATTCAGAAACATCCAAAACCTTGTCCGAAAGCTCAAGCCCGCGCGAGTATCCAGACTTCCAGGAGCCAAGGTAGCCGCCGGTCCAGCAGCCGGAAGCCGACGACAACCTGTATCACGGAACGGAGCCGGTGGGGGGTCAAGCACGGATTATGCATACGTGGAGGTCATGGCGTGCCCTGGTGGCTGTACCAATGGCGGTGGTCAGATACGGATTGAAGATGCCCGGGAAATCAGTACACTAAGCGGTACTTTAGCAGCCCCCGAGGGTTCAAAGCCGTCTCCGCATGAGCAACGCGCGTGGCTTGCCCGCGTGGATGAGGCCTACTATTCAGAGGAGTCGGATGGAGAAGATGAGATGAACTACTCACAGCCACTCTCCGTCGCCGAAAATGAGGGCAGAGTTCACAAAGCAATGCAGTACTGGTCTGCAATGATGGACATACCGCTCTCAACGCTCGCTTACACGACGTACCGCGAGGTGGAGAGCGACGTTGGCAAGCCGGTTGCGCCGAACGACACTACACGAGTGGTAGAGTTGGCGGGAAAGATTGGTGGTGGTTGGTAGTTCGAAGTTGGATGTTACGCTTTACGATATATACCCCGTTTGTACTACATTTCGCATATGGTATATTGCATAGGGTTGCACGGATCATGGACATAGAGTGATACCAAACTATTCTTAATATTCTATCTACTTCTTCATCTCGAGGGTTTGGCAGGCCCCCAGTATTTTGTTTAGATTCGCGTGCAACCCCGAGTTATTTGGGGGGCGGAGATTGCAGCACTACCTGACTCGAGCGCAACTCTTTGTTCCTCAGCGCTAGAAATTAGCAGAAACCAGGTGATTGGACCCTGAACCTCCTGCCTGGAAGGAGATCCAGTCCGATCGGGGTTTTTGGCGCTAAAGGGGCAGCCTATTTTAGGGTTCCTTCGATTCCTCCATCGCCGGGCCTGGCCCGAAAAGAGAAGGTGGATATAAAGGCCCAAGTCTCCCCGTGGCTTCCTCGCGCGACGGGCTTTTCTCACTCTGCCACCGTTTGTTTTACTTCAGCTCTCTCTCGTTCAATTCAGTCAATCAGTCACTCATTCAGCAATCCAACTGAGCCACTCTTTATACTATACATACTCTATTCTATTGCTCCACACTTGTCTCACTCCACCACAAGCCCTATCCAAATATCAACCGTTAGACACCTCCAAAATGAAGCTCACCTTCTTTTCTCTCCTTCCAGCCACCCTCTCTCTCCTGGGTACTGCCCATGCCCGGACCGATCTGGAGGGCTGCATCTCCTCTGCAACTACAAACCAATGGCACGAAGCTTCGATGATCTGGTACATCGAAGACACTGGCGAGATCTGCGATATCCCTGACTGTGGTGGCGGCCGTGCACCTCCCAAGTATAATAACCCGGCTTGCCCGAATTACACCGGCACTGCGACCTACGAGCCTAGCTACCTCGAGGGATACGGGCCAGGCGCTACTGCCACGAAGACGACCGCGAGGGAGACAGGTGCTGAGTCTACTGCTACCGGAACTGTCGATAAGAATGAGGACGACGATGAGACCTTTAAAATCGCCTCAACCGACCACGGAAGTGTAACAATTACCTCGACGCCGGTCCCTACCGGTTATACCTATGGCGTGCATGACGGAGGTTCGAAGGACAGCTCAAGTGCAAATAACAGCTCGAGTGCCATTCAAAGCTCCACTTTGGTTTCATCGGCTGAAGAACTGTCACCTTCACCTTCAAACACCCCTGCAAACTTTACAGAATCTGATGTAAATGCTGCAGACTCGCTGCGGTTCAATGCTGGTCTTGGGGCCGTTGGCCTGCTTGCCGCTTTTGTGCTTTAAAGTGCCTCATAGCTTGGTGACGTGCTGCTGGGGCATTGGAATTTCTTGTCTGCCTTATATTTGTCAGTCCATTGTTGGAATCCAGCAGAATTTGCCTTTGTAGATTGGTGTACGTTTAGGCGCATTGAGCCAGCCCTTGCTCGTTAGATAGATAGATATGTACCTAATACAAGCGAAAGAGCCAAACAAGATTTGTTTTCTCAGTGAATATCCAAAGAAATGCGAACTACGCTGCCAATTGAATAAGAGTTTGATGTGTACGATCTTCCAGTTAATATCACGATTGAACGGGAACCTACTATTTTGGTGGCTAGCGAGGGAAACCGTGTAGCGAGCACCCATGCCCAGGTGGTGCCCCTCCATACAAACAGAGGACGCAAGCACTTCACCCACATTTGTGGATGTCTTTGCCAATCTAGATATCGAGGTGTGGGATCCCCCGTTTGCATGGAGGGGAAGTAGTCATTCACTCATGTTGGACAAAGATAGCTCGCTTATCCTTAGCACCCTTTCCACCAGGTATAAATAGAGGCTTCTTCTTGGGGAATGCCCAAATGGGTCTCATCCACTTCTTGACCGTATACCTCCTCACCATATACCGGTACTGGTAAGTCCCCCTCAAGCCCTCATATACAGCTTCACTCCGCTCACAGCCACCACCAAGTCTTAGATACATATCCCCTCAACACAACTTCCACTCAACAACCTACATCCAACCAGACAAAATGTCGGCCTTATCCAAAACTCAATCTAGCTCCAAAGCCCTCCGCATCGGCGTCGTCCTCTTCCCGGGCTTTGATGCCCTCGATGCCTTCGGCCCCATGGACTGCCTGAACGCTCTCTCCTCAAAACGCCACATAACACTCTCTGTCCTTTCGCACACCCTCAGTCCGGTCTCAACCAAATCCCCTTTCGCACGACAATCCGTTGGTCAGTCTGTCATGCCAACGCATACCTTCGCCGATGCACCGACCTTCGACGTTCTCATTGTCCCCGGGGGCGCCGGCACCCACTGCCTCGGAAGCGAGCCCGTCGAAGCCGCGATCAACTTTATTGCGGCCTCCTACCCGAGCCTCAAATACCTGATTGCAATTCGGAAGGGGTGCGGCCTGGTTGCGCTATCCGGTGTGTTCAGTATGAAGCTGAACACCAAGAAAGGTAAAAATGGTACGCTGGATACCAAGCCAGCCAACAAGGAGGTTACAAAGTCCGTGGCCAAAGTGGAGGATACGGAGGAGAAGATAATTGAGAAAGCTAGTAAGCTTGAGAAGATAGTGAACGGGTGCAAAGGACAGGTCGACGCGCGTGCTGACTGGGCTGCTGGCGCGAGATGGATGGTCCATAAGAATATCTGGACTGCCTCGCGCGGCAATAGCAGTGTGGGGATTGATATCGTTTTGGCCTGGTTGGAGCAAGTGTACGGTGAATGGGTTGCGGGCGACATTGCTGCGCAGATGGAGTACGAGAGGCGTGGGGATGCTAGGGTGGATTATTTCGAGGCCTTCAATGCCATGCAGGAGAACGGCAGCAACTGGGGGTGGTAGACAGGAGGATTGGTTTGGAGATGTTATTGTGTATTGCGTGTGCATGCGTGTCTATGCCCTGGTGTATACTAGTATATGCTGAATGCGTGTATGTACAAGTGGTAGTAGCATGATGGAGTAGGTGGGCAATCAACCGAAGGAAATGTTCGCTTCCTGAAGGAACTTCTCCTCATCTGGTGTCGTTGTCCTCCCCAGTACCTTGTTCCGATAAGGGTAGCGTCCAAACTGCGCAATAATGTCATAATGTTCCTTTTGGAACTTGAGATTCTGCGCCGAGATCGCCTCCACGGCTTTCCTGTTGCCCACGAGGATTTCACGATCCGCTAGCTCCTTCTCACCTAGCCCTTCTGCCGGCTGCTCATCTAAAAGACGACGAACATCTCCATCCATTTCACGGTATTTCTCTAGCATGATTTCCTGATGACTCAGAGTCTCCGAGTGCATCAATGGGAGATAGAACCAGTGTCGCAAGGCAAGACGGTAGCGTACCTCCGGACTGTACTCGATTTTCTTCTCAAGGGCCCGAAGGGTAATAACCCGGGAGATCGGGTCGAAGAATGAAAATACCAGCGAAGCTTCTTCACCGCGGTAGCAGTTGCGTGGAAGTTGGTCGAGGAAAATGATTAACCCAAGCCAGTCTAATGCAGACCCAGGGTTGACCAGTTCCAGGATTTGCTGAGCTTGAGCTTCAACCTGCTCCTGCGTCTGTAGCTCTGGGCGTGCTTGGTGAATGGCGGCTAGAATTGGCTTGAATTGAGTTCTGTAGTTTATCAGTATACTTCTCGAATTGTCTTAAAGCATAGGCCATGGGTGTCTCACGCGCATTCAAGATCGAAACCGGCGTCTTTGGTGAACCATGGCTTAAACACCTCTTGTGTTGGGAGCGTGAGATTTTGGTCATGTTCGACATGCTGGAACCAGAAGTCGTACACGCGCTTTGGTACAGAAGGATCGAGGAACTTCGCTAGGTCAACCTTCGGTTCGTTGGACATTTTTGGTTCTTGTTTCCTTGGGCCGGTGTGTATGGCCCTGGTTCCAGGTATTGGACAGAAAACTGGTTTCCTTATGGGCAATGAGGGTGACGATAACTTGCTTCTCAACGTAGTCTGAGGTCGAAGGGTGAGTAGTCGTCTGTAAGCTGATCTTTGACGGAGTACCGGCAGCATGACTTCGTAGTAAACAATGGCCGTCGGCAATTGAGAGTCAGAGTGTGCGGAGATTCTCACGGTATTTAAATGCAATCTTCTGCCCTGCTCTAACGATTGAACCTTTTTTCTAGTCTCTAAGTGCCTGTCGATCCAAATTGGTCATCGTCGAACCGTGAACAACCAACGTCGTCCCTTGCATGACGTCATTACTCGGCCCTCGCGCATTTGAGCCCCGTGCTGATATAAGCCATCTTATCTGCCTCAGGCAATGTTGTATCAATCTCAAGGAACAAACTGTATCTGGAAATATATTTAGCTCATTTGTAAGTACTGTGGTGAAAGCGCAAAATAGTAAGCGAATGATTTATGGCGATTCATCATGTTCGCCAAGTGTCTCACGCTCTCATTCACCCAGTGGTGAGGAGGTTGCCTTGCCAGCTGAACACGAGCGCCTGCCTATCTAAGCCGCACACGAGTCTCCAAGGTAACTCAGCCTCTCAATGAGTCAGATACCTCTCAGGCCATTGTACATAAAGAGGTTATTGACTCCCACTCGAAAAACAGCGATGACATCTTTTTCAACTCATCAAACAATGTTGAACTACAGTGCTGCATCCAACAATAGAAGGGCGATTCTCCAGGCGACCGCAGAGGAGACCATCAAACACATTCCCACTGTGCTCCAGCTCAGACCAGATGCTCCACCTACTGGATACATTTGCCTGCCAAGCAGGTATACTCCGCTGAGCTCGAGATTCTTCCCAAATCTCAGTACTCGAGTGCAGGTTGTCAATCGTGACAGCTACGATGTTGCTATTCAACTTACTAACTCGCGGGCAGCCAACAATGGAGATACGAAACCTGTCTGTGTGCTCAATATGGCCAGTGAATACCACGCTGGTGGCGGCTGGCTGAAAGGATCCATGGCCCAAGAAGAGGCTCTCTGCTATCGAAGCACCCTAAGCGCAACGCTCAAGAAACGATTCTATCCGTTGAAGTTGCGGGAGGCCATTTATTCACCAACGGTTGTGGTCTTCCGCGAAAACTACAACAACAACCACCAAATCATGGATATTCAACGACCTCAGGGTCTGCCTGTCGTGAGCGTTGTCAGTGTGGCGGCCATCAGAAATCCAGGCCTGAATACCCATGCCTCTCCGCCTAGTTATCAGGACCCCAATGACCGGATGATAATGATGGAGAAGATGCGAGTTACCCTTCGCGTTGCCGTGCATAATAGGCACCGCAGCCTGGTTCTCGGTGCTCTGGGGTGTGGCGCTTTCAGGAACCCGAATGAAGAGGTTGCAAATTGCTGGTTTGACGTTCTACAAGAGCAAGAGTTCCGAGGATGGTTTAACAACATTGTATTCGCTGTGTTGAAGGATACAAACCAAGGAGACGACAACTTTACGGTGTTCCATAGGAAATTGGACGGGCTCCTAGTCTAACCACTTCGGAAGAATCAGTACGCTGTTATCAAAGTCCTAGCCAGCCTTCGGTTTAAACCCGCAGACAAAGGACAGGATGCGAGTCGCCAAAACACCATTACTTTCTGTTTCGTGTTGAGCGTCGTCTTGTTGATGAACTCTCCTTCTCTTTGCCTTCATCTTCATCGTCTTCAACCTTAATCGCCTGTTTTCCCTCCTTCTTCGCCACCTTTGCCTTGGTGCTTGGTACCTCTTTCTTCGGAGCTGTCCGTTTTCGCTTGGCCTTAGGCTCATCACTGCTTCCATCCTCTTCCTTCACATCACCTGCGACGGGGCCAGTCTTCTTCTGCACGCTTGGGACCACAGCACTGGTTCTGCCGCCCACAGTGAGAAAGGTGATTTTCTCCCCGTTTGGCAGGACGGATGTTTTGTTCTTCTTGCCCTTACTCCAGCGATGTTTGAATAGCCAGTGTTCAGGGAACTTGTCTGAATCCGCTAATACCTCGGTGGAGGTAGTACAGACATAATGAGTGGCGGAGTGGAGTTCTTTGACTTGGTCGTCTGTCAGCGTGTTGCTGTATTGTTCAGGGTGTATTTTAGCGTGATATAGAATCTCATCGCTGAATTAAAAGTCAGTTAATCGACCAAAATGTCCAATCTCGTAGAGTAAACTAACGCCATCCAATTGCCGATGCCACTGATATTCGCTTGATCAAGAAGAAGCGCCTTGACCGGGACCTTCTTGCTCCTCAGCTTACCACCCAACCAGTCCTCTGTAACCACATCCTTGTCGGCGAGAGGATCCGGCCCGTTCTCCTTAAGAGGAGTGTACTTTCGAATCTCATCCGCTGGGCAATCCACCAACCGAATCCGCGCCAATCTGCGGAAATCAACAAAGGCCGCCTCGGTCTTAGGGTCTCCATCGGTTTCTAGGAGAAACTTCCAATACTTCGGCGGCCACTGCTTATCCTCTGGCTTGTCCGTCCGGTAGTAGTATGTATCTGCATCGCGAATCTTAAGCCACCCTGCCATGCCGAAATGCATTACGGCATGCGGCGGGGAAGACATTGCGATCCAAAAGTATTTCCCCTGCTGCCCAGCACCAACCACTTTCTTGCCCTCCATCGCCTTTTGAAATTCGGCGGCACTAGTGCCTACCTTGCCGTATATAATGTCATCGTTTTGTGTGGACACTTTGCTTAGGGTCTTGCCGACGAGATGTTGGCGGATGAAGTGCACAATGCGGTGGATTTCAGCTAGCTCAGGCATCGCTCTATTTGTAATTAAAAGTACGTCCAAATAGGCGAATATGATAAACAAAAGCTGTAAAAGATGAATCCAGGTTGAAAGGGGTTGTCAGCTCCTCAACACGAGCTTCAACGCGTTATGGGCCACGAAGTCACATGACATCGAAGCTCATCAGCGGGTGGCATCTGAATGACATCCGATGCTTTACTCGACAGGCAGATTCTTGCGACCTTCGCATTTATTGGCGAAATAACTTCTTCAAACTCTCTATATTTTACTAACTCAACACCTAGGCTTTCTATTAAGTCTGGTCGGGACGCTCTTGTTACTCCCGGAATCAAACCACTAGCTTCTCAAGCTCCTTGCCGCACTTCGATTATTCAATCTGGAGTGGTTCTGGAACACAGCGGCGAAAGCGGAGCAGCAAAAGGGGGTTGCTGAGAGCCGGAAGATGCCACGGGCTTCCTCTACACCGGCTCCAGAGCTGAGTCCGCAATTCTGTTTCAATGAGCGGGTACTTCGAGGTATGTCTTGCGCACTACGTCGGTTCCTTTCCGTTACGAAGCAGCAGAGCCAGAACTTACCGGTGTACACTCGGATTGAAAACAGACTTCCTAAGCCTTTCCAGATCCACGATAGATGACTCGATAACGCAAAACCTGAATGCGCTTTTTACGCCCGCCCGCGAGGGCTTCGATCCGTCCTCCACAGCTATACGGCAAACAGACTCGAGGGCCGGACGAGTAATGGACTCCACCGCCTGCCAAGGGTTCAAGGATAAAGTGCTATTTCCGTCATGGCAGACAAGATCGGATGTGCTTACATATTGCGCTGGCGTTGCTACGAGCCCTGATCCGGATGACCCGGATCTTATACTTCGGCAGACGGAATCTGCGAGAGATCGAGAACGTGTCGTAGATGAGCGGTTGGATCCGTACTCTGCAAGGTTCTTTCCACGAGAGGCTCGCACAGAGTCCCTGGCGAATCTGGTGCGGAATCAGCGGACCGTTGAAGAGATTATTCGCTCACGAACCTGGGGGCTCGTTTCGGAACGATGCGGTGGTTCCTCCGAGGGTTGGGAGGAAGCTCTCAATAAGTGGCGTGAAAAGAATCAGCCAAAGCTTCCTTTTTAAGGTATTGCATGTTACGACGAAAGCATAGTGAAGGTTTGAAAAGCGCCGATCTTCCTCGACATCTCAATTCTGTATTTAATGTGTATATAAGGTTATTTGGACTCAAAACTTCCCTTTCAAATATTCTCTGCAGTGTGCTCTTGAGATGATTGATTGGCTTTCCAATTCGGGGTGTCTGGAGTGGTAGATAGCTTGGGTTATTCCTTTAGCTCGAATTATTGTAGATACTACTTCCATCCGCGAGTAGTTGATCGGTGCCAATCATCTACCAGACATCAGAATGTCGGTTTGTTAGTAAAGCGACAGGGCACCGAAAGGGCAGAGGCTTAGTTCTGATGTCGTTGCAGTTGGGGTCTGACTGTCGTGGAATCAGTCCGGGACTCCGGGGGCGCCTGCAGCAAGACCTGTTCAAGGTCACACTGTTAAACGCATAGATGTGACATTGCATATGCCGGCTGCGGGACTGGCCAAAAGTGGCAGGTTTGAATTCGACTTTTGTGGACCATAGGTATATTCCATATCAGGCGGACTGTGTACGACCTTCCCTTTTCCGGGGATAACAAATCCATAAACATTTCAACACCAAGATGCACAGGTGAATAAGCTTCCTAGGGTGCTTATTCGCTAGACCTCCAGACACGAAGACTACCGAGATCGTTCTGAACCTTGCTTCTTTGTATGGGTACCCCGAGCTGTACAACAAAGGCAGGCCCAAATATGGAGAAGCTTCTAGTACTCACAGTTACAACATCAGCGATGAACATAGGGTTATAACTGTTGCGTCAATATTGGATTGGCAAATCCGCAAACCCTGATATAACCTTCCTCGAGACGATTGCGTCCATTGTTAGAACCTGGCCCAGGTGGTTCAATGGTGGCAGATTCTGCAGGATATGGAGAATCTGCGTGTAACCTGAGCACTAATGAGACACCTAGATTATCTTGTGTGCCAAATTAGATTATCAGTTGACGGCTTTTCGATGTGCACTTCCACCAAGAATTCAGCCACGCATTAGAACTGCCACCCCCCAATGGGTCTCGTGTTGAGGATAGACACCAGTCATCCCATCACTGATGCTGGTTTGTGATATTGAAGTCTCCTTCAATAGTTGCTCCCGTCGAGTCGTTATTGGCGTTGCGTGGTTGCAGTGATGCACGAAAGCGTCTCGGATAATCGTTTTTGTCTTGTGCCGGGATGCCCTCGAGGAAGCGTCGGTACAACCCCGGGGCTGAAGCGCGATGGAAAATTTGCATCAGATGCCCAGCAGGTGGCTTGAAGAATTCAGTATGGGTCCGGCTTGTCAATCGTGCTCAGAGAGCTGAAAATTGGATTAGTGTTGGCCTCGGCGCTGAGCTTATCGGCGCCTGATTGCTGCTCCTCGTTTCCGCTTTTCTCCCCCCGCGCACATCCAGCCAGCTTCCCTCGACCACCTGAACAAAACTCCGCCGACAGTTCTGCAACGCCCACCATGCCGCAGCAATTGAGCTCGAAGGACGCCTCCCTATTCCGACAGGTCGTTCGCCACTATGAGAACAAGCAGTACAAAAAGGGTGAGTCCCAATGCCGAATTGACCACGCTGGTGGTCGATGTTTCATGCGGGTGGACGTAAAAGGCTGACTGTCATACTTTCCTTTCCTTTCTTTTTGGGAAAATTACAGGCATCAAAACTGCCGAACAAATCCTTCGAAAAAATCAAAACCATGGGGATACGTTAGCGATGAAAGCACTTATCATGAGCAACCAAGGACAACAAGAGGAGGCCTTCGCCCTGGCCAAGGAAGCTCTCAAGAGCGACATGAAGTCGCATATCTGCTGGCACGTGTACGGCTTGCTTTATCGGGCGGAGAAAAACTACGAGGAAGCTATCAAGGCCTACCGGTTCGCATTAAGGATCGAGCCGGAATCCCAGCCCATCCAGCGCGACCTCGCCCTCCTCCAGATGCAAATGCGGGATTACCCAGGCTACATACAGAGCAGAAGTAGTATGCTACAGGCTCGTCCCGGATTCCGACAGAACTGGACGGCCCTTGCTATCGCACACCACCTCTCTGGGGATCTAGAGGAGGCTGAGAAGGTGCTGACTACATACGAGGAGACGCTGAAAACTCCACCGCCTGTCTCAGACATGGAACACTCCGAGGCGACTTTGTACAAGAACACGATTATTTCGGAGTCAGGGAACATTGAGAAGGCGCTGGAACACCTCGAGTCCGTGGGATATCGCATCTCGGATGTGCTCGCTGTAATGGAAATGAAAGCGGACTACCTGCTACGCCTCGACAGGAAGGAGGAAGCGGTCGCAGCCTATACAGCTCTCTTGGAACGAAACTCGGAGAATTCCATTTACTATGATGGCTTGATCAAGGCCAAGGGCATTCCGAGTGATGACTATAAAGCTCTCAAGGCTGAATATGACTCGTGGGCTGAAAAGTACCCGCGTGGTGATGCGCCTCGCAGAATTCCCTTGGATTTCTTGGAGGGAGACGACTTTAAACAGGCCTCTGATGTATACCTGCAGCGTATGCTTAAGAAGGGTGTGCCATCGCTTTTCGCGAACATAAAGCTTCTCTACGCCAACCATAGCAAGCGCGACACAGTGCAAGAGCTGGTAGAAGGCTACGTTTCAACCCCACAATCGAATGGTGCAGCCGACGGGTCTGCTACCAAGGACAACAACGAATTCCTCTCCTCCTCATACTACTTCCTCGCACAGCACTACAACTACCACCTCAGCCGTGACTTGTCCAAAGCCCTCAAAAACGTGGACAAGGCCCTTGAACTGTCACCTAATGCTGTGGAGTACCAAATGACCAAGGCTAGAATTTGGAAGCATTATGGCGATCTCGAGAAGGCCGCGGAGGAAATGGAGAACGCCAGGAAAATGGACGAGAAGGACCGCCACATCAACTCGAAGGCCGCCAAATACCAACTTCGCAACAACGAAAACGACAAGGCTCTCGATAACATGAGTAAATTTACCCGTAATGAGACCTTTGGGGGCGCTATGGGTGACCTTCATGAGATGCAATGTGTGTGGTACCTAACCGAAGATGGCGAGGCGTACTTGAGGCAGAGGAAGCTTGGACTTGCACTTAAGCGGCTTCACGCTGTCTACAATATTTTTGACGTGTGGCAAGAAGATCAGTTTGATTTCCACAGCTTTTCCCTGCGAAAGGGGATGATCCGAGCCTATGTTGATATGGTTCGTTGGGAAGATCGTCTGCGCGAGCATCCCTTTTATGCGCGGATGGCACATTCTTCCATCAAGGCTTATTTGCTTCTTCACGACCAACCAGATCTCGCCCACGGGGCCCTTCCCGATATCAACGGTGCCGATGCAGAAGATGACGCTGAACGCAAGAAGGCGCTTAAGAAGGCCAAGAAGGAGCAGCAACGACTTGAGAAGATCGAAGCAGACAAGCGGGACGCTGCTAGAAAGGCTGCTGCCAACCCCAAGAGTGCCGACGGTGAGGTCAGGAAAGAGGACCCCGATCCTCTCGGCAACAAGCTTGCACAAACACAAGATCCGCTGAAAGAGGCGACCAAATTCCTGACACCCTTGCTGGAGTACTGTGGCAATGATATTGAATCCCAATGCCTTGGATTCGAGGTCTACCTTCGTAGGGGTAAGTTCAGAATGTCATGCTCCCGCACGTGAACAGAAGACTGATTACGCATCTATACACTTTAGGTAAATATGCACTTGCTCTCAAATGTCTCTCAGCGGCCCACTCCATCGACGCATCTAACCCCACCCTCCACGTTCAACTGCTCCGATTCCGCCAAGCCTTGAACAAGCTCTCTGAGCCTCTTCCGCCGCAGGTCGCGGAAGTTGTTGATGTGGAATTTGAGGCTCTCCTTCCCAAGGCGCAGGAGCTCGGCCAATGGAACAACTCATTCCTTGCGGCACACAAGGACAGCATTCCACACCGACATGCACATCTTACCTGCCAGCAGCTTCTGAATCCTGAGTCCAAACCGCAAAACGAAAAGGAGCTTACTTCTACCCTGGATGCAGATATCGTGTCACTTGAGACAGCACTTGCTGGTCTAAACCTCCTGGGCGAGTGGGGGAGCAGCCAGGCCGCAAAGGCCTCCTACGCCGAGAAGGCCAGCAGCAAGTGGCCGGAGTCGTCCTCGTTCCGACTTGGCTAGAAGCCGAAAATCTTACGGGGTATCTCTTATCTCTCTTGGTGTCTGAGCACACGATGGTTGGTCTCGTTGGTTTCATTGCATTGCTCACTTAGCGAAGCCTATAGAAACAGGATGCGGCCCCAAGCTTAATTAAGAAACGTCAAGTTGATGGATTCAAAAAGACCATGTACGAGTATTTGTGGCGTTCATTTTGTCGGGGGCGGGGGAAACAAGCTGAGCGATGGGGTGTCTTCTCTTACGATCCGATCTTGGAGTAGTATATACTGGGTATAGCGAAAAAATCATGAGAAAGGAAGCATTTTTGAGTCTGACTCCGCTTCCGCGTTCCAATGCTCCGCCGTTCCATAGATCAGGTTCAGCGATGGAGAACACCGGCTCCATAATTATAAGCCATGCCTGGTCCATGGACTCCATGCCCCTTGAAAAATTAAGCTGTCCGAGGTGGGAAAGACTACTGGACATAGTAGGGACAAAGTGGAGGCGGATGGGCAGAGTGATGACGTCACCAGGGTGGCCCACTTGCAAATCACCACCCACAAGCCACGCCCACAAGCCACAACACTGCCAACTTTTTGAACCTCACTTACGTACAGACTCATTTCCCAGGAACTTGGATTTCCGAGCGCGAATGGCACGGTTCCGAGGTAGGATCTCACCACGAACCGGACTTTACCCCTAGGGTCACCTCCCCTGGGAGACCTAGACTCGTCGTCACCAACCTGGCAGACCTCTTGGCAATGCAAGCTCGTCGCTGCCACCCTGCCGATGCCTGGTGTCAGCTCCTTGCTCCAACGCAGGCTGGCCAACGCATCGCCGAATCCAGCAATTCCATTGCAGGTCAGGGCTACCGAATCAGGAATGCAAGCATGTGAATCAAAGAAAACACGGATGCCTTGAAGGCGGCCAGAGTTCAATGGTTTGATCTAACCGCTGCTGATCGCGCTGATATGATCTCATGCTGGGGTCTTATACTTCGTGATCTTCACGTCCCAGAAGGCGTTACACGGCCAACGAAAGTCTGACGTCAAGAGGGACATGAGCTCGAGTCTTGACTCTGAATCCATGGCTCCAGACCGTATAAGATTTCGAAGTTCCTTTCCCCTACTTCAATTCCTCCCTTTCCTGCCCTTTACCTGATTCCTCCTGCATTCCAACTCATAATCATTTTTTCATTCCAGTGATACCCCAGTTACGCACCCCCCTTACCCCCTTAGTTTGTTTATTTTGCGCCCAGTCTCACCTGGCTCCCCCCTTCCGCTCCCTCAATTGAAGGCCTTAATCGATAATACGTATCTTCATAAACCTAATCACACCCACGCTTGGCTGTTCGTCGCCCCACGTACTTCATCATGCCTTCTCGTGGAGTAAATGTTCCTACGGACCTCAGGCAAAAGGAGAAGGTATAACTGTCTGAGCTGAAGTTCGAAGATGTCGTCTCTTATCTAACTTTCGGTCATAGGATATCAACCAGAAGCTGCAGCTGTTCGGCATCTACCAGGCCTTCAAACTTGGCAAGCTTCCATCTGTGAGTCCAGCGTGATCCCCAGGAGCGCTCATCGCGAGATATCCGCCTACTAACTGCTTTTTTTCCCCGCAAAACAGAACAAGCAATGCGATATTGCCCTCAACTCCGCCCTGAACTCGAAGGCGCTCGCCAAACCGTCGCAAGAACTCTCCGAGGAAGGCCGAGCCCTTGTGCAAGATGTCCGCAGGGTAATCGAGGAATCCAAGAAACTCATTCTGAGCAAGAACGATGGTCAATTGCTTCAAGAATTTATTTGGGAGGCCCAGCGCATCTCCGGCGATGATTTGCAGAAGCCACAGATCGGTGGAACTAGAGACTCCGCCGAACAAGATGCTGCTAAGGCAAAGGAGGGACTCAAGTCCCTCGGAACCTTGATTATCACCAACGGCGAGTTCCGAAAGATTCGTAAGTGCACTGTCGTCTCCGCTCTTATACGACTCATATCTAACCCGTCATCAAAGTGAACGATGCATTGGTCATCGCGCGCGATATCGCTGGGGATGCTTCGCAAAAGGCTGCCAATAAGGTCCGCCCTTCTGAGGAGCAACTGTCCCAGGTTGATCAAGCTGCCGACGACAATGTTTGGCATGAAAAGCCGGATGTCTCTGGATACAAGGAGCAGTTCAAGTCTCGCTTCAGCAAGAAGAAGGACGACGCAGCTGACGCCGCCAACACTGGTGTCGAGGCTGGCACTACTGGCTCCACTCTTGACCCTTATGCTGGCGTCAACGCTGCCGCTGAGAACGCCCAGTCGAAGGTTCCTGAGGATCAGAAGTCAAGCCTCTCGACCCGCACCCAAGAATACAAGAACAGGACCAAGAACTATCTGTCCGATAAGTTCCCCCAGGAACGTCGGGACCAGGCTATTTACCGTCTAAAGAAGATGATTATGGAGATCCAGGGTCACCGTGACTGTAAGATCCAAGCCATCATCACTATCCGTAAATTCCAGATAGGTACTAATGGGGCTACACAGACCAGCAAGCGATTGAAGCACTGCTTGACCTGGCCGAGAAGTACGGCAGTCGTTCAAGACACGCGGTCAAGGAAGGTACCGGCAGCGTTAAGAACACCCGTGGTGGAGGCAAGGTCCAGAACCTGGAGAAGGGCCTGAGGGTATGTCATTCAGTTGCCTAAGTTAGAACAAGTTACTAACCTGCTACAGACCTTGATCGAACGCTTCGCGAACAGCACCTCCATGGATGACCTCTTCGAGTCCTTGGAGACCATCTACCGCGATGCCGACAAGGACCCCGAACTCAAGGGATGGTTCAAGAACATGAACAGCTTCATTCGGTAAGCTCGTCGGCAGCGACTTGACCAGTTGTAGTTGGACATTCTAACGTTCTACCCATAGTAAAACTCTGCAGCAACAGGGCTACGTGTTGGAGGATGCCTGGAACCGCCAGTATGATGAACTGATTGACCATGGCCGATTCTTGCTGCGTGACCGTTACAAGAACCACACCGATCGTGTTTTCGACGAGGTCAAGTTCCTCGGTGACCAATTCAACCAGGATCGCCAGAACAAGGCGTTCGGTGATTCCGTGGAGAAACTGTTCACCGACCTGGGTCGCGATGAGAGTGGCAACGTCAAATTCAAGAAACATCTTGTCAAGGACCTCACTGACGTTATCCTTCCCTCTGTCTTCGAAAATGTTCGCTATGTTCCTATTCCTCGTATCGAAGTGCAAGATGCTATGGCCGACGTAGTCGTCGAGAACCTGGTGATCGAGAGCGACAACCTCATGCCAAATGTTGTTGAATTTGGAAGCGATAACTACCACCGCTGGGGTCGGAAGAAAATCACCAGCAAGAATGATAACAAGGTGAGCTATCCTTACAAATTCAAGGGTTTATTTATTTGTATTTCCGTGCTAACCAAGTCTAGATTATGATCTCCGTTTCTGGTATTCAAGCCGACCTGAGAGATGTCAGCTACTACATCAACAAGAAAGAGGGTTTCCCTTCCATCAAAGATACTGGTGTGATGGATATCTTCCTTGGGGGCGAGGGCTTCTCTTTCAAGATCGCAGCATCTAATGCTCAGAAGAAGGATCGCCAGAACTTTGTCAAGCTTGATAAGGTTTCCGTTAAGATTGATGACATTGACATCAAGCTCAAGAAATCTAAGCACAAGGTTCTCTTCTCGGTCTTCAAGCCCTTGCTCTTCCGCACTGTGCGCCCGGTCCTCCAGAAGGTCGTTGAGAAGCAAATCCGCGAGGCCTTCACCAAGGGCGATGCCTTCGCATATGAAGTGCACCAGGAAGCCAAGCGTGCCAAGGAACAAGCTGCCCAGGAGATCAAGGAGAATCCCAAGGATGCTCCGAATACATACAACCGCTATATGAGCGCGTTCCGTGCCAGGATGGAGGAACGCAAGCGCCAGGCTCAGCAAACCGCCGAACAGCAGGCCACCAAGCGCGACACTAAGGTGCAGACGACTGCCACGCTCAGTGGTTCTCTGTTCCCGGACATCAAGCTCCCTGGCGGCATTACCACGAAGGCTACCGAGTACGAAGAAATTGCCAAGAAGGGCGAACGTTGGGAGTCTCCCATCTTCAGCATCGGCTCTGCATCTGAGTCGACTGACGTTCCGAAGCCCGATGCAATCACTCGTAAGCCGCACAGTGCTACCGAAGCCAGACTTGGTGATCGCAATGCCACCGGCGGCGCAGCTGGCGGTGCTACCAACGGCACAAACCTCACCAACGGTGGTACCGCAGTGGCCAACGGTCAAGCGAAGCACTATGATTCTACTTTGAGAACCGATGCCGACGGCACTACCGCTCAGGGTGCTTCCACCGTTCCAGGAACCACAGTATTCAACCCTCAGACTGCATAATTTCTCACTATAGTTGAGAGTAATGACGGATGATACTGGCGAATATATATGACGCCTCTTTCCTCTCTTTTATTTGTCACAGAATACCTAATCGTTGCAAACATTCTGCTTTGTTGTTTGGATTCCCCCTTTTATTTTCCTTTGTACTATATGCTTTATGCGATGATGTCTACTTAATTGCCCTTTACATAGGTGGTTCTAATCAAGTAACCCGCGTGTTCTCTTTGTATTCTCTTCTTTAATTCGGTAATTAATAAACAAATCGCCTCTATTAATCCTCTATATAGCCGACTTTTTTCTTTCTTGTTTGTAAACTTGGAAGAAACACCCCTCACGACATCTGGTTAAAATACTTTTCCCACCCCAACTCCTGCATCTTAGTATTCTTCACCTCCATGTTTTCTACCCTAGCGCTTTCAGCATACGCCTCTACTTTTCGCTGGATAGCGGGGTCAAAGGCGCCAATAATTCGGGCTGCCAGCAGCGCAGCATTGATGCTGTTGTTGATACCGACTGTAGCGACAGGAACTCCTATGTTGGTACCAGTGTTAGCATACTCCATTTCTGAGTCACGGTTTGGGGGATTCGGGCAGAAAGAGGAAGAGGAAGGAGGACATACCCCTTGGCATTTGCACAATACTGTGCAGGCTATCCACACCATCTAGGGAGCTACCCTTAACAGGGACACCGATTACAGGCAGCGCCGTATGTGCGGCAGCCATGCCGGGTAAGTGAGCGGCGCCGCCAGCAGCAGCGATGATAACTTTAATTCCCCGCGCAGCAGCGGCAGCAGAGTACTCAGCCATGAAGGTCGGAGTGCGGTGGGCAGATGTAATATCAACAGCAGGCTCGATGCCGAAGGTATCTCTGAGCAATTTGAGACCGGGGACGAGGGTTTTCAGGTCACTGTCCGAGCCCATCATGACGGCGACTTGTGGGGCGGGTTTGACGGACATGCTTCAACCTGCATACTGCGGGCATACAGTTCCTGTACGCGAATTAGCAAAGGTTCATGGGTAGAAATTCTTGC